>JANKOD010000004.1:17275963-17308067 GCA_026284645.1 Erythroxylum acuminatum | reverse complement strand
ATAATCTCTCCTATAATTGAGGGATTTAATAGCTAGAATAGTTCTAGGAAGTTTGTATATAAACCTTGTTAAACCTTTTACAGAAATATATTGAATACAAATTCTGTTCATCACATTCATCAGTAGGCAGAACCGAAATGAAAAAAAAATCAAACAACCAAGATTGCTCACTAGGTTAGATTTGGCTTTGATACCATGAAACAAAGGGGGCAAATTGTTTCTTATTAATATTTTGTACATAGGTAAAGGTACATATATATACGAATTGATGATCTACTAATTAGAAAGGTAATTAGGATCCTTATAATTAAGCCTTTTGGATCACTATAATCAATCTTAGAATCTAGTATTCTGTAACAAGTGGCAACAGTCACTCCATGCTGTCATGGATTGGAATTTGGTTCATTTTTCTTGCCTATTTAGATTAGTGGATTATGGAAAAGATTAAGGCTGCTAGTGAACAAATGACGTGAAAAATGTTTGACATAGTTTAGAAAGGAGAAAAGAATGTCCTTGATCAAAACAACAATTATTTTCACTGAAAACTCAATTCAATTAGATGTTGACTTACTATTTAAGTTCTCTCTAAATTTCTCAATCAATTAAAATGTTAATCAAACAAAGTATTTCGTTTCTCTTGTTATTTGTTGATAATGATTAATGTTGTTTGTAATGTATTCTTGATAGGGCATGGCCATAAGAGGGCAAAAAACCTCATTTCAATACATCCTATGGACAAAATTCAGGGAAATAAAAGGTAATTCATGCTCAATCTGTATTTGAGGTATATAATACTTGACTAGATAATTTCATATTCTTTCAACTTTTTTTTGATTCCCTATTTTAGTTCTTTTTAAAAATTTACTATTTGTAGTCGTTTACTATTTGAAATACATCAATGACATTCACATTGTTAAATTTATGCATGTTTTTTAGTCACCTATCCTTACCATCATATTTTGAGTAAGAGAATGATTCAACAGAAAGATCAGTATATTTGACTATAGAAATAGAAAACTGTGATGAGGGCTAATAACAAACTCATTTTCTTGGATTTCTAATAAAGTCTATGGAAGGAATTAAATTTTTTTAATCGCATAAGCTTTCTCATTAAAAAAATTGAAGTAAGAGAATTGGAATTGAAAATCAATACAAACTATAGGACTATAAAAAATGCTATTCTTTTTACTACCTTTTTGATTAATCAGCCATATTGTTTGATCTTAATAATGGCTATGAACTTCTACATATGTAGAAGTTATTTAAAATAAAAAGGCAATGTGAAAGTGAAATTTGAACTCTTGGAAAGATGACTTACAAATTCATCCATGTTAGGGTCAATGTACATTGTTTGTTCTTATAAACTGAAATGAGTGATTCTATTATTCATTTGGTATCAAGACTATATACTACAATGCTACTTATAAGAGATACAGAGTATAAACCTAGGAACTAAATAGTCCCTAACTTTACTACATAATATACAGTTTCCTATTTTGTATCATTGACTAAAAATTGAACATTTACATCAGTAAAATTAATAAGATTTGAACCACATTAAGGCAGAAATTCCTGCTTCCAATACTCCTCCTCAAGCTGGTTTGAATGTCTTCCATGGCCAGCTTACTAATTTGGTTGTCAAATTGTTTCTTGTGTAAACCTTTTGTGAGCATGTCTTGACATAATTTGAAGGAGGAATTTTTTATTCATATCTAACTAAGGGCATACATTAGCTTTATACACATCAACCCTAGTACAAAATAGGAAATAAATTTGTATAGATTTGTTAGATCCCATAATTTATGGGATACTTTATCCTAATTTTATGGATGATATGTTATGGACATAATCATATAGATTACGTTTTTCTACACTATCCCTAAAGCTGGTTTATAGGCACTAGCCATCCCTAGCTTGGATCTAATGCTTTGAAACATGGGACTGCTCAACCCTTTGGTAAGCACATGTGCAAGTGGACTATGTGTAGACATGTAAGATTTACAAAGCAACGCACTCTCCAACTTTTCCTTGATATAAAGTGTTTGTCAACTTTGATTTGCTTTATTCTATCATGTTGCACTAGGTTGTGAGCTATACTGATGGTAGACTTGTTGTCACAGTAAAGTCTCATTAGGCCATCCCACACCACTTGATCTTCAAATCTTCCAATTAATCTTCAACCAAAGTTGTTCATAAATACATTGAGTCATTGCCTGAAAATTAACCTCTACACTAGATCGCACTATCACATTCTATCTTTTGCTTTTCCATGTAACAAGGTTTCCATCAAGAAAGGTGCAATATCCAATGGTTAACCTTCTATCAACAAATGACCCAGCATAATTAGCATCTGTGTATACTTCAAGTGCTAAACCTCCATTCCTTTTGAACATAATTCCTTTCCCTGATGTTCCTTTGAGATACTGTAACATTTGGTAAGCTGCTTGCAAATGGTCTTCCTTTAGATTATCCATGAATTGGCTAATCACACTAACTGCATATGCTATATCTGGCCATGTGTGAGACAAATAAATGAGTTTTTCTACTAGGCATTGATATGCTCTTCCACAGTAGTATCTCCCTCTACTATTCCAAGATTAATATGTTAATCTATTGGAGTACTCGTGGTTCGCATGTTGTTTTACCTATTTCCTTGAGAAAATTTGTAATGTATTTCTATTGGGAGATAAAAATGCCTTGCTTAGAGTGAGCAACCTGAGTCATAGAAAATAGTTCAACCTCCCTAGTACCTTGATGTCAAATTCTTTAGACAAACGACTTAAGATCTCTTTCTTTTTAACATCATCACCTGTCACAATTATATCATCAATATACACCAAAGGAATTGTGACTCCCCCTATAGATGAGTGCTTAATGAACAATATGTGATCCCATTGGCTTTGTTTGTGTCTCATAGTCATCACTCCAAACCATGACTTGAGTCCGTATAAGGCTTTCTTCAGTTTACAAATAATATGAGCATCCAATTTCTTTCCATAATTTGGTAGAATCTCCATATAAATTTCGTCTTCTAATTCTTCATGTAAAAATGCATTTTTCACATCAAATTGTTGTGATTCCCAACTATAATTAGCTACAAGTGACAATAAAAATAAAAGTAATTAGGTTTGCAACTGGAGCAAAAGTCTTTAGATAATCAATTCTAGGGGTTTGAGTATATGCCTTGGCTACCAACCTTACCTTATATCTTTCTATTAATCAATTTGCTTTATATCTAATTGTGTACAGCATCCAACCGGTTTCTTCCTAATTGGAAACTTCACTAACTCCCAAGTTTTATTTTTCTCCAATGCCTCCATCTCTACATTTATAGCTTGTTTCCATTCTCATTGGACAAAGCCTCTGATAAGGTAGTAGGGATGGTAATGGTGTTTAGACTAATAAGAAAGGCTTTAAGGAATGGAAAACAAGTTTTAATAGACAAAAATTGTGCAAGAGGATGTTGAGAAGAACGATTAGAATAACTTTTCTGTATTCTATTTATATAGGAATACATAGGTTAAAGTAGGAAAGTAATCTCTATAATAATGCTAAAACCCCTATGACTATATTATTTACATTAACTATATAATCCCTGTGATTACGTTAACAATAGTTATATTTTTGTAACACTCCCCCTGAAGCTAGAGCATAGATATTGATCATGCCCAGCTTGTTATAAATATAATTAACCCGATTCCCCAGTAATGCTTTGGTGAACACATCAGTTAATTGGCTCCCTGTTTTGACATGCTGAGTTGAGATTAATCCATCTTCTAGCTTTTCCTGGGTAAAATGACAATTGACTTCTATATGCTTGGTTCTCTCATGAAACACAGGATTATTTGCAATATAGATGGCTGCTTCATTGTCACACCATAAGTTTGTTGGTTTAGATTGAACAAACCAATCTCACCAAACGTAACCATATAAGTTCACTAGTAGTCTGCGTCATGGCCCTATATTCGGATTCTGCACGTGATTGGGATACAACAATTTGTTTCTTACTCTTCCAAGAAACAAGATTGCCTCCAACAAAAGCACAGTAACCTGTGGTAGAGCGCCTAACTGAAAGATCTCCTGCATAGTTAGCATCTATGAAACCTTCTATAGTGTGGTGACCATAATTTTGATATAAGATGCCACGTCTTGACGCACCGTTTAGATGTCTCAAAATATGAATAACAGCATCCTAATGTAAGGTTCTAGGAGATGACATGAACTGACTTACAACACTTACTGGGAAGGCAATATTAGGATGAGGGATAGTAAGATAGATCAATTTTCCCACAATTTTCCTATATTTTTTAGGATTCTCAAGTAAATCTCCATCTTCAATTTTTAACTTCACATTTGGTATTATAGGCACATCAGATATCTTTGCCTCAATAAAATCAGCATCATTCAATAAATCCGGATATTATTTTCTTTGAGATAGATAGATGCCTTTTCTTTGAGATAGATAGATGCCTTTATGACTACAAGAAACTTCAATTCCTAAGAAGTATTTCAATGGTCCTAAATCCTTTGTCTGAAAACGAGTCCCAAGGAATGCTTTCAACCTTGTGATCCCTGCTTCATCACTTCCAGTGATCAGTATATCATCCACATATACAACCAATAAAATGCACCCAGAAGTAGATGATGCAAAGAACATTGGGTGATCATATGCACTTGTTTGCAAGCCAAACTCAATAATTACAGTACTGAATCTTCCAAACCAGGCACTAGGAGATTGCTTCAAGCCATACAAAGACTTCCGTAATTTGCACACTTTCCCTGACTTCCCCTGAGCAACAAATTCAGGTGGTTGATCCATGTAAACCTCTTTAGATAAATCCCCATGTAAGAATGCATTATTCACATCGAGTTGGTGAAGTGCCCAATTATAAGTGGCAGCTAAGGAGATAAATAGTCGGACAAAAGAAAGTTTTGCAACTGGAGAAAAAGTCTCAAAATAATCCACCCCATATGTCTAAACATATTCTTTAGCAACCAACTGAGCTTTTAATCGGGCAACAAAACCATCAGGATTCATTTTAAAATTGAACACCCACTTACAGCCAATGGCCTGTTTCTCTGAAGGAAGAGACATAAGATCCTAAGTATGATTCTACTCTAAGGCCATCATCTCTTCTTTTATTGCAGCTTGCCAACCATCATGAGCCAGTGCTTCAGCAAGGGACGTTAGGATAGCAACAGAGTCTAAAGAGGCTACAAAAGACTTGGAGGAGGGAGATAGAGCATGATAAGATACAAAAGAAGAAACAGGGTAAGTGTATGTGCGTTTACCTTTATGAAGAGCAATAGGAAGGTAAAGGCTAGCATCAGGAAGTGGTGAGGAATTTGGAGACAAAACAGAATGGGTTGGGTCCATGTCTTGTCCGATGGGAGGTGCCTCGATAGACTGCTGCACATGTCAAGAATAAACCTGGCAAATAACAGGTTGAGAGGGAGGAGAAACTATCTATTCACTGACAGTATAAATAAGAACATCGTCCCTTGAATCGCTAGAGTGCGAAGAAGAAGGCACAGAAGTACCTAAGAAGGGGCTATTCTCGTAAAAGGTAACATCGGCAGAGACCAAGTAACAACCCAACAAAGGAGAGTAACGCAAATATCCCAGAAAGACACACTTGAGAGATTAGGGATCCAGTTTCGAGACTTGAGGTCGCATGTCTTAAACAAAGCATGTACACCAAAAAATTCGAGAAGTAAGAGGGAACAATGTATATGAGGGAAAGAGCAGGGAATATGGAATTTGACCGTCAAGAACAGAAGAAGGCATTCAGTTGATTAGGAAATAAGCAGTAGAGACTGCATCGGCCCAGAAAACTTTTGGGACCTACATATGGAACATTAGTGCCCGGGCAACTTATAACATGTGACGGTTCTTTCGCTCAACTACACCATTTTGTTAAGGGGTAACAATACATGATAACTGATGAATAATACCATGCTGAGAGAGATAAGATTGAAAAGTATGGGAAACATATTCTTTAGCATTATCACTTCTCAAAATGCAGATGGATTTGTTGAATTGAGTCTTAATTTTAGCATGAAAGGAAAAAAATATAGTAAGCAAGTCTGGTTGAGATTTCATAGGATAAAGCCAAGTAACTTGAAAATAATAATCAATAAATGTCACAAAATAACAAAAACCAGATTTGGATGGAATAAGATAAGGACCACCATACATCAGTATGCACCAAGTAAAAGGAAGTCTGAACTCGTTTAATTAATCTAGGAGAATAAGATATCCTATGATGTTTAGCAAATTGAGAAGCTTCATACACTTAAGACAGATTCTCGTTTAAGACTAGGACATAACTTTTGTAAAACTGAGATAGACGGATGACCAAAACGACAATGAAGTTGAAAAAGGGAAGATGAACTTGTGTAAGCTATTTCAGAAGTCGAATCAAGAGCATACAGGCCATTCACCAGACGCCCTTGACCAATAATCTGCTTTGTCCCAGGATCTTTAAATAGACAATAATTGGGATAGAAAACAACACAAGAGTTAAGACTTTTGGTGAGTTGGCTAACAGATAATAGGTTAAAAGGAAACGGTGATAAACATAAAACAGATGACAATGGGAGAGATTTTGTTAGGTTTGTTGTCCCATGCGCAATTACAAAAGCGATAGATCCATTGGCTAAAGTAACACAAGGTAAATTAATAGTAGACTTGAAAGCAGAGAGGATACCTATGTTGCAAGTCGTACGATTAGTAGCACCTGAGTCAATAACCCAACTACAAGATGAGGTGAAGAGATAGGTAGCAGGATTACCTATATTAGCCAAAGCTGATATTGCAGAGGGTGGCAGCTGCAAATCATGGGTGGCCGAAATTTGTTGATAGGCATTGGTTAAACGAGCATACTCATCCGCTGAAATTGTGATAGAAGGCGAGGATGGCTGAGGAAGGGGTAGGATACGATCTTGAGTAACCACATTTGCAAATTTTCTGTTATTATTCTGACCCGAGTATTTGGGAGGCTTACCATGCAATTTCCAACAATTCTTCTTGATATGTCCTTCGACTTCACAGTAATTACAGGTGCGAGGGGTCACTGTTCCCAGCAATAGAACCACTATTGTTTCCACCTTTGCCATCGCGATTGTCTACCACACCAACACAGATCAACAATACCCGGAAACTGACCAAATATTCAAATAGGGACAGAGGAGACAACGCTGGAGGAAGAAATCGATTTGACAGACGGCGGCTCACTCGCCCTCAAGCATCAGCATGTGGAAACAGCATCTTCAATTGGGCAGCGCATGCGGGTCACGCGCTTGGAATCTGACGACCGGATTTAAAGGGATGGCCGATCGGCACTAGTAGAGTCTCGTGAAGGAGGAGGTGAGAAAAAATTTCTGCAAAAAATGTGTCACCCACACAATCGATACACTGCCTCACAATTGGGCAGAAAACTAAAGACAAAAAAACTAAAGAAGAGACCCAGAAACTTGACTAGGCTCTAATACCATGAGAAGAATGAGAAGAATAAGTTTTCTATATCTTTATTAGAATGATACTACAGGTATTTATACAGGAATATATAGGTTAAACTAGGAAAGTAATCCCTATAATCATGCTAAAATCCCTATGACTATGTTATTTACATTAACTATATAATCCCTATGATTATGTTAACAAAAACTATATTTCTGTAACAAAAAACATAGTGCAAGAAAAGGAATGGCTAAACAACTGAAGGTTTCACTTCTAAGAAAACCTACAGCTCTGATACTGTTACATAATTTGGAGGAATTTTTTATTCATATCTGACTAATAGACATATATTAGCTTTCTACACACTAACCTTAGTACAAAATAGGAAATAAGTTTATACAGATTTGTTAGATCCCACGATTGATGAGATACTTTATCCTAATTTTATGGACATAATTAGTACTAGATTTTATGGACATAATCGTACAGATTACATTTTCCCACACATCTGCTACTATTTCAGTAGTGGGCATATAAATCATCGAAATCCTATTAATTCTCAAGTGAGAGCATCTGCTACTTTTTTAGTAGTGGGTATTTAAATCATAGAAATCATGATAATTCTCAAGTGAGCACATCTGCTACTTTTTCAATAGTCGATATTTAAATCATAGAAATAATGATAATTCTCAAGTGAGCTCATTTGCTACTTTTCAAGTAGTAGGTGGTGACCTTTGAGGGACCTAATTCATAGTGATGCAAGATAAGGTTTTGAAAGATAAGTAACTCGATGGACTTTAGAAAGATAACAACTTTCACATTGAAAAGGACAATCAACTTAGGAAACAAATGTTTAAGATATGGAAAACTAGGATGTCCTAGTCTATAATGTCAAAGCATTATTTGTTTGCCAACATAAATTGAATTGATACCACTATTATAGCCTTGAGTTGGTTTAATTTTGGAGACTTCCTCATCAAAATGGTAAAAACCATTAACTATTCTAGAACTGCCAATCATCTTCCGGGGTTCTTGGTCCTAAAATTCACACTGAGATGTAAAGAAGACAACATGACTGTTAGAATCTTTAGATAATTTTCTATCAAACAATAAATTGCATGCTAGTTGAGGAACATAAAGAGCCAATTTAAGAGTTAAAGTTCATCAAATTTTTATTTGAACTTTTCCATAATGGGTGAAAGACTCCCATCAACTATACTAACTCTTTCGATTCTAGAATAGTTAAAATAATTTTTGAACAAAGAACATAAGGTCATGTGATCATATGCCCTTGAATTAATGATCCATGAGGCAAAATTTTTACTATAAGATAGTGCTTTAGGATTGCTGCCTGTTTGTGCAGGAGAACCACTAAGAGTACTAGATAAGGAATTGGTTTCTACCTATCAAGGTTTAAACACCCTGTTTGCACTTGTTTTTGATACATTCATGGCTGAATTTTTCATAGTCGAAGCCTCACTGCTTTCATCAAGATTGACATATTGACGACTTTGTTCCCTTCTAACTTCAGCAAAGACTACACTAATAGGAAGAAGTGGTTGGCAGCCAATTATCCTCCCTCTAACTTCCTCAAATTCAATATTAAGACCAATCGAGAATTTGTAGATATAACTTTCAAAAAAGAATTTGTAGATATGATAATCCTCCATCTTTCTGTAAATTACAATCCTCGATTTTTTTCCATTCATAGTCGTTGAATGAATCCAAACCTTGCTATAACCTTTTCAATGAATTGAAATACTTGGTGACATTATCCTCTCATCAATACATCTGGGTGACATTATCCCAAAGTTCTTTGGTTGTTGGATAACACGTAGTTGGGATTGATATCCTCTTCCATGGAATTCGCTAGAACATCATGACCATGGAGTTTCAGCATCCCAAGTAGCATACATGGTCTCTTCTTTCACTGGAGCCTTCTTTTATTCTCCTGTCAAATAGCATACCTACCTAATCAGCATCAGAAACGTTCGATATGAGTATGTCCATGATTTTCATACAATTTTCGTTGTCTAGGAGTTTCCTTTAAGTAACATAAGATTTCTTCTAAAGTAGGCCAATAGTATACTATTAGGGAAGACATGATTTGGCTTATAATAATATCAAAAAATGCTTTATCAGGATGAGTTGTTGTAAGCTAGTTTAATTTTTTAACTAGTCTTCTATATGTCTTAGGATCTTTAGATAAGTCTCTATCTTTTGTGAGTTGTAGATTAGGAAGCATTGGAGTATTGTATAGCTTACCCCAACTTTCCAGTTTCAGTTAATAAGTCAAGCACGTGTTTTCTCTAAGGTAAGAAAATGCCTTTCTTGCTTCAAAATCACTAAATCTTTCCTGTGAAACTGGCTTTGTTCTCATAATATCACTTACAATAATGGTAATATCATTTACAATAGTGAAAAAGAATTATCCCTAAAGTCCATATACATGACAAAGAGAATTATCTTGAATGCAAAATGTTTATAGAAACCGAGTGGTCAAACGTGCTCTTATTCATTCCAAACTTTTTTATCTCTTGACTAAAATTTTCAAATCAAGCACGAGGACTCTATTTTCATACAAGGACTTTTGAAGATGACAAACTTTCCATAATCCTTTTAAGCAACAAACCCAGGTAGATGCTCCATATACACTTTCTCTTGAAGGTCACTATATAAGAAGGCATTTTTGACATCCAATAGATGTAAAGGCCAATCATAAGTAGCTATTGTTGAAATGAATATAGATGAATAAAGGTCAATGTAACAAAAGAGAAAGTGTGAGAATAATCTACACCATAAGTTTGAGCATAATCCTTTGCTACAAGTTGTGCTTTAAGTCGAGTCATTGATCCATCATAATTGACTTTGATTGCAAACACTTATTAGCCTTTTTTCTGACAGGTAAGTTCACTAAATTCCAAATACCATTATCATGTAAAGCATTCATGTCGTCTATCATAGCATCACGCCAGCCAAAATGGAATAAGACATCATGAACAATTTTCCAAGAGTTACATAATCAAGGGACGTAGTAAAGGAACAAGAAGAAAACAAGTGATCGTAACAAACAAAGAATGAGATGAGATAAGTGCATAGGGTAATTGGTATATTAGGATCATTGGTTATTGGATCTGATGTTGAAGAAGAGATAGGTGTCAAACATGTAAGGAGAGGGTCTCGCCATTTGGAATAAACCTAGCAAATACGTGGTGGTAGTGGTGGATTATTAGGTGTAGAAGTAAACGTAAGTTGACTGATAATTGACATTGTAAACCAACAAATCATCATCTTCCTCCTTACTGGAAGAAGACGAAGAAGTAGGAAAGAAATGAATGTGCTCCAAAAAGGTAACATCATTTGACACAATATACTTATTAAATTATGACTATAGCACTGGTAGTCCTTTTGTAGGCAAGAGTGTTCCAGGAAACCACATTTTAAGGATTTGGGATATAATTTAGTCGCCTGAAGACGAATATCATAAGCAAAATAAGTACCACCAAATAGTCGTGGTGTGATTGGGAAAATAGGTTTAGTAGAAAATAGGACACTGTAGGGAATCGCACTACAAACAATAGATGAAGACATGGAATTAATGAGAAAACAAGTTCTGGACGTGTATCAATCCAAAATTGTTTAGGAATCTGCATTTAGAATAAGAGTGCCCTGATAGTTTCTATATCTAACAAGTAACAAGAATTTGGTTGACTGATGTAATTCATGTGATATTCAAAATTACATAACATAAATTGACTGGTCTAAAACATCTTGGTGTAAGACTGCATGGATTTATCCAAGGAGCATTTCTAAGGATCATCATCTCACTGACGATCCACCACCAGATGACACTTTCCCAGAATGGCTGCAAGATGATGTCTGATTAAAGTCAGTTTATGGGATAGAATTCATTAAACCCAGAAAATCTGTACAGAAAATTAACAATTGGTGATAAAGAAATTGTTATGGGGCTACTAGCTGTTGTTAACACTGAGGTCTTTTAGGGAGAAATTTTTTAAATCTATGTTATGGCTTGTGTTTCTTTGTTACACTGCTTACCAATTTTGTCTCTATTTGTCAGTCTTGAGACTAATAAGTTTTGCAACTGCTGACATGGGTTTCATTTCTTATTTATAGTCAATATGACATTGGTTTATGTCTCAGTTTTGCCTCATTTATTTGCTTTAACTTTTTCTTGGTTATCATATCTGATGCTCATTTTACTTATTTTATAACTGCTTTCTTAATACATTTTTCTGCATGAAAATATTCCTTTATCCTAACTTTTCTATTTATTTTTGGACTGAAAATGGGAAGATCTCTTATTTTGACTTACTCGGAAGAAGAAATCAAGCTGTGGCGTGAACAGCGTAGAAGGAATTATCCATCTAATGCTAACATAGAAAAGGTTTCATTTCCTGCTCTACCTGTTAATCATTTTTATCTAATTTGAACAGTTGTGCTGAGATGTGTTTCATTTGCTGCACAAGCAGGCTGAGAAGTTGGCAGATTCTGATGCTATCAATAGGGAGGCCAAATTACGCTGTGAGGTAATAGTCACATTGCGTTCTGTCCTTCATGCTTCTGTTATGTGACATCTTTGCTTTACTTTTTTATTTATTCTTCAGCTTTGCCATTGTCAAATTATGTGCTTAACCCTGTATAAATTGTTTCTCTTGTTCTGAAACTATGTTCACATAATAAATAAGTTCCTCAGATACATGGATTTATAATGTAAATGTGGCTCAGTTTGATGAGACATTTCACAATTAAGTCGTCTTGCTCTAATAGAACTTTTAATTTTCCAATACATAGTTCTGGTCTTTTGCAAAACCTTGGCCTGTGTCTTATGCTATGCGTCAATTTTATTTTTTGGGTTGATTTGGTGTTCTCTATCATACATAGGTTTAAGATTTTTGGTCCTTTTTGAGAAACAGTCTTGCTTCTTCTATGTGCAATATTGAACTTGCCATTACTTTTAGATAGATAGAAGAGTTGGATTAAGACTGTCAGGGGGGAAGCTGTGATTGTAGAAACATATGTGGGATTTCTGAGCAATAACTAAACTATCATTGCGCAAGAAATGGATACAAGAACTCGTGTTTAAATTTCTCTGAAATAATCCAGAGATATAATTGCGATGGACATGTTGCCAAGCATGCGTAACCAGTTCATCCTTACGTCCTCAGTTCTTTGGGAGTCAAAACTAGGAAGGATTGTTTCCTTTAGTTCTTTTGTACCATTTTATGCATAGATTAAGGCCCATTGTTCATACCTTATATATATATATACACACACACAAAAGATTAAAAAAAATTCTTTTAGAAGTTATAAAACATTATCCAGAATCCTCAATTACCAAAAAAAAATATTAAACTTCAATGATCCTTTAAAACCTAACCATATTAGATGAGTTAAGAAAATCAGAAATCTTCGAATAACTCTTTCAGCCTTGATCAGGAAATAACTTCAAAACAAGAGCTAATAATTATTAAACAAAAACGAAAGGTAGATAATGAAACAATTCAAAACATACTTTAACAAATACAATCAAAATATGAAGAACGAAAGTTCAGATAAATAAAGCAATGAAAATATAATAATGAGCAATTATTGAATAATTTCTTATTTATACTAAATCAAATAATTTTGAGAAAATCTTAATTTAAATTACTTTTAGAATTGATGAAAACTTTATAATTTATACAATAACTTTGTTTGATTCAAAAACTGATTTGAATTGTGTAAAACATGATGTTGTCCCTATAAAAATGTTACAAAAGAGTAAAGAAAAGATCAAAACTGCTAATAATCAACGCTAAAAATTAATCATGAAACTAATGTTTACTTCATAACAAAAACCTCTTTTGTTGTTGTAGAAGGCATTCATCATAATGTAATATTAAGAAGTCCTTTTATAAAATTAATTATTACCTATGTAGTAAATCATGTTCACTTATCAACGAAAATAAACAATAAAAAATAATACTTCCCTTTTATAGAAAAATAAAAATTAGAATTATAAACCTAAACAAAGCATGTAGTGTATATGAAAACCAGTTGAACAACATAATACATGCATTACAAAAACAATTAAACTGTTTTTGAAAAGTTTTTTTTTTAAAATAGAGAGACAATTACAAATTAAAAAAAATTAAAAACTTACAAAATGAAACCAAAACTGGAATTTGTGTCGATTTACTTTATACCTTTTGGAATAGGAAACAATATGTTGTAAATATACTCTGTGAAAAAAAATTTAATGAAAAACAAGTACTTATTAAAGTTTGACCCATATAAATAATAAGAAATTAAAGAATCATTGCAAACAAGAAATAAATGATCTATTAAAGAAAAAAATTTAATCTCCCTCAAAGTTTCTTTGGAGTTGTATTTTATTTTATGTCAACAAAAATTCTGAACAAGAAAGAAGATTTCGTATGTTCGTTATAAATTATAAATATTGTGTGTGTGTGCGTGCGCATATGTTTGTGTATGCCATATCATAAAATCAGTTTTTGACTTTTGATAAATTGTTCAACCCTTGTATGCAGCAACTGAAGGAGATTTTGTCAAAGCAGGCAGCGTTGGGAGTTGAAGTTGCAGAGATACCATCACACTATCTAACAGATTTACAGAAACAAGAACATGGAAGGGAAGAGAATGGAAGAATGTTCTCTAAGAAGGGAAGATCCAGGAACAGGCATGCTAAAAGAGGAAGGGGTAACAAAATTAAGTGGCCAAATCAGCAAACATGTGCAAACGGGAATCCTTCAGAAAGAAAGCTCACTCTTTTGCAGAAGCTTCTGAGCTCAGACATCAGGAAAGACAAGTGCCGGTTGTTGCAGGTTCTGAGATTCATGGTGATAAACTCTTTCTTCAAGGATTGGCCAGAGAAGGCGTTAGAATTTCCCTTGGTGGAAGTTAAAGAAGAATCCTCACTTGTGAAAAATGTTTCTGAAATCAAAAACAAGACTCTTCAAAACATAGGTGATGATGTCTTTGACAATGAAGATGATGAAGGTGTTGATGCAGATTGTTATGGTGTCGAGCATGGTAAATTAGTGGGGGAAGAGGACTTTTTCAATGAGAGAACTGAAGAAGAGGAAGGGGAAATCATTGACTGTGATTGCCCCCAGACTTGTTCTATAGCAGAGTAGTTTCAATGTCAGTGGTTATGTAATGAACCGTTTTTTTCTCTTTGCTTTTGTCTGTCCTTGATTATCAGAGGATTATAGAAATGAAGGTTTTGATTATGTAAAATGGCGTAAAGCCATGCAGAATGTGCAGTCTCGTTTTAACTTGAATAGGATGAACTGAAAGGACTTGAATCACAGAGAACAGGCAGCCTGTTAATTAATTGCTGCTCATCTACTAAAAGTTGAGTTGTTGGCGCAAATGTAGGACATAATATCTGCTTATCTTTTCCTAAAATGTACGATGCATATCATATGTAACTTGTTTTGGTTTGTCTAAGTTTGTCCAAGGATATGATTGATGCTAGTGGAACTTGCAGAATGATATGTGCATTATGCAATGTCTTGGTCTAGTCATTCAGTTTATTATGAACGAAGAAACTGAAAAATTCCACCTGCTCTTCAATACAAATAGCAAAACATTCTTGTTTATTCTTTTAGCCTAACGCCAAGAAAGATGGGGATGATATCCTCTTCCCATAAACTTGTTCCAATTCTGTTGGATTGATTTTTATTCATACATTTACGTAGAATCTACACAAACTTGTGGTTAAAAATAAGTAGCACAAGCTTGGAACAGGTTAAACGACACAGGTATTTGATGTCAGAAAGATGGAGTTAAGGCTCTTTTTATCTTTTAAGAGTAATAGCACGGCCAAAAAAAAGAAGTCCAGATCTTCTGTCCAATATTACTCTGTCTTATTCTGTCTCGTGGAATCTTAACCATTTATTTTGTGGGACCCTCGTGGGACCTATGTGAGACTCACATAAATAAATAGCCGAGATTTATTGGACACAATAAGACACCATAATATTAAACAGAGGATCTGAACTCAAAAAAAAGACATAAGGATATTGATAATAACCTGTCAAAAAAAGCAATTCTTGTTTATTACTCCGTACGGTCATCCAAGCCCTAGGAACATCTCAACTCTCTTATCTGAGCGATCATACTCCTGTTAAGCACCTATTCTTCAAGCTTAGTGCCTCTCAATATCCTGCATTTCCTTTCACTCCAGACAACATATATTATGCAGCTAAACATCATTCTGAACAATTTGATCCCCTCTTTTAATGAGACTTGAGACTTAACTAACTATTCAACTATTTCATCCAATGATTCTTTGTTACGCTGCACACTGAATAGATCAAGAAGTTGGTGGACATTTGAAGAACAAATGTTCAGTTGTTCCATCTTCAGTATTGCATAAAACAAACAATTTGTCTGCAATGTTAAATTTGATCTTGTTCATTCTTTAAATATGGCTAACCTAAGAATGAAAGAGGTTTTGGAGTCAATAGAATTTTGCCATACGACCGCAAACCACGACAACGGAACAATTTTTATTTTTTTTTTTGTGAAAAGGATATGGATACAAAGGATCCACGGCTAATGCCTTAACAAGACAATCGAACACTGATCATTCTGTAAGAGAAGCCTCATCTTTTCTTTGGGATCGGATTATCTCAAATAATCAGATGTTGAGAATTTGACGACCCTAGTCGAGCCAAAAAATCAACGCACTGATTATCTTCGCGAAACAAATAGAAATGATTAGTTGGCAAAAGGTTTGGACTGATGCTTCAACCCAATCCAATTATCATCATTATCTTGGTCTACTAATTTAATAACCTCAATCAATGATAAGAGAACTAAAGTGCTGAAGAGGAAAAGTGTGGCGATTCGGTGCTTGTCTTCCTTATCTCAAAAACAGCCGACACTTTCTTCTTTATCGTAAGTCAGTGTTCCGTTCTGCATGTACTGAGGCAAATCAAAATGGTGAAAATCATATGTTACTAGCGACAAGGAGAAGCTCGTATACGCATAAAAATTTACTGAAATTTTCTACTTTTAATTGTGTTCAAGTAATTCTACTTCTGTAACTTTTGATAGGGCATACGTGAAATTATGTGATAATTATTAGAAAGAAAATAAGAAAAATGATAGGTTCATGATCTGTTAATAAAAATAAAGATATTTTATCAAAAATTAAAATAAAATAAAAATAAAGATATAATTGATATTCCAAAGTTATATTATCATGATTTTTTTGAGTCAAAGTTGATGTAAAATTAAAATTTATATAATACAATATATTAAGAGATTTTTTTGTAATTTTAAAAATTTAGGAACTATTTTATAATTTTAAAATTATCCAAAACGATAATCAATATTGATCGTTTTATACTGTACTAGAGTCAAATTTGGTACCAGTACTACTATGATATTCATAAGATTGTTCTTGAAACAACGCCCCGTCACAATTCTGTATTATATTCTACGAAAATGATTTTGGAGGTAGATTTGGGATTAGATCTGAGTTAGAATGAAGTTGTTAGACCCCATTGTACTAGGTTCCCCCAGATCTGAGAGACTGTGGATCGAATTCAGTTGAGTAATCATCTGATGTTAGATTAATTTAATAATCATAAGTGTCGCTCATATTACTTTATTTGATTTTAATATAAAGTGAGCCCAAAATAATTGTTATTGGGCTTATTAAAGGAAATTAGAGTCATTAGGGTTACTTAATAAAGAAACCCTTCCCTTTTCCTTCAATTTTAAGAAACGTTACAAATATCAAAACACATACGTTCTTGCACCATTGAAAAGAACAAAGAAAGGGAAGAAGGCGAGAGTGGATAAAGTTTTTATGTAAAGAAGGGATTTCCTAATACGAAGAGATTACACGAGTATGGATCAAAGTTAGTATTTATCTATTTTCTTTATAACACTAAATTTAGGGTTTGAAGGTGTTGAATTAATTGTGCCATAAATGTTCTTATGTGAATTCTATACTTGTAATATTGCTTAGATTGTTAAAGATTAAATCTCACATGTGGTATCAAAGCAGATTATGATACTTTGAGTTGCATTAAAGTTAACCCTAAAATTATCGATAACAATTAATATTACTTTAAGGTTATAAAAGATTATTTATTGTTTTTATTGTAATCTTGTTGCTCGATTTTTATGAATTATTGATTGGGTTTGAATTAATTGATTTAATTCAAGTTAGAGATTGAGATGACTATAGGTTTACTGCCTTGTATTGGAATAACTATTAAATTAGGTTTTCTGAGATCGATATAAACCAATTCTAAAGACTACGGTGAACCACTTTTTCATGCTTTTGAACTTTACAACATCATCTTTCAATATTACGATTAAGTTCCATAAGGACTTTCCTTTGATGTAATGTGCATTCACCCACCTAATCCATAGAGACTGTTCATCTTGAATCAACCTCCAGGCCTTTTTAGTGATTTGAGCATGATTCATTAATTTAGAAGCCACAATGCTTAAGCCACCTTATTTTTTTGGTTGACAAATCTTAGAACACTTCACTCTACTCCCTTGAGATTCTAGCTTGTTGCACTCTGAAACTAGTAATGGATAATATCAATGATCTTATATTGTCTACACTTCTGGAAATAAACAAAGCATTCTTGTAACTATTGGTGGATAAACTAGACATTCTGTTAAACATCTTAAGGGCAATGCTAATAGATGAAATTGAGTTACTATCTAGCTTGGAAAAAGGAAACAAATCATCAACAAAATTTAGGCTTATGATCTTTAACTTCTTGCATTTCCCTTGGAACTTAAAACTTAGATTTCTCTTAGCCACCTTGGCTAGTAGCCTCTTGAGAACTTCCATTACCAATGAAAATAAATAAGTCGAGAGTGGATCCCCTTACCTGAATCCTCTAGCACCCTTAATAAGTTTTGATGGCTCACCATTAACTAGGTAATGAAAGATACAATGCTTACTTATTATTATATCTATGTTATGAAAGGGGATAGGAAACCATAGGCATGCAAGACATTAATTAGAAAGGGCCATTCAACCATATCATATGCTCTTTAAAAATCAATTTTCATGGCACAGTTCTTATGACCTCACCTCCTAAAATAATGTCTGAGAAGCTCTTGAACAATGGATATATTATCCCTATAGATCTTCCAAGTATATAGGCCCCTTGAGTAAGATCAAGTAGATTTATAGAATCTTTATATTAATGTTTGTTTTAATTTTAGATTAAATAGTCTTTAATTTTTACTTAATTTTTAAAGAAAGGAAGAAGAAAAAAGAAAAATATTATTGAAATAATGTTATAATATTTTTAATTAAATTTGTTTAATTATTAAAATTGAATTCATTATTTATAATTAAATATTTGATATTTAAAAATGTTATTTCATAGTAATATTATTTCATAGTAATATTTTTAAATTTTATGTATTTTAAGATATTTTAGAATTAAATTATATTTAATAAATAATTATCAAACTTGAAAATATTTTTAAAATTTTAAATTAACTATACAACTTAAAATAAATTAAATAATTAAATTTTAATATTCATAATTATTAGTAGTAATTATATTAAATAATTAAATAATATTAGTTAGTGGTAAATCATATTATTTCTTAGATTTCATAATTTGATAATGTTATCATACTTGAGAGAGAAACTCTTCTATACCTCCTATTTCCCTTTGCTTGTTGGACATGTTATCTCTTTCGCCCTTGTTTGTAATCCTTCCTTTCTTTCCTTCTAAGCTTGAAAATTTTCCTTCTTTGTTTTTTATAAGTTTTTTTTGCCTCCAAACTGCTTTAGTGTCTGACTTTTTCTCAAGTCTTCTTTTTTGCCCCCCTTTTTTTCCTCTCCAATTTCTTTCTCTTTATTCTCTTACTTTAGGATCTTTGTATCTACTAGTTTTGCATGAATCCTTCAAGGTTCTTAACGCGCACACACAGAATTGAAGGATTGAAAAGTTCGGATTTAAGGAAACAAGAAGAGGGTAGATTCGAATTAATCAAAATTAATTCCAATACTCAGGGTTTCAAATTTACCTACTAAACCTCACGGAGAACTTATCTCGAGCAACCTAGATAACAGGTAAAGAACAAACCAAGAAAGTTGTTTATGATCAAAATCACGCCACAATCTGATTCAGTTGATAAGTAATGTTTAATTCCTAAGTTGATAAGAACAAGAGGGGTTTCTCCTCTCAATATGACAGAAGAAATAATATGATCAAAAAGTTGTGTTTCCCTAACCCTAAAGAGGGTATTTATACCTAGGTCAAATAATAAAAGACTTGGGCCAAATAAAACATGGAAGCCCAAAATAAATATAACTTAAAACAAGTCCAAAATAAAATAATAAAAACATGCTTAGGTCTGGTCCAACGCGCTCCTAAGTCTGATCATAGGCGTGCCTCTCCTTTTGGGCTTAAATGATGATGCGCAGCCCAATATAATGGTCTTCAAGTCCCAAGTGAGTCCAATCCAAGGATTTGAGATAAATGAATTAATTTGGGTTGTGATTCAAGTAGCTCTCCTCCAATAGGTTTGGTGCACTCCATCCTCTCCATAAATTGGCCCACATGAAGAGCCTCTTGAGTCTCTCGATCCTAGCTCTGGACATAGGTCTAACTAGAATGATAAGCTCACCTCCTTCATGTACGCCATCTCCATGGTGATCCTTAATCCTGCTCACATTAGTCCCTCCTTCCTCAAGAAGATGCGTCCTCGAATCTGAATCCATATCAAAAGGAGAAAGGTCAGCTACATTAAAGGTAGCAGAAACATTGTACTCACCTGACAGATCAATCTTGTAAGCATTATCATTGATCCGCTCCAACACCTGAAATGGGCCATCACCCCTAGGATCTAACTTGGACTTCCTTTGGGCAGGAAACTGTTCCTTCCTCAAATGTAACCAAACCCAATCATCAGGTTCAAAAGTCACTAGCTTGCGCTCCTTGTTGGCTTGCTTAGCATAGACCTTGTTCCTTTGCTCAATGTGTTGTCTTGCCTTCTCATGCAACTCGCTTACCATCTTAGCTTGCCTCTTACCATCTGTACTAGACAACTCATGCAAGGGTAAAGGCACCAAATCCAAAGC
The DNA here is from genome assembly GCA_026284645.1 of Erythroxylum acuminatum. Classification (NCBI taxonomy): domain Eukaryota; kingdom Viridiplantae; phylum Streptophyta; class Magnoliopsida; order Malpighiales; family Erythroxylaceae; genus Erythroxylum; species Erythroxylum acuminatum. The sequence continues at coordinate 17,287,491 of JANKOD010000004.1, read as the reverse complement.
AGTCAAAGGATTAAAACCATAGACAAGCTCAAAAGGTGAATAACCTGTGGTGTAATGCACACATCTATTATATGCAAACTCAATAAATGGAAAACAATCACCCGAGTTTTCAAATTTTTACCAACTACAGCACGCAACAAGGTACCTAAGATTCTATTAACAACCTCAATCTATCCATCTGTCTGTAGATGACAAGTAGTAGAATAAAGTAATTTAGTACCCAACTTTCCCCATAGAACACACAAAAAATGGCTAAAAAATTTAACATCTCTATCTGAAACAATAGACCTAGGAATACTATGCAATCTAACAATATCCCTAAAGAATAAATCAGCAACATGCATAGCATCATCAGTCTTATGGCATGCAATGAAATGCGCCATCTTACTAAATCGATCAACATTAACAAAGATGCCATCATACCTCTTTTTTGTTCTAGGCAGTCCTAAAACAAAATCCATAGAAATATCGACCTAAGGCTCAGTAGGCACAGGTAAAGGGGTATACAATCTATGGGGTTTAACAGTAGATTTTGCCTGTTTACATGCAATGCATTTGGCGCATACATGCTCGACATCCCTATGCATACCAGGCCAATAGAAATGTTCATGAAAAATGTCCAGCGACTTAGCAACCCTAAAATGATCCATCAATCCACCACTATGGGCTTCATGCACAAACAAAGCACGTAAAGAATAATTAGACACACACAGCTGATTACCATGATACAAATATCCATCATGCCTATAAAATTTCTGGAATGCAACATGCTCACAAGCAGCATACACATTGGCAAAATCATCATCATAAGTATACATGTCCTTAAGCTGCTCAAATCCTAATAATTTAGAACTAAGTAGAAATTAAGGAATACCTCCTAGAAAAAGCATCAGCTACCACATTTTCCTTCCCTTGCTTGTAATGTAGCACATACGAAAATGTCTCCAGAAACTCCACCCAAGTGGCATATCTCTTGCTAAGCTTGCCCTGTCCCTTCAAGTGCTTTAGGGACTCGTGATCCGTCTTAATGACAAACTCTCTAGGTTGAAGGTAATGTTGCCATACCTCCAACGCTCTCTCCACAGCATAAAGCTCCTTGTCATAGGTCGAATAGTTGAGTTATGCACCACTCAGTTTTTCACTAAAATAAGCTACTGATTTGTTTTCCTGCAAAAGCACAACACTTATACCAATACCAAAAGCATCACATTCAACCTTAAAAGCTTTCTCAAAGTCAGGTAAACACATAATAGGAGCAAAACACAATTTTACTTTCAACAAATTAAACGCATGCTCTTATTCCTCACCCCATGTAAACCCTTTCTCCTTTTTGACTATTTCGGCCAAAGGAGTAGTAATGGTAGAGAACTCTTTCACAAACCTCCTATAGAAACTAACAAGTCTATGAAAACTCCTCACCTCACTAGCACTCTTAGGCATCGACCGTTCCTGGATAGCCTTCACCTTCTTCTCATCAACCTCAACTCCCCTAGAACTGACTACAAACCCCAAGAATACAAGCCTATTTATAACATCCCACTCTTGCAAGAAACTTACTCGACATCCTGAGTGATATCTGAGTATGTACCCCGCAAGGGTGGTATGCTAGAACAGTCATTTAGTCAAAACTCGTTACAATTTTTTTAAAAACAATGTACGCATATGTGAAAATCAATAATCAAATTAGGCCCAATTTATTCTTAAACATTTATGTTCACAAGTGTTACAAACACTTTACAAAACATCAAAACTTAACAGCCATTTGGGCCTATTTTAGATACAAAACACTTGTAATCATAATGTCATTTCATTACCAAATCATTTACATACTCGTTGTACAATACTTGCATAAATATAGTTCAAAACAATAATCACTGAAGACATATGCAGATGCAAACTAATCCCAACCCTTAGTCCATATCTGATTTCAGTGTCTATACTCCAATTAGCCTAACTGAATATGTCCTCTAAACCTGAAAATTATTGCAAATTTTGGGTGAGTTTTTGCAAACTCAGTGAGTGACCATCCGCGATGGCTCACTCAATCACAATACACATTCAGTACATATAACCACATAATTTACATCACTTTTAGCAATGTATCATGTTGAGTCACATACCTTTTACATTCACTTACACAAATAATCCAATCTCATTCAAATACATGTCTACAATATGTTCACATATCCCATTCTTATTCAAATACATATCCAATATATTTCAGTCAAACAATTTAATCAAACTATCACTTCCTTATACTTGAATAAAACACAATCATTGGTTTAATACCATGTATTCAAACATGTAACATGCTTACAGCTTTGCAAATCATTCAATGAATTCAAATCATATGTGAATGTTATATGTATGAGACTCACATTCAATTTTACATCGTTGTGACTGTGTGCTTTTTTTTTAATATCCCGTATCACCAGGCTCTTTCATACTATCCCCTATCCGTTGTAGATACTGGGCTCATTGATCACAGTGAGCCTTAGGCTCTAACCACATATCTTTTGGCTTTAAGCTCTTTTGAGTAGTTGTCTCAGTCAGTAGCATCACCAATCACAACTACCTTTATATTACATGTATTGAAATGAAATGCATGCCACAATTCATTCAATACAATCAATCACTTTGATTCACATTATCTCAGTTAATACAGTCAAACATAACATTCAGTGACTTTTAATTGAGAATCACTTAGGCAGTCTCACTCACATACAAGTAACACTTCCAATGATATACACATGCATCAAAACTCCTCGGACATTTCATGTCCGAAATCCAGTACACAATCAGTACATATTCATCACATATCAAATTCAATTCAGTAATATCAGATCAAATTAAAGTGGGACCATCTTAGGTTACTAACAATTGCTCCCTTAAGCCTATTGCCTTGACATTCCGGCGATATCCGGAAGTGGTCGCGCTACTTGCTCTCCTATATACATTAAAACAATTTCACATTACTGTATTGCTTATGTAACTAGGTAAACACACACACACACACACACATACATATATGTATCATGTATCATGCATGTACAATGATAAATTCTCGGGTATATTTCTGTAACAAATTGATGTACATATCAATTGTAATCCAATTGTGCCAAAATTCACACACTAAGTCACTATTCCAGCTTTTACTGAAAGCACCCCATTCGGGTCAACTTTGCATAATAAATAAGATCAAGAAAATGATGTATTTTTGTAACACTTTCTTCTAGACAATTGTTCCTCTATGTCTTAAGTTTCTAATGATACCAAGATCATACAATTTGGTTTATTATTCTATGAGTTATGCTCAAAATACCACAGACTATGTACATTTGAAATTTTGGCTAATACATGATCATGCATTCAAGTTGTACACCTCATATCTCTCAATTCCAATATCTAAAAATTACAAACTTTATACCAATTGAAAGATAAAAGAATAAGCTATAACTTTTATGAAGACACCTTTGTCTGATTCAGCCTACATCAATATAGTTTATTCAATAAAAACAGGACATGATTTTTGTCCCTAGTAGTGCTACAGCCTAAGCCAAGACTTAATTTCATGCCAAATTTTGAAGTTCTTAAAGATAGAACTAAAATTTGACTTCTTCAAGAAAGTTGTAGAAATATGTCTAGTTTAATCTGAATTAAAAATCAATCCATTTAGAAATCTACAGATCAAGATATAATAAAAATACCGAAGTATATTTAGTGAAAGTTCTCCAATTCATAACATTCCAGCACATTTCCTCACTTTCACCTAAATCCATTAATCAAATCTTTCCCGAACGAATTCAGATGGCTCTAAATTTTCATGGAGAGAATGAACAATGTCTTCGAAGTCTATTGGTTCAAGTTTCAAGTCATTTAGAGGTTGGATAAAAAAGTTATAACCAAAAGAATCAAAGTTGTTCAGTAAAAATACTCTAGTTCATATTCAAACTTCAAAAACCAAAACCATTCACGTAAACCATCACCTTCTTCTTCCTCTCTCTCTACTGTAAATTTTGTTTTCATGAACAGTAACAACCTACAAACCAAAACAAAACCTATAACCACTTACGCATGCATCCATCTACAAGCATGAAAACGTCATCTCTTTATCATTTATCATTATTATAACCATGAAAATGAAAGCACAACTTACTTGTGTTTCAGCCTTCACACTCTTCAGCAAAATTCCAGAACTTAAGAGAATGAGTTATCGGTGGAGAGAAGCAAGGACAGAAAAAAAAAACAACCAAATAATTTAGGTCATCCTTTGCAAAGTGTAACGGTGATTTGAGAAGTAAGCATATAAACCACATGTATAAGAATGAAAATGGTATGGTGGTTCGATGATGGGGAATAAAGAGAAGAGTAGGTCATGTTGTTCAGTGAAGAACACCAAGAGAGAGAGAGAGAGAGGGCTGGAGACTTGTTCTTCTATGCATGTAATCTATGTGTCACTTATTTGTGCTGTCACATGTCACAATGCTATTGGTCTATTTGTCTCTTATTTTTCCTAGACTAAAAATACCCCTAATTTTCATAAATTTCCTAAAATTCACCAAAAAAATCTGAAATAATACTAATAATCTCCAAATAAATTTTCAACGTAAATAATTGACAATTCATATTTTAATCGCATTTAACAATCAGTTATACCCAAAAAATGTCAATGAATGCATGTATAATTATTTTAATGTATCAAAAATAAATATTCACATGTGTGTGAATATACAATGATGCATGAGCATGAAATGCACTTCTAATTTCTTACAATACACTCAATTCACTATTCTGGGGTCTAGCCCCAAACATAGGATGTTATACTATTAATGCAAAAAGTACACTTCTTAAGGTTCACATACAGTTTCTCTTGTCTCAATACGTCCAAAACACATCTCACATGCATGACATGCTCATCAAGATTAGTGCTATATATTAAGATGTCATCAAAGTAAACAACCACAAATTTTCCAAGAAATGCACGCAGCATATGATTCATCAACCTCATAAAAGTGTTGGGTGCATTAGTTAAACTAAATGGCATAACTAACCACTCATACAACCCATATTTAGTTTTGAAAGCAATTTTTCATTCATCTCCTGATTTCATTCTAATTTGGTGGTATCTACTTTTCAAGTCAATTTTTGTAAAGATACATGCACCATGCACTTCATCAAGCATATCATCTAACCTAGGGATAGGGTGGCGATACTTTACAGTGATTTTTTAATAGCTCTGCAGTCCACACACATCCTCCAGGTTCCATCTTTCTTAGGTACCAGCAACATAGGCACCGCACATGGGCTCAAGCTCTCCCTCACATGTCCCTTTTCTAGTAACTCATCCATCTGCGTTTAAAGCTCCTTTGTCTCCTCGGGATTACTCCTATAAGCTGGGCGGTTTGGAATTTGAGCTCTGGGCACAAAATCAATCTGGTGCTCGATGCCTCTCAAGGGTGGTAGTCCCTTGGGCATCTCCTCAGGAAAGACATCTGAATAATCCTGCAAAAGAGAAGTAAAAACACTAGGCAAAGCACCAAGAGGGTTAGTGTCTGAAACTAAACACGCTCCGTATCTCACCACTACTAGTACTCTTTTCTCTCCAGTTACTCTCCTCAAGTCTTTTCCCTTAGCAAACAAGCTCACTTTTCTCTCCCAAGTAACATATGACCAGCCTCCATTGATACCACATCACACAACTCCTCATCCTCATATCTCCCTACTGAAAATGGTACTACAACCTGCCTAGTCACCTTCACACCAGCACTATCATTGAACCACTTTAAATTGTATGGCTCTGGATGTTTCCTGCTTGTCAAACCCAATTTCTGTACCATAGTTCAACTAGCTGCATTAGTGCAACTACCCCCATCAATGATCAAATTGCATACTTTCCCACCAACTAAACACCTCATATGGAAAAGATTCTCTCTCTGATCTATAACCTCATCTGTGGCCCTAGCACTCAGTACCCTCTTAACTACTAGTGCTTCCCTTGTAACAGCTCTCTCAAAGCAACTATCATCCTTAAAATTATTATCAATAACAAGCTCAGATTCACTACCACTATGCTCCGAATCAATCATCCCATGATCCCTCATAATCATGACTTTCTTATTTAGACGTTGAGATGCAATATGGCTAGTACCCAAACACCTAAAACATTTAATGCTGGAATGTTTACTAGAAGAAGCTTGGGTGTTAGGTGTACCTTTAGGGTCAAACCCTACATTCGGCCTTTTGGGTGTCTCCTTGAAATCCAGCTCCTTATCTTTCAAATTCTCCTCTCTCTTGGGCTATTTTAAACTCCATGATTAGCTAGAATTCGCCCCACTCTTTGCTACCACTCTAACTTTGATTTGTTTCTCCACCTTCATGGTCATGTTCACCATGTCCTCAATCTCTAAGTAATGCTGCAAGTCCATAACATTGGCTATCTCCCTATTGAGTCCACTAAAAAATCTGGCCATTGTAACCTCTGGGTCATCCTCTATGTTGGCTCGAATCATAGCCACCTCCATCTCCTTATGGTAGTCCTCCACTGATTTAGACCCCTGAGTGAGTCTCTGAAGTTTCTGGTGCATCTCCCTGTAATAGTAAGAAGGCACAAACCGCTTCCTCATGCATGCCTTCATATCGTCCCAAGTAGTAATTGACATCTCTCTATTTCTCCTCCTGAATGTCACCAACTGATCCCACCATATTAGTGCATAATCTGTAAATTCAACAGCTGCTAGCTTTACCTTTTTATCTTCAGAAAAATTTTGGCACTCAAAATCCAAGTCCACCTTCCTTTCCCACTCTAGGTAAGCCTCTGCATCATTCCTTCCCTTGAAGGCTGGGATCTACATCTTGTTAGATTTAAGGTCTCCATCTCTCCTATTAAATGGCTCAACTCTCTGAGCTTTCCTAGGTCTGCATACCTCAAACTCCTCCTCCTCCTCAAAGTCATCCTCCTCTGGTTCATATCGAGGTGGCAGTCTACGAGGTGGTGGTTGCTACTGGCGTACACCTACACGCCTTCCCTGAGGTTCATCACGTCTCTCTTGTTTGAGCTCATCCATCTGTCTCCTAATCTCAGTTAAGGCTAGATTGAACCTCTCAAATTGTTACTGCATGGCTCTCAAAGTGAAAGTGATATTTGCATCTACCCCTTGGTTGTCATCATTACTACCTCCCTATGACATTGTAGATAAAATGATATACCTGCAAAACAAGGTTAGTAATAAACAACCTCATACACTCCCTCACATGTTTCACTCAAATGATGTCACTCCCCTCGTGTTACGACAATAACTCCCTCAAATAAGCTCACACACTCTTGCCTTTTACCACTCAATCCCCTCTAAAATTCAAATAACCACTCGGAACCAATTCTCAACTGATCAAAAGAATTAAAAGGGTGCGAAAATTTCGAACCAACTAACAAGTACGTGTATGACGAAACAAAGAAAACAAAGAAAAGGAGAAATTTTTTTTAATTTTTCTGACTTTTTTCGAACTTTTTTTGACTTTTTTTAAAACTTCTCTTTTTCAGACTTTTTTTAGATTTTTTTAACTTTTTTTGGATTTTTTTATATAGGCCGAAAGTTTCAACAAAATAAACAAGAAGAATAATTGAAAACCCTAGGCTGAAAGTTAATTCACACCTAAATTGATGAACCGACGATAATTGGATGGTGATGAGTGGCGGTTTCTTGAATTCCGATGGAGTTGAATAAGAATTCTCCTCCACACCAATGCTCTAATACCAAATAACACGCACACATGGAATTGAAGGATTGAAAAATTCGGATTCAAGGAAACAAAAAGAGGGTAAATTCAAATTAACCAAAATTAGTTCCGATATGCAAGGTTAAAAATTTGCCTACTAGACCTCACGATGAACTTGTCTCGAGCAACCTAGATAACGGGTAAAGAACAAACCAAGAAAGTTGTTTAGGATCAAAATCACGCCACAATCTGATTCAGTTGATAAGTGATGTTTAATTCCTAAGTTGATAAGAACAAGAGGGTTTTCTCCTCTCAATATGGCCGATGATACACAAGAAATAATATGATCAAAAAGTTGTTTCCCTAACCCTAAAGAGGGTATTTATACCTAGGTCAATAATAAAAGACTTGGGCCAAATAAAACATGGAAGCCCAAAATAAATATAACTTAAAACAAGTCCAAAATAGAATAATAAAAACACGCTTAGGCCTGGTCCAACACGCTCCCAAGTCTGATCATAGGCGTGCCTCTCCTTTTGGGCTTAAGTGATGATGCGCAGCCCAATACAATGGTCTTCAAGTTCCAAGTGAGTCCAAACCAAGGATTTGAGATAAATGAATTAATTTAGGCTATGATTCAAATAGCTCTCCTACAATAGGCTTGGTGCACTCCATCATCTCCACAAATTAGCCCACATATGCATAAAGAGCCTCCTTGAGTCTCTCGGTCCTAGCTCTAGACATAGGTCCAACTGGAATGACAAGCTCGCCCCCGTCACGTACGCAATCTCCATGGTAATCCTTCCTCCTGCTCACATCAGTTCTCTATAGCTCAGAAGAGTTTCTCCAACTGAGTTATTAGTCTTCATTTCCTACTAATTTTCCTTTACCATGTTAGAACCTTTTTAAAACTTTTTCACCAACTTAATTTTCTTTTTCCTTTTATAACTTATGTCATTCCCCTTACACCAGGCTTTTCCTTACCTTCCCCTTACCAAGCATCCCCTCTATAAAATTGGTTCCTTCTCCTCTCTAACAAGTCCTCCCCATCTCCTCCTATTACCATAATTCTAATCTTTACTACTCATCTTAATAGCTCAGAAGTCCACTATCCTCCATCTAATCCATTACCTAAGCATGTTAAGACTCCTTTCTCCCCATTTGAGTGTCCCTCCATGCCTCATTTACCAAATCATCCAAGCCCTTCTCCTGGCATAAATCCCGGGCTCAATTAGAAATAAGTTGTTGGAGGATCGCCTTATGTAAGCTTCACTCCCTCCTACTAACTCGGAGGGATGTTCCATTATTGCTACATCATTGAAGGTACCTAAGGAAAAGTAGTCTTTAATTTTATTTGGGCTTTTTTATGGGTAAACATCCTACTTTCCCTCTAATCAACTCTTAGGCATTGTATCAATGGAAGGCAATAGGACTAAAGAAGGTTCTTTTAAATGAACACAACTTACTCTCGATCATTTTCAACTCAAACATTAATGCTCAAAAGAAAATTGATGCATTTCCTTGGTGTTTAATAATATGCCTAGAAATTGATGCATTTCCTTGGTGTTTAATAATATGCCTAGTTTCCTTTAGCCATGTTAACGTAGTATACATTTCGATATTGTGAAATGGAAATAGGTTCCCCTATTGATCACTATTCACAATATTCCTTTAGAATATTGGTCCACAAAAGGATTAAGCCATTTATCAATCCATATTAGAGGCTAATATGCATGAATGAATCAACTGCTTCTGTAAAAAGAGTAGGCTGTATTAGACTTTGTGTAGTTGTTGACATGAAGCATGATTTGCCCAGATTTATCCCTCTATTAAGACTTGGTACCAATAAATCTCTTTATGAAGACTTAGCTAAGGTCTCATACTAATGGAGACCTACTTTAGCTAAACAAGGGAAACTATAGAGGCCCACAGGCAAGATCTTCCATAAAGGTGATTGTAATGAGCTCATGGTTTATAAACTAGCATGTCTTCTGGAATATCATCTCAGTTTATGAATGACCTAACTAACCAAGCTCTTATCCTTAACTAGACACCAGAGATCCTGTTAAGAAAAGTTATGTTGAATGTGCCCTCTCTATGATTAACATTCAGGAGCCTATTGTGATCACTCTTTATGACCCAATTATAATTATTGCAGATAAGTTAAATGAATCATCCCTAAAATCCTTAAAATTTCATTCATCTCCTACTCTTCACGATTCTAAGGACGAAGCCCAAAAGGAACAAATGATTAGCTCTTTTATTTTAAAGGATTTTAAAATATACAGTAGAAGAAGAACTGGAAGAAAGAACAAAGCTTAACGCTCAAGGAGCGTTACTATTTCCTAATACCCATCCTATTTTGTAATGTTAGGGATATTAATTGCCTTAAGAAACAATAGGCACTAAGGAATTATCTTTTATAAATAAATCTTCTATTAATAGGCCTTTAGAAATAAAACTTAAGGTTGATTAGTGCAAGAACTTACAAATTTTGGAGAATTATCATAATATTATTACCAACCATCATTTCCATTATAATGGTCGTATATTCATAACTTATGTCTCAAATAGGATTGAAGTTTCTCAATTAGAGTCTTTAGAGATCAATTCATCCATGTTTTAACTACTCTATTACAAAAAAGGTTAAGTTCTTGATGACTTACGTCTATGCCTCTAGCCATGCTTTCAAAGACAATGATTTATGAAAAAAAACTAAAGACCATCATCTCTTCTTCCAATTCTCCTTAGTTAACCCTTAGGGATTACAATAACAAACTTAATTATTTAGAAGTTGAAGGGAACATTTTCTTAAAGAACTTAACGGAAGACTTCACGGATTATGAGAATCATATTGAAGTTATAAACTTAGAGGGAAACTTCTTCAGTTAGAGCAACAAGTAAAGTGGAAATCAACACATAAGCAAAAAAATTAGATACTTGTCGATAAGGTTTAGATGATAAAATTTCTAGAGAGCAAAGATATTTTTAATAGCCTTATGTTATGATTACTATCCTATTATCATTCAAAATTTCTTAAGCAATTAAGGAGAGCACCATTATAAGTACAAATTATAGTTTATCATTGAGATTGTAGCAAAAAACAACTTTTTCCTTTGAAGATTGGATATAAAAATAAGTTTATGTAATCGATGAAGCCATTGGTTCTTTGTCTTTTCCTTCCATTGCACCCCCAAATTTGGAAGTTTCTGTGTTGATAAGTGATTTATTATGAAATTAGATGGGATCTATGAGATTTCAAGTCATATACAACATATTCTACTTTAGTATTACATGTCTTCCATATAAGATGAGCTTTAGTTATTAATCCAACAAAGTATCAAGTTTAGTGATTATTTTTCACTTTTTAAATTCAAAGAAAACAAAGAATAAAGTTGAATTGTTCCTAGTTAAAAGTATAAAAATACGCAATTCTATTATTTCAAAATAAAATAAAAAAGAATTAAGTAACCAAACAAAACATTATAACATTTATATGCATAAATGACCGCGCGTCGTAACGCTAATCAAAATAAAATAACTAGACTACTACTGTAGCAGTGGCGAGTCTAGGTCGATCCCACAGAGAGTGCGTGTAAAGTCTAGGAAATGAAATTAATCGGTGTTTACGAAAAGGGGGGGTTTTGGATTTTTGGAAAAAATAAGAAAAATAAAATAAAATAAAACTAACTAATAAAAACTAATTAAAGAAAACATGCAAAAATAATAAAAATGGAGAATTTGGTAGGGACCCGGTTCTTCGGTTCAATCTCGGCCTAGACCCTAATTAAGCATATTTTATTAATTTGTTGTTC
>JANKOD010000004.1:17255359-17272096 GCA_026284645.1 Erythroxylum acuminatum | reverse complement strand
CCGGAATCGACCGGTACCGACCGGAATTTGTTCCCGGTACATTTAAACCCGTACCGGTTCCGAATTTCGACCGGTACGGTACGAAATTCGGAACACTGCATTTAGACTACAAGTCTCCAACTTTAATTTGTGGGAGAGATAATGAATACAAAGAAATTATGTTGTTAATAATATCTAAAATACACATTTCAACATAAAATGAAGAGACAAAAGATCAACTTGGCGCCCAGGGAGCCTATCAAAATCCCATTCCTCCCCTCCCTTCAGACAGCTAAACGGCTAAACCCCCTAAAACCCTAGCAAACAAACCATTATCTTCATTTCCATGGCATGAGATCCTCTTTCGTTATCCCCAATCCACCTTCCATGGCTATCTCTTCCGCTCTCCGCTGTTCTTTCTCTCTCCTCCGCACCCGCAATCACCTCCCGCTTCCCTCCATTTCCGTTTTCAGGCACCCTCGTGGCCTGCCGGAGCTCCGTTTCTTGTCGACAGTCCCTTCCTCTGGCACCCACCTCAAGGCACTGGAATCTCGCCGGAGAGACTACGGTTCCGCCGGAGAGGAGAGGGACGGTGAAGGCCCAAATGGGAGTTTGTTAGTGAGAGACTCTGGTGGGGGCAGAGCTGGGCGTGTGGTTCCCGCTGAGCTTCACAAAGAGGCTACCGAAGCTTATATGGCGTATGCCTTGTCAGTTTTGGTCGGAAGAGCTCTGCCGGACGTGAGAGATGGGTTGAAGCCTGTGCACCGTAGGATACTGTGAGTAACAGTCTGGGGCTCCGTTTTCGCTTTTTTTTTTTAAAATCAGGTTTAAATGCTGAAAAATGTGGGAAATGGGATTGTCAGAGAGTGTTTTTTCATTTGGTAGAAGAATTTTCTTCTTGTCAAGTGGGCGTGATGGTTTCTTCTAATAATGTTGTTTTTGTTATGCTTTTAATTTCCTTCGTTTAGTTTTTTAAGTACTATGCTTTTGGAAGTGTAGCGGGAAAAGAGGGGGAAAGAACTTTCATTTCTGGGCCTGATCGGTTCTTCCAAATATTTTTTGATGTAGTGCATGCGTAGTTTGGTGCTGAGATCAACTTAGGAAAAGGGAAGAAGAATGGGAGTTTCATTCTCTGCATGTAGTTATTCCTTTTATGTATATCATTTCCACGTTTTTCATGCTGCTTTTTTTTTTTAATCGGTTGCTTACTTATGCTCCTGTATTGCATTTACGGGCATTTGCAGTTGGCTGAGGCTGTTGCATGGTGATTAATCAGTGTTCGATCTGTGTCTGATTCAGACTATGTCTATGGTTGTTAATTTTTCCATAAAATGATTTTAATTGCAGATATGCAATGCATGAATTAGGCCTTTCCTCAAGAAAACCATTCAAGAAATGTGCTAGAGTTGTTGGTGAGGTCAGCATTCTTTCTGGTCTCTCTTTACAACTGTTACAAAAGAAAACATGAATTAGATGCATGTGACAGTAATTCTCTTACTCTGTGGAATTTTCATTTTCTAGTTACTGAATATGTTCGACATATGTCATTCAGGTTCTAGGGAAATTTCATCCCCACGGAGATACTGCCGTATATGATGCATTGGTGCGAATGGCTCAGGTAATGATGAGACCTTATATGTCCTATATTCTTGAAAGGTTTCAATGTTTCTTGATGCTGTAAAATATCAATCAATTTCCTGATTTGAAAAACAATAGCAGTTTAAATTCTGAATATTTTAACTATGCAGATTATAACTAGATTTTCTCTTTTCTGTAAGTTCTTTTTGGTTTCCTGAATTGCTATATTTGTTTTAGAGGCTGAAAGGCATGAGTTGGGAGTTATATTCTATCTTCCCTTCTACCCACAGAAAAATGGTGTAAAGGTGGTTTAAAGATAAGCTATTTTTTTTCCTGATCAAAAGTATTTGCACTTAAGAAGATTATCATTTTTACACATGGATTTGTTATCTCTCTTTCATCTTTTTTCTCCGAAGTCTTTGTAAAATCTGATCCTGCATATTTGACATGCAACTTTGCCAGGGTGGTCTCTATACTTGAGTTGAAAGAACACATGGACACTGTATTGAAGTTCAATTGTCTTTCTTCATTTCTTCTATTCCATTTTGTTCACTTTTTTCCTCTGGTTTCTTGAAATTGTTCGAATTTGTTATCTATTTTGCAGGATTTTTCCTTAAGATGCCCGCTCATCCAGGGGCATGGGAATTTTGGTTCGATCGATGCTGATCCTCCTGCTGCCATGCGATATACTGAATGTAGGCTGGATGTAGGTTGCATTATTTACTTCTTATTGTGTAATTTATTTCAAAACACGTGTGTTTGTTTGCACTTGCATGGTCCAGTTTTAAAATTACTTGAATCTGAATTCATCATAAGGCTGCTTTGGTTTGTTCTTCCCCAAGGGGGGGCAGAAATGAGGAGAGTGATGAACTTATCCTTTCCCTTCATGATGTGCAAGTTTCTGTTGTCAAACACATATAATGCCTTTCATGTTCTGAATGCAAGCTTGTTTGCACATGTATATACATATGTCTATTTGTCTCTATACACAGATGTTTGCAAATTAGTAATTAGATTGATACGGTTCTAGGAAGAATTAGGAAGGAGGGAGGAGGAATCTGGGGAGAGGAGGAAGAATGAGAGAGGGTTTGAGAGAGAGAGCAGAGGGAGGGCACAGAAATTGCTTGTAATCTTCCCCTTTTCATTCTTCATTCATCAGCATATAAAGTAAAGTTGCAACAAACTCGACAGGTGGCATCACAGCTCACCAATAGCAAGAATATTCTATGAGCCAAAACGGTTACAGCCTGGATTGCCTTCTCTACGAAATGACAAACACACAAATGTAATCATGAAATTTAGTTGGGGTGCGTTTCTTGTGGGTGCTGGCTAGCGGTTGTGTGGTTCGTGTAAAAACTTCGATATGTATTCAGAAGTTATTATTTACATATGCTGCAGTTCTTATATAGAGCTAGGGTACATAGTTATGGGAGTCTTCCTAATTTAGGAAGACTCCTTATTTGGAAATATCCCCAATATAGCTAGATATTACAGCTAAGGATAATCTCTAAGGATAATCCCTTAATTAAGGGACTATCTACTATTACGGGATTCTCTACAGTTCGTAACATAGATGTGCCATTGACAATTGATGTTTCATTATATTTATAATATGTGAATCTCTGTAAGTAATAAATAAATCATCCTCTGAACATCAATGGTTTTAATCTTTTTGGAGTCCATAAAGATAAATATATTCATATAATATACTCTACGTAATATAGGGACCACATGGGGAAGAAACATGTATCATCTTTCCCCGTGGCAATATATGTTGCTAATATAATGGGAACCAAATTTCTTCAATCATAAACATGATACATTATTTGAAATAACAAAAAAAATCTCAAAAAAATTCTTTATACACTGATAATAAACACCTTCTTAGATGTAAAGCTGTCTGTTCTCATTGGTTGGTTTTCTAACTAAACTAGATTAAGTTGTAGTTGATCTGTTTTTGGGTTCTATAGTCTATCTATAGATTCTAAAGATCACTCCAAATCTTCTATGATATTTTCTCCATCTTTATGGCTTTTCTATTCTCTAATTTTTTCTTTTAGTTTACATGATTCAGTTGACTTACTTTGTGATTGAAGTGTTCATTTTGGTACATAGCTTCTTTTGACTGTTCTTGTTCTTCTTTTCTGTTGCATCAAGAGTAGCTGATTCATTCTGTTTAACTCTTGCAGGCACTGACTGAAGCATTCTTGTTGTCTGATCTTGAACTGAATACAGTGAGCTTGTCCTTCATTATACATTTGTTGATGATTTCCATCTTTTTATTTATCAAAAAAGATATTCATTCCTAAGAATACTTACACTGTTTCAGGTTGATTTTGTACCAAACTTTGATAATTCTCAAAAGGAGCCAGCACTTTTGCCTGCTCGGCTACCAACGTTGCTGTTGAATGGATCCTCGGGAATTGCGGTATTTTATACATTTAAACTAATTTTCTTCATGTGATTGCTTAATATGTCTTTATTTGAATATCCTCATCTTACTTTTATGTCATTCTTTTGTACAGCTTATTTAATTCAGAAAAATCATTTCATAAATTTCAGGTTGGTATGGCTACTAATATTCCTCCTCATAACCTTGGAGAGCTGGTGGATGTGCTATGTGCCTTAATTCACAATCCAGAAGCAACTGTTAGTATTTACAAGCTTCCAATTCCTGTTGACATTAAATATTCAAAGAAAAGTGCACTGGGATTTGATGATTCTCGTTCCCTTTCTCTTCTTGTAGTTTTTGAATTGCTTAATATGGTAGCATATGCAATTTGGCTAGAAATGTATAGGTGTGAAATGTTCAAAGCTAGATTTACCTTCTCCATTTACTGGTCAGTGAAGGATATTACGTGAATCATGAAATGCATAGTCATTTGTGGTCAGAAAGGAAGATTCTTTTGGAATTTTCTCTAATAATGGAGGGACAATTGAGCTTTTGTTATTAAATTAGCCTTATTGATGCAGGGTTTGCTTTTTGAAAGTACTTTATGTTTCTGAAATTGTTTGTTCTGCTTCTTCTTTTTACTCGCATTTTAATTTGTGGCTAGTCTTATCAGTGTTGCTTCTTATCAATTCTAGAAAAAAGCTTATGGTTAGCTTGATAAAGAAGTTAATTTATAATTACATAATTGTCTCTATGTGAATTTCCTTTGGGAAATTAATGTTTTCGTCACTAAAATAGCCCTTTGTCCATCTTTTAATGTGAAATTATCCTAAATCATTGAGTCAGGGAAAGGAATTTGTTGCTCATATAATTACCCTAATAGCATATTTAATTAGTGCACAAGTTTGTTTAGTTAGTAGTGAAACTTCCTGTGTAAATTGGAGAGCATTTCTATGGCTTCTTTTTATTCTATTGCTATCTTGCTCAAAAATTACTTGTCATTACTTGGGAGCTACTATCATTTAAAAGAAGTGTATATGATTAATTATCCTATTTAGCAGAAACACTTGATATATGGTAATGATTTCTTGTTTCAGAGTTGTTGTCATCACATTTTCCATTTATCTAATTCATCATTGTATAATCCTGCGGTCCCTTGAACTTCACTTGTATGTGTTTCCTATATGCCAACATGTATCTAATTCATGGTTTCCATTGTGGCAGTTGCAAGAGTTGCTAGAATACATGCCTGGCCCTGACTTTCCTACTGGAGGTTTAATAATGGGGAATCTTGGGTGAGTTGACTTCAATGCATTCTTATTTGCTTGATCAACCATGTCATTTGAAAGCATTGACTGTAAATGTACTACCAGAGCTTATTCCTTGTCTTTTCTTTATTTTTTTATGGCATCGATTGTTTTCAAAAGCATTGCAAAAAAAATTTGCCTTTTAGATGTTGGTGATGATCAGTGGTGCTCCAAAAATTAGACACCAATTCATTCTAGTAAAAGTGTGGTGTAGTTGGATAATGAGATATTCATGGCCTAGCTTACATAAAATTTGGCCAATCCTACAGGAACAGATTTCTTTGCCAAACTAACAGATATACTGTTCTCATTTATGTACTCCTACAGATGCCTTGTGGGTTCTGACATCAATTTATTTGTTGAAGGATATTAGATGCATATAGAACTGGGCGAGGGCGTATTGTAGTGAGAGGCAAAACAGATGTTGAATTACTTGACACCAAAACAAAGAGAACTGCAGTCATCATAAAAGAGGTGGCTTATCTTGTATTTAAGGTTCTTCCAACTTTTGCTGTTCATCTCTAACTTGTTACATGAAATTTGACTCATCTTTTTGGAGCAGATTCCTTATCAAACTAACAAAGCATCTCTTGTGGAAAAGATTGCTGAACTTGTAGAGAGTAAGGTATTGTCAGATTGGCCTTAATACTTAAAGATTTGTCTTCTCCAATGTGTCCGACTAGGTGTAGATTTTATATTACTTGGAGCTGGCTACAAACTTCCTCTCCCCAACATTTTTTTTTCACCTCGTGTGTTTTTTGGGTGGAGAATTGTAGCGTCTGGCTCTTTTTTAGCTTGTTTTATGCATTGTTATTCCTGATTTTGTACCAAATGTCATGTAAAACTTTTTTTAAATTAATCGGGCTTGTTATTTTGGATAGTAGAAAACCAAGAATAAGGAGAAGAAAAATATTAATTATAAAGGAGGGGACGGGGGAGAGCAAGGAAGAGGTGAAAAATGAAGAAAATAAAATGCTCTTTCACTGATTTTTTTAAGAAATAAGAGTTGTAAAATTGGGTAGTTCAAGTATTCTGCAGGCCTATAGCAAAACAGGCGAAGAAAAGGTAGTAAACAAGAAGGTAATATCATTGATTGAATTCCTGCAAGATGATAGAAGTTCATCAAAACTGGATTTACTTCTTGTGAAGTTGAGCCAGTAATATGCAAAAGTTCACTACTCTACACTTTGGGAGCTATTTTTCCACAAATTATATCTATAGGAATCCCTTGAAAGTTTCCTATGCAAGTGTTTTTTGTTAATTTTCCATTTAGCTATCTTCCAGCTGGAGGCTGATTTTCATTCAAATTACCGCTACTTGCTGCAACCTTTAGATTTTACTTGTTCCATATACCAATATTTATTAACCGCTACTTGCTCCAACCTTTAGATTTTACTTGTTCTATATACCAATATTTATTAACATTTTTCCCTTACATATTTTTCCTACTAGATTTTAGATGGAATTAGTGATATTCGTGATGAAAGTGATCGAACTGGAATGCGGATAGTCATTGAGGTATATATTTGAAGTTTATGACAAAATTTCACAACCCATATACTACTATTAAATCCTTTGAATGATGAATTTTGTTCTGGGTCACAGCTGAAGCGGGGAGTGGACCCTTCATTTGTTTTAAATAGTCTTTTTAGACTTACGCCTTTGCAGTCCAGTTTTAGCTGCAACATGGTGGGGTAAGCAGTTTCTTGTGACAGACACGTTATGATATGTTGTTAAACATTTGCTCATTTTGTATCAGTTTGCATATATGTAAATTTTATTTTGTACACTATGTAATTTGTTCTTGTACACTTTGTTTCTTGTAATTATGACAGTATTCTTGATGGGCAACCAAAACTGATGGGTCTGAAGGAATTGCTTCAGGTGACCACCTCTAAATCATTATACATGATTTACTTTGAAGCATATCAGCCCTTGTTGTCTATGTCGTTGTTGTCATAATTTTCAACTTGTACTCATTTGATTGTTAAACATTGTGAAAGAAATAATTATTTGGACTAGACCAAAATTTCTTTATGTTCTCATTCTTTTTTTTTTCTTTTCCAGGCATTCTTAGATTTTAGATGTTCTGTTGTTGAGCGGCGTGCCAGGTTTAAGCTTTCCCAAGCTCAAGATAGAAGGCATATTGTTGATGTACGTTAAAAGTGATTGTTTAATTTCATTATCATTTTGTATAGGTCCTTGGTGGATCCTTTACTGTAAAAAATCTCTGTGTTTCTCTCTCTCTACCCGTAAACCTCTTTTTTTGTTTGCCCGGGTGCATGTGAGGACATTGTTCTTGTTGTACAACTTTGTGAGGACATTGTTCTTGTTGTACAACTTTGTCCTTAACAAAATATTATGGCTCTAGCTATAGCTGCAGATTGTGATAGTTTTATGTGCCTATTGTGGCATAACTGATTTAACAAATTTGTGTCATCATTATCTACCATGGGGCTTAGTTGACTTTGCATTCATAAGATTGAATTCCATCCAAGTAAAGCTGCATTTTATTTATTTCTGATGGTGCCTATACTTATAGGGTATTGTGGTGGGTCTTGACAACTTGGATGGAGTGATTCGGATCATTAGGAAAGCTTCAAGCAATGCAGCTGCATCTAGTGCTCTGAGGAATGGTAACTTCAAGTTCCTTTCATGTTTTCTGTTGTGTTATCTTTAGGATTTTTTGAAGTTCACAAAGTATTTATAGTTAGCAAGCTTCGTGTTTAGGTGCTACATGCAAGTTCATTTTTCTTTGCTCTATTTACCATTCCATTTCTTGGTATTTTGAAATCATTTTGTTATTAGTTTTGTTTGTCCTTTTCATCTTTACCCCTGAAGTGTTGGGATTAACTATGCAAAGCAATTTACCTTTCCATCTCCTGCCTATAAATATGATAAAAAAATGCTGTATTAAGGGGCAGAAATCGGGGAGGCACCAGCTCATCTGATGAGCAGGTATCCAGAATTAAAAATGAACCAAAAATTTCATTCAATCCTTGTCATACTTTTTTCTTTAAATTTTGGTCCAACGTTACCTGCAGAATGGGAATGTCGGTCTAAAATAGGAAAATACCTCATTAATTTCTTATTTTTGCTTGGTGTTAAGCTCCGCCGTTAGATGCTGGTTGGATTGCCTAGTTTAGTGCTTTATTTTATTGAGAATTTAAGACTTTATTGTGTTTTTTGTTGTTATGATCCTTGTTTGTATTTTTTGCCACTTACTTTTGTTGATTATTTGGTTCTTAATTGTGCTCGTTTAGTATACCTGGAATAGTTTTCATATTTTTCATGTGTCATAATTATCTGATTATCTCATTAATGTCTGACATCAATGATTTTGGTGGAATATTGCGTCAAATATTAGAAAATGAGATCCATGCTCAAATATCTCTTGTAAGGTGGAAAATGGTTGTATCCTTGCTTTATTTGGTCAGAAACCTGCAATTAGGTTTTCTTTTTCTTCTTTTCTTCTAGTCTTGTTATGCTTTCTGTGCTTCCATAACAGTGGGAGCCTCGGTTAAACCATGCACAACAATATGAATTAGATGATGCTTGTAGACAATCAAGTGCTTCCAATAGAAAGAGGTTCAGGACATGGTTAACAGATTGGGTCATTGCTTCTAAAATTTCAAGCATACATGTTGAATGAGTCTACATGGAAAACAAAAAATCATTAATCTCTGTCTATGCATATCTAGCCTTTGTAATTGTCCAGATTGAATTAATTGAAAGTGATATTTAGTAGTCTCTTCATGAATTAGACAGAAGCCAGAAACATGCTTGTTATTGTCATTTGCTTGGTAAATTTGGTCCATTATGCAAAGAGTTTTTGGATCCTTAATGCAGAGTTCAACCTTTCTGACAAACAAGCTGAAGCTATATTGGATATAAGCTTGAGAAGACTTACCCTTCTTGAGGTTCATTTATCCTACTTTTGTTATTACCATAATTTGATTTACATTTTCCTCACGAAATTTCTCAAGTTATGAAGCCTTCAAAATTATATTTATCCAAGGGATATTTGCTTCTTGGTATGCAGAGAAAGAAGTTTATTGATGAAGGTAAATCATTGATGGAGCAAATATCAAAGCTAGAAGTGTTATTGTCAACGAGGGAAAACATACTAAAGGTAACAGATAACTAATGGGATCGCTTGAGACAATTTCTTGCTGGCATGTTCGTTGTGTTTATTTTATTTTATCTTACGAGCTTCTCTACATATGAAGAGTTTGTTATGCTAGTTGCTCCAACTATCAGCTACAAGTGAATCACAACTGTTGACCTTTCTAGAAATCCTATGCCTACATTTGTTCTTTGATTGTGGCTACTTAGAAGGTTTTACTTGTCATAACTTGTATCTCACTGGCATTTTGGAGTTTAGGGCTTTAGTTTTAATGGCATGTTTATTTACTTTACTAGCCTTTTGTGCTCGTTGATGGGCTTCACCTATTGTTTTAAGCTTTTGGGTTGAATGGTTTCTTTGACATTGTATTAGAGCCTTGTGTGACCAGTATGTCTCAAGTACAAGCTGGGCTGACCTCATTGGTTTCTTGACATGGAGTCAGAGCCTTGTGTGACAAAGAGGTGTCAAGTTGCTCTGCTCTCATTTCTAGTAGTTTTATGGTATATTGTGTTTTAGGTTAAGCTTTTGGGTTCACTTGCTTCTTGATGACTAGAATAAATGTATGCTGAAGTGGAGATATGGCAGTTCTGTAAAATTTGTGTTTTCTTGATGGGTTTAATATTAAAATAAATGTTGGATGGTTCCACTATTAAGATGTACCCATGAGAATTCAATAGCATATTGAGAATGAGATCTTGGTTGATGGTAATTGGTTTTCATATTTAACAATGAATTTCTTTAATTTGTTCCTGTATTTACGCAATAACTACTCACTGTTCTGTATTTCACCATCAATTGATCAGCTAAGCCTAGTTCTTACTATATCAGATTTTTGGTTATCCAATGTTATCCTCCCCTCTTTCTACTGCAGAAAATATTTTTTTCCATTTCAAACCTCTCACATTTATTTGAATAAGTAGTATGATTTTTGTCTTGAATGTTATGCTTATTAGTCACCTTGTTGGAGAGAAAACTGTAATACCTAAGGAGTTTATATGAAATTAATTTGCTTTTGTTGGTACTGATCTGTGATTCATTGAGCATATTTTGCCTTCAGTTGATAGAACAAGAAGCAACTGAGCTCAAAAGTAAATTTCCCAGTTCAAGGCTTTCATCGTTGGAAGACTCTGATGGTGGTCAACTTGAAGATATCGATGTTATTCCAAATGATGAAATGCTGTTGGTATGTGATCTACTTTCTCCCTGCAATGATGTGAAATATATGACATTTGTCAACCAATTGTTAGATTGAACAATTGCTGTGTAATTTCAGGCACTTAGCGAGAAGGGGTATGTTAAGAGGATGACACCCAACACCTTTAATCTTCAAAACCGTGGAACAATTGGTAAATCTGTTGGGAAGTTGAGGGTCAATGATGCAATGTCTGAATTTATTGTCTGTCGTGCACATGACCACGTGCTTTATTTCAGGTACTTGTCCTGTCTTGTGTTTTCTTGTACTATATTCTCTGCAAACTCAAAGTCTTGAAGAAAATTGTGGCTAGTTGCTATACTAGAGAAGATTTGTGCAGTTAAGGAAGATTGAAGGCTTTTTACATTAAAACTTTCATTTATTTTTTCTGATTCCTTTTGGGAAAAGGTGTATACGATAAATCTGTGCATATCATAGTATCGCTACTTACACATATGCTTTTACATGAATTGTCTACTCTTGAAATTAAATTTTCGACTAAGATGAAAAATGGATAAGAAAAGGGAGAGATGCAGCTAGAGAGAACAGAAGAGAACACAAAAAGGACTATGAAAGAGAGAAGAAACAACCTTTTTGTAGTTTGGTACTAGGAAGGAATATTGGTTTTTGACCATATATGGGACTAAAATTAGAGAGCAGAATGTTGAGCTAGACCATATATGGGACTAAATTAGAGATCCGAATCTTGAACTTACCTCCAATTAATTGCTATTAGAATGGGAAAATGATTCTGTTGTAACTTTGTCAATTGTGGTTCATTCTGTTGTAACAGTGTCAATTGTGGTTGATATTTATGTGTTTGAATCGGAGATGGATCCTTTATTTATATTTATGAGGTTTTTTCTACGGGCCTCACTTTTGAAGCAGTTTCCTGCTTTTGATGCTATGATATGATCACAGATGTTGGACCTGGAGGAGGAAAGTTAGTAGTTGAGCAATCTTAGGGCTATTGTTGATGAAGTTCTCATAAATTAGGACTTTAAGGCTTGAAAGCTGTGGTTTTAATCTGAATAAGTTTAAATTAGTTATCCTACTCAAAACTGTAACGTAGTACTAGCAGTGTATCACAAAATTGAGTCTTGAAAATATGTTTTTCTATATTTTATCAAGAGGATTGTACAATATTTATATACAATTTTAAGGAAATTATAATCCCTAGATTTAAGGGATTATAATATGGTAAATCTACATTCATATCAAACAAAATCAACACTCCCCCTCAAGCTGGAGCATATATATCAGATGCATCCAGCTTGTTACATATATATTATCCTAGGACCCCGTAAGGATTTAGTCAACATGTCTGCTAGTTGATCCCTAGAGTTCACATAACAAGTCTTAATGATGCCTGGGAGGATTCTCTCTGATGAAGTGACAATCAACTTCTATATGCTTGGTCCTCTCATGAAAGATTGGATTTGATGAGAGATACATAGCTGACCGATTATCACAAGCAAGTTCCACAGGGCCAATCTCACAAAATTGCAACTCTTGGAGCAAGTGCTTTAACCACAAAAGTTCACAAGTAGCATTAGCCATAGCACGATACTCTGCTTCCGTGCTAGACCTTGCAACTAACAAATTTGTGTAATTGGCTGAATGACCTCTTCATGAGGATTCTTTCCTTTAAATAGTTGTTGTACAATCTATTTTTGGTAAGAAAATATACACAGCTAATACACTCTTTCTTTCCATTAAATAGGAGTTGCTGTACAATCTATTTTTGGTAAGAAAATATACACAGCTAATACACTAATTACTATTATTCTAATATAGGTAAGAATATATGTATACAACTAATACAGTAATTATGATAAATAAATCACATAATTCTGGCCCATAATTTCTGCCACTGATAACAACAGTTTGCTTCTTGCTCTTCCACAAAATTAGGTTTCCTCCAATAAGAACACAATAACCAGAAGTGTACCTCCTGTCACTAACATCACCTGCCCAATCTGCGTCAGCATATCCAATGATTTTTGTTTGACCCCTATCCACATAAACAAGCCCCTTACTAGGTGATCCTTTGATGTACCTTAGGATCCGAACGACTGCATTCCTATGATTCTCACATGGTGAGTTAAGAAATTGGCTCACAACACTGACAGGAAAAGCAATGTTAGGTCTAGTCATAGTGAGATAGTTCAACTTTCCCACTAACCTTCTATACCCGCCTGGATCAAAATAAGGCTCCCCTTGATTAGGTAGCAGCTTCACATTTAGGTCCATAGGTGTGTCAACAGGTTGACAATCAAGCATTCCAGTTTCTTCCAGAATATCAAGAGCATACTTCCTTTGAGAGATAGCAATATCTGTCTTTGATTGGGCCACTTCAATCCCAAGAAAGTATCGTAACTGACCAAGGTCTTTAGTTTGAAAATGCTTGAACAAATATTGCTTCAATTCCTTAATGCCTTGTTGATCATAACCTGTAATGACAATATCATCCACATACACCACAAGATAAATAAAAGTACCCGATGATGAGCATTTAAAAAGTACAGAATGATCTGCCTCGCAACAAGTCATGCCAATTTGTTGGATGACTTTGCTAAACTTCCCAAACCATACTCGAGGTAATTGTTTTAAACCATATAAGGATTTCTTTAACTTGCAGACCTAGCCTAACTGCCCCTAAGTAGCAAACCCAGGTGGTTGCTCCATATAAATCTCCTCCAAATCACCATGTAAGAATGCATTCTTAATATCAAGTTGATACAAGGGCCAATGTTTGATGGCAACCATAGATAAGAACAAACGAATAGATGCCATCTTAGCAACAACAGAGAAGGTATCATCGTAATCCAAACCATAGATTTGAGTGTATCCTTTTGCAACTAGGCGGGCTTTCAATCGGTTGACCTGTCCATTAGGACTAACTTTAACAGTAAAAACCCATCGACATTTGACTGTAGATTTGCCAGGTGGAAGTGAAACAAGTGCCCATGTATGATTGGACACCAAGGCTATCATCTCATCAATCATAGCCTGTCTCCATTTGGGATGGGATGGTGCTTCCTGAACAGTCTTAGGAATGGTAATAGATGATAAAGTAGAAACAAAGGCATAGTGAAGGAGATAATCAGTGGTAACTCAGAAAGTGATAAATGGGATGAGGATTACGAGTAGAGCATGTACCTTTACAAAGTGCAATAGGTTGGTCATCGGAAGTATTAGGCAGGACTGCAATAGGATAAGAGATTGTGGCTGGAATTGAATCACAAGTATCAACTGAAAGAGGAAGCTCTAATGTGTCTAGTTGTCGTCACTCATAAGTAATACCAAATCGATGTGAGGAAGGATCAGCCTGTAACTGCGGATCCGAAGATGAGTCAAGAAGAGGCACAACTAATGCCTGTGAAGTCGTGTCAGATGTAGTTGATGATGCGAAGAATGGTGTATCCTCGAAGAAGGTAAGATCTGCAGTCATATATAAACGGTTTGTAGTGGGGGAATAACATCGATACCCTTTCTGAACTTGAGAATACCCAAGAAAGATACACTTAATAGTGCGAGCAGACAACTTGTCACATCCGAGAGAGAGATTATGGACAAAGCAAGTAGAACCAAACACACATGGGGGGACAACATAAAGAGGATCCCTAGGAAACAAGATAGTATGAGGAACCTTATCAGAATAGCAGATGGCATGCGATTAATTAACATGCGATAAGTACCGCATCACTCCAAAATTTTAAAGGCACTTTAGCATTTATTAATAGAGTGCGAGCTGTATCAATAAGATGACGATGTTTACGTTTGGCCACTCCATTTTGTTGGGGTGTATGAGGACAACTGGACTGATGTATGATGCCATTAGATGCTAGGAATGACGCAGAAAAGTATTCTTTGGCATTATCATTGCGCAAAACCCTAATTGTCTTTCCAAATTGGTTCTTGATTTCTGAACAAAAAGTCTTGAAGGCATCAAATAACTCAGAACGATCTTTCAGTAGAAATAACCAAGTACATCTTGAAAAGTCATCAATGAAGGGAACATAATACTTATATCCTAAAACAGACGTAACATAACTAGGACCCCAAACATCAGAATGAACGAGATCAAAAGGAGACATAGTTTGACTACTAACACGACTTGGAAAGGATACCCTGACATGTTTTCCATGTTGACGTGACTCACTTCAAGGATTTCAAACAAGAAAGCTTCGGAACCATTTTTTGTAATTTTTCTAGACTTGGATGACCTAGACGACGATGAAGAAGATCAGGAGACTCTAAAACAACACATATGGCAGATGAATGAGGTTGTAGGTAGTAGAGACCCCGTGATTTAGATCCAACTCCAATCGTCTGTCCTGTACCTCGATCCTATATAAGAAAGGAATCAGAATTGAAGGTTATGAAACAATTTAGAGTGCAAGTAAGTTGACTGATAGAGATTAAATTAAAGGGACAGGCAGGTACAAATAAAACGGAATTTAAAGGTAAAGTTGGAATAGGTGAAGCTTGTCCAATGCCAATGGCTTGTTTCTTAGATCCATCAGCAAGAGTAACACTGTGGGGTGTTTTAGGTAGGGACAATTTAGTGAAAAGAGAGGGATTATGATAGAATCCCGCAAACAAATAAAGGAAATTTGTATATTGCTATAGAATTCCGTATAGGAATACAAATGATAACTGGTTTCGAGGACCAGACACCTCCAGCCTTAGGCTCACTAGACACTCCACAGTATACTCAATAATCTGCCTCCTCACATCTACTCCTTATTTATACACCGAATCTGTTAGGAATAACAGATTCGGTTAGCTGTCAGCTCCCCCCTCCCCTAAAAACAGAACACATGTCTCTATATATATATTTACTATATATGTAAATTCCTAATTTTGCTTGGGTCTAACAATACTCCCCCCCATCAGCTTCACCTTGTCCTCAAGGTGAAAGCCGGAAATTCTAGCTTGCTTCCACTACATTTCCTTCCAACTCCTCCTCCAGGGAATCCCATTCTCTCAACCAGAATCTTTAATGCAGTCTCAATAGGCATTCCACTAGCCACATAATGCTGCCCAGATTGCTCCACACCAGCATCATTGCAAATTGCGGCTATCTCAGCGATCATCTGAAGATTTGAATCCATTTGACCCACTGGCCAATCTTCTATTTTCCCATCAAAAGGGTTATAGGTTGTCCCTTGCCTACTTACATTCGGTTCTGCCTCTTGTTCCACCATTTGTAAGCAGCACACCAATTCCCCTTCCTGAAGGTCCTTGCTGAGGGACTCGGCACTCACCATTAAAACTGCTAAAACATCCATAAAGGACTCTTTACCTGCTTCAGAAGAAGAAGAACCCTTCCCAATCCCACTTGATTCATAAATAGCCTGTGATTCATCAATCTTATAGAACTCCTCATCATACGCATAGGCATCAATAGACTTCACCTCACTCCTGTCATCTTCTTCAACTTCAACATATGCCTTGTACATCAATCGAAAAAGTAGCTCCCAAGTCGCTTCAGGTGCATCATTCACCCTATCTCCCGTCATGTACTCACAGCAATGATCTCCAGTGCCTTCAACTACAGCTTCCGCAAGTGAATTTCTGACTGCAAAACGCTCACCCGCTTTCCCTCTAACAAAGACTTGGCCACCGGTAGCCCCATACAAGCAAGCGTTCCCCACTATAGTGGCAGCCTCAGGCAAAAATCTAGTTCTCTCTATTGGAGGTACAACTAACTCTCCTCCAGCCATACCCTTGCCCACATAATTATTAGCCTTCCCAACCAGCAGAATGTTCATTCCTGGTGTCAAAAAGCATCCAAATGACTGCCCTGCACTCCCAGTAAATGTTATGTTTAGTTGTCCCGCCAAGCCAGTGTCACCATACTTCTTAGCAACCACACCAGCTATACGACCACAAACAGCTCGGTCTACATTGTATATCTTTATAGTTTTATTAACTACTTTCTCATTCTCAATAGCATCCGAAATCTCTGGATCTGCAAGTAAAACATCGTCCAAAACAGGACCATTAGTATGAATATCTTGATTCCGGATTTGAGTACTGCTCCACTTTGGCATCCCAACACTCGAGAGAATATAACCAAGATCAAGATGTTGTGTTTTCACTAGTGAAATATCTCGTGGTCTCAATAGATCTGAGCGTCCAATAATATCATCTA
>JANKOD010000004.1:17145584-17173729 GCA_026284645.1 Erythroxylum acuminatum | reverse complement strand
CATGAGCAGCTGCAGACCCTTCTAGGCATGCCTATTTACCCACAACTCGGACAGAACAAATCATTTCAGACATTTCATGTGCAATAAAATCCAATAAAATAATAAGCACCTCGGACGTTCATTGTCCGGAACAGTACATAATCAGTACACACATGAGTATTCGGACATTCATTGTCCGGAACAGTACGCAAAATTAAAGTGAGACCGCCCCGGGTCTCTTACTAAATTACTGCCGAAATGTAATTACCTGTATTACTTACAAAATAACATTGACTTACAAACGTTACTGTCGGAATTACTGACCTCAATCACCCTTACTGTTTTCTTGTCTTGAAGTTCCAGCAATGTCTGGAATTGGTCGGTTTGTGCGTTCCTCTATCACAACGAACACATATCCAAATTACTATTGAATATAGGCTATGGCATATGTATAATGCATGTTCATGACAAATTTCCGGGATTACTCAAAAACTCATAGGACAAAATATTAAATCGGAAAATTTAGAAATTTATATAAATAAAATACTGTATAACGGCTAGTATAACGGCTAGTCAATAACGGCTAGTCAATAACGGCTAGTAAATAGTACCAAAACGTTCTATAAATAGCTACCACTCTTCCATCATTTACTCATCCCTACACAACCTCACAAAATCTTCTTGAAGAAAAACAACTTTCACCATGTTGTCCGCTATAGCATGTTTTTTTGTACTTCTTTTTTTTCTGTATCTTTGTTTGGTTCTTAATGTAGAGCTACATGAAGCTCGCATTTTTTTTCTCTTCTTAGCATTTCCTATGCTCCTTCTGTTGCTTATTGTCATAGCAATTGAGACTTAATGTCATATCTCTATGGGAATAAATGTATTCAGTATTTCTCTCTATTGTACTATTCACAAATACGTATACTACTGTTCACAAATACGTACGGATACTGTAGCGTAGTTACTGTTTGACCCGGTACTGTTCAACACTGTTGGCCCAGTACTGTTGACCCAGTACTGTGCGACACTGTTGACCCAGTACTGTGGACCCAGTACTGTACCGACACTGTTGACCCAGTACTGTTGACCCAGCACTGTGCTGACACTGTTGACCCGATACTATTGGCCCAGTACTGTGTTGACCCGACACTGTTGACCCGATACTATTGGCCCAGTACTGTGTTGACCCGACACTGTTCACAGGTACTGTTCATCGTCTCCTACCTTACGAAAATCACTGTTCATTTCATTTTTTTTCTTTCTTTTCTTTTTCCTCTCATTTTCTTTAGCAATTTCACTTAAAACCTAACCTATATAGGAGTTCTAACTTATCAGAATCATCAGAAACAACTTAAACTCCAACGATCGCAAAACTAAACAAAAACATGAACACCATAAAAACTCAACTTACCAGCTTCATAATCAAACATGATTAGTAAACCAGTAAACCAAAACAAAAACAAAGATGTAATTCGCGTATGAAAACAGAGGATGAGTACTTACTAATTTCAGAAAACGTCGACAGTGAGAGTGAACTTCAAGGTTTTAGGTGAAGAACAACGGTGTGAAGAAAAATCTTATGTTTTAAAACCAATCAGACCTAAATCGTGCGTACAGCTGTTGCCAGCTAATAGGTCCAAATAGTATTAATTCACTTATGATTTCGGAAATCACCTAATACCCAGAAGTTCCAGACAACTTCCAAAAATTCACCAAAAATTCCGTCATAAAATAAAACTTCAAAATAATTGTTCAAAAAATACTAAATCCGTTACCAACAATTTCTAAAAAATCATTGAAGTATCCAAAAAATACTATAAATATAAAAAAAATATCGTAATATTGTCCGAATCACTCCGAAGTTTCATTAGACCAAGGTACCCGGAAAATGCCATACATGCATGCCAAAATATTTATGCACAAATGAGTACATAATCCAAGAAGAAGCATAATTCTTATGCACAATTTAATACATATTCCCATAGTCAGCATATTTCGTATTAAATGTCATTAATATTCTAACCCCTACTTTGGGGCGTTACATGTGACCTTCCCCTAATATCCATACTTTGACCTGAAACAAAACCCAGCAATAAGGAAGTTAGTGATATAAATGACTCTCCTACCTTTGTCTTCTCTCAGTGTTTGCTTTGAGTTGCTCCTATACGAGGGTGAGTACTCTAGCTTTTTTAGTTTTTATTACAAATCTCAACCAAATAAGTAAACAAAAAACTAAAATTAAAAACCACAATGGAAAAATAGAAGTGGAACCAAACGACCCCGCTCTGTTTATTTTCGTATAATAGAAAACACCACAATCAAACTCTGTTGTATTCTACTTCATTGTAAAGAAGGGACCAATTACATATTTTGTTGTTGATGATCAGTTGTGATAACTCACTTAATAAACAAGACGTGTTGGGTCTTAAGATCTTATGCCAGACTATAGGGTACTAGACAACTAACTTGGATTGTCCTTATGCTATCCACTCCTTACAAGCCTTATTAGAAAAGGAGTTAGGGAGTTGGTTTAACTAGGAGTAGATGTCTTAAGACCTATAATTAGGAGAATAATTAGGGACTAAGTGCATCACCTGGTTTAGAAATTCTTTCCACCTGTTGTTAGTAATGATTGCACAAACTTTAGTATTCAATGGGAGATTGCTCTAACATTGTACTGCTATAGGAATTCGAATTAATAGACTATGACCCGTCCAATTATCATACCAAAAGTATGCTTTTTTTCCCATTACTCACTCTACAATTCACTCCTGGCTTCATAATTTCCTTAAGCCTGATCAGATTGTTGATAAACTAAGATTAAGAGTCCTTGAGGGAAACGAACCGCAATAATTTTCCTTTAAGAATATAAGAGTGAAGCCACTTAGTCCACAATGTATCCTTGTTGCACAAAATATGCCATATCTTTTTTAGCATCAACACCTAGTTGGTAATGGCAATAAGGATTATCCTTAAGCCCCCACCCTTCTTGGACTTGTAAACCTCATCCCATCTATGCTTTCCTATTAAGAACCTTCAAATTAGTTTTTCAATTGCCTTTACTACTCCTTTAGCCAGAAAAATAATAGTAGACTAATAAAATTGCAAGGAGTTTAGCACAAATTTAATTAGCTAAAGTTTTTTGCCAAAAGATAAGAAGCTATTTCTCTAAAGGCTTAATTTCTGTTGTATTCTTTCCATTAAAGGATAACATTTATTGAAATGAATCCTTGTTGTAGTGATAGGTAGTCCTAGGTAGCACAAAGGATATTGTTTCCTTTCCATATAATATATTATAGCTATCTCAACTTCTAATCCATTTGCACTATTAGCTAGTACAAAATGACTCTTTGCCAGGTTGATTACTAATCCTGACAATTCTCCAAATTACTTTAGAGAGGACATCAATATTTTAATTGAATTTGGAGATTGATTAAAGTTACCTTCTTGCATTTGTTGTGAAACTTGAATCCCTTTTCCTTCTCCACATTATACTGCAACAATAGAGTTAGAACCTCCATACAAAGGAGAAGTAAATATAGAGACACAAGGTCACCTTGTCTAAGTTCTCTTGCTCCTTTAAAAAATATAGTTGGTACTTTATTCATTAGCACTAAATAGGAAGTGGTGGTTATACATGCATCTATCCATTTAGTGAATGTAGAAAAGAATCCCATTACCTCCATCACTATAAGTAGAAACCTCCATTCCGTATAGTCAAAGGCTTTTTTAAATTCAATTTTGAATGCACAGTTTGGTAGAGAACTCCTTCTTTGGTACCCCCTAAAGAGTTTCTGAACAATAGAGATGTTTTCCCCTATCATCCTTCCTTGCATGAATGCATTTTGGTTATTACTAACCAACGTCCCCAAAACTTCCTTGAGCCTATCTGCTATAATTTTATAGGTCACCTTATAAATAAAGTTGGAACAAGAAAGAGGCTTGAACTCATCAGAGGAGTTAAGGTTGCTTGACTTGGGAATTAAGCAAAGGAAGGTTTTATTAACCTCCTTTAATAAAACACCAATAGAGAAGAATTCATTCACAACTTGCTTAACCACTCTGCCAATCTCTCCCTAAACTTTTGCTAGATCTATTATGTTATCATTTTCATTTCTACTAATTGTTCTCTTTTCTTTCTTCTCTTCCGTAACAAAGCCATTGTTTTTCTAATAGTAATTGTTAGATATATGTTAAATATATCTATTTTATTTATTTTGGCATATTTCTTTGAATTGGCATATTTTGTGTTATCTTGGATTTAAAAATCTAGTTGGATAATATTTTAGATAGAATAAAATTTTATCTTGAATAGATGTGTATTTGATAATGGTTATTAAAGAAAATTCTATTTTGAATAGAGGGGCATGGTTGCAAGTCTTTGGAAGGGTTCTGCATAAAATTGTGGCTGAAGAACTAAGGGCATTATGGTAAAGTTCTGGATGAATTAATGGTTTCTGGAAAGTTACAAAGGTTGTAGGTTTTAAAACAAAAGAAGACATATACGTGACCTACATTTTTTTCTTGATGATTATATGCGCAGTGTGTGAGAAGTGATTGGTGAGTGAATAAAAATATGGAGCAGATTGGTGTGTGTGGTGCATGAGTCACTTGGTGGAAGTGTTGGAAGTATTTGTTCATAAGTCATCTTATGTGTGAGCATAGGTAAAACGCTGCTGTGGTATTGAATGATGGGTTATGAGTGTAGTTGTGGGTTATGTTGATATCTGCGTATTGGGGGTTATATGTCTATGTGTTCTATGCCTTTTCTTGTCAATCGTGTGGTAGTTATCAAGCTGGAAAATTATCTTTGTGGAGTGGCTCATGTGCAGGAACAATTTTTAGATCTATTTTGAAGGAGATCAACTGATTGGAAAGTTATCTTCTTTTCTGTCTCAAGTGTCTTTCATTTATATTGAATTTTATTTAATCACTTGAGTTATTTGTTTAGTGTTCTTTAGTTATAAGATTGTTGAGAAAAATCCTTTGTCAAGGTTAACACGAGTTGGTTGTGTTATTGGGTGTGATTCTTTCACGGGAAGTGAGGTCGAGAGATAGTGTCAAGGGTTGAGTAGTGTCGGCTCAGTAAAGCCTTGGGTAAATCTATTGTACTTTTGTAAAAGTTATTAAGTTGGGTGAGGGCCCCGCAGACATAGGCAAGGTGTGCCAAACTGTGTAACCAAATTTTTGGTGTTTTTGTTATTTTGGTTTTACTTATTTTTATTTTGTTGGTGTCAAAGAAGTTTACGAAAAGTTTGCGAAACAATTAAACCCTTTGGTTTTTCAATTGATATTAGAGCAAGGTCACTGTTTCAGAACTTGGTAGCAAGTTGGTACAGATCCTAGTTTCGCTAATATGGCTACAAGAGAGAGTGAATCAATCACTAGACCACCACCATTGGATGGATCTAACTATCATGCATGGAAATCTCAAATGAAATTCTTTATTCAAGCTCAAGGCATGAGAGCTTGGCATTCGGTAGTACAAGGGTGGATGCATCCAATAGTCACTGATGATACATGAGAGACAGTTCAAAAAGATTCATCTGAATGGACAAGAGAAGAAGAAGAAAGTGCACTCGAAAATTCACAAGCAATGCATGTGATATTTAGTGCTGTTGATGAGGGACGCTTCTCAATGATTTCAGCCTGTGAATCGACAAAAGAAGAGTGGGACATGTTGCAGACTATTCATGAAGGGCCTAAATCTGTGATATCCTCAAAACTACAGATGTTAGCTCTACAGTTTGAAGAGTTGAAGATGGATGAGAATGAGACTATTGGAGATTTTCATGAAAGATTGAGAGATATCACCAATCAAGCTTATCAACTGGGGAGGAAATATGCCAATGTGAAATTAGTGAAGAAAATGTTGAGATCACTACCTCCAAAGTTTATTCTGAAAATTGCAGCAATAGAGGAGGCCCACGACATTGATAATTTATCATTGTAAAAAGTTATTGGAATCCTTACAAACTTCAAAATGAATCTTTTGATAGGTAAGTAAGAAAGAAGCAAAGGATCGACACTATAGGTGGAAACTGAAAAAACTGCGAATGATGTAGAAGACAAATCCGATGAGAATGAGGATATGGAGCTATTAACAAGATAGTTCAGTAAGTAATTAAAGAGAGTGAAAAAGGACAAACGCGAGTTTAGGCAAAAAGGCGGGAGCTCATCGAACAACAACTTCAAACAAGCCAAAACTCAAAAAGGAGAAAGAAAGCTGAATAGAATTCAATGTCATGAGTGTCAAGGCTTCGGACATGTTCAAGCGGAGTATGCTAATACCATAAAGAAGAGAAGAGGAAAATCCTATACGAGCACTTGGAGTGATAACGAATCCAGAAGTGAAGAAGAAGTTGTGAATAATGATGCGTTAGTTACTTTGTACAGTAAAAGTCCAATTACTTGTTTAACAGTAACCGAGAAGGAAGTAACTAAAGACAAAAAAGTGAGTAAATCTGGAAATTTCGAAAACAATTCAAACAATTTAGCTCAGAGCTCGATCTGAGATTATGATAGTGATGAAAGTAGGTCAATTGATAAAATGGAGAACATTTACAAGGCTTACGAATTAATGTATGAAAAATGGGTAAAAATATGTAGAAATAATGAAAGATTGAAGGAAGAGAATCTCTCCATGAAGAACACCGTCCAAGGGTTAGAAAAGATATTGATGTTGACATCAAATGGGCTTGGTGAAGCTAAAATGAAATTAGTAAGTACCGAAAAGGGATTGAGAATGTTAAATGGAGGTACCGAAAAACTAGAAAAGTTGATGAAAATTGGTAAGGTTAAAGGGGATCTTCAAGGCATTGGCTATAAGGGTGAGTGCTCTAAAGTGAATGAAGAGAAAATTGATATGTCCAGATCTGTCCGAGAAGAAGAAACTTCGAGAAAGAATCGAAGATTTATACCCACCTGTCATTTTTGTGGAGTTATTGGGCATATAAAGCTAAGATGTT
This sequence comes from Erythroxylum acuminatum, assembly GCA_026284645.1. Lineage (NCBI taxonomy): Eukaryota > Viridiplantae > Streptophyta > Magnoliopsida > Malpighiales > Erythroxylaceae > Erythroxylum > Erythroxylum acuminatum. The sequence continues at coordinate 17,166,779 of JANKOD010000004.1, read as the reverse complement.
ACCAGTTACTGCAGATGTTGTTTCAAAGAAGCCAAAGCCGAAGAATTCTATGTCCCTCACAAAAATCTCAACATCAGCTATCAGTACCGAAATCTACTTGGGTGAAAAAGAGTGAATTGTAAGCTCTTGTGGTTTTTAAATCGATGAAGGCAACTTTGCAACATGGTTGGTATTTTGATAGTGAATGCTCACGCCACATGATAGGGGATAAGAATTACTTAACCGATTATCAAAGTTGTATAGATGGTCATGTGACTTTCAGAGATGGAAAGAAGGCTTCGGTGATTGGTAGAGGAACATTATGCATGGATGGATTGCCTCCCTTCAAGAATGTGCTCTATGTCGATGGACTAAAAGCCAATTTGGTGAGTATAAGCCAACTTTGTGATGATGGTTTGTTAGTTAAATTTACAAGTGATGAATGTAAGGTGCTAACTGAACAAGGAGAATGTCTTGTGAGTAGCAAGCGATCAACCGACAATTGCTACATTTTACAGGTCATGACCACTTATAAATCTGCCACTCACGACAATAACATTGATTTATGACATCAAAGGTTTGGACACGTAAATTTTGATCTCATTAGCAAATTGGAAGTTGTGAAGAGTCTAGCCAAAATGAACAAAGAAGGGAAATCAATTTGTAGTGTGTGCCAAATGGGTAAACAGATAAGAGTGCCACGTAAAAGGATTAGACACGTTACCTCATCATGCAAACTTGAATTAATTCACATGGATTTGGTTGGTCCAACACAATATGATAACATTGGTGAAATGAGATATTTTTTAACTTGTGTTGATGATTATTTAAGATATACTTGGGTATCATTTTTGAAAGAAAAATCATATGTTTTCAAGACTTTTAGAAGCCTACGTGTGCAAATCAAGAATTTGAAAATATGACTATATTGAGAATTTGATCAGATCACGAAAGGAAATTTGAGAATACAAGCTTTAATAACTTTTGTGATGAGTATGGCATCATAAAAGAATTTTCAGCACCCAAAACTCTACAACAAAATGGAGTTATCGAAAGGAAAAATAGAACACTTCAAGAAATAGCCATATCTATGTTGAATGGAAGTAAATTGTCTATGCGATTTTGGGTTGAAGCAGTTAATACAGCATGCTACATATGTAACAGAGTTTATCTTTGAAGCATATTGAATAAGACATCCTATGAACTCTGGAAGGAAAAGAAACCAGATGTGAGTTACTTTTATGTTTTTGGCAATAAGTGCTACATTATTAGAGATTAGGAACAACTCAGAAAATTCGAGAGCAAAAGTAATGAAGGAATCTTCATTGGTTATTCAACTCACAGTAAAGCTTACCGAGTGTATAATCAAAGAACAAAGAAAGTGCTAGAGTCCATAAATTTGTGATAGATGATGTATCTTTGTTGAATGGACAAGTGGTAGAAGAAAATCTACATAATCGACCTTTTGAACCAGCTCAAACAAGCAATGAGACAAGATTGAAAAATTGCCCAGATTTGCAATTAGTTGCTACTGAGGAAATAACTGCACAAATTGAAGAACTGTCAGTTACTTCAGATGATGAATCAACCAAAACACTAGATGCGGAAATTATTCCTTTAAATGTTCAAAACTTAAGAGAAGCTGATTTGAACCAGGATTCTCTATCTCAAATAAGAAGAAATCATCTAGTAGAGAACGTCATTGGAGATGTTAGTGAAAGAAGAAAAACAAGGGAAAGAAAAAGGGTTGATTATCGAGAACTTGCAAGATACTTGTGCTACACGTCTTCATTCGAGCCAAAGAACGTTAAAGAAGCTCTACAAGATGAATTCTGGGCAATAGCTATGTAAGATGAATTAATTCAATTTGCAAGGAATGATGAATGGGAATTAATGCCAAGACCATCAAATACTAATGTGATTGGAACAAAACGGGTATTTCGAAATAAAACAGATGAAAAGAATAATGTAACCAGAAATAAAGCTAGGTTAGTAGCTCAGGGATATTCTCAGGTTGAAGGAATAGACTTTGACAAAACTTTTGCACCGATAACACGACTTGAGTCTATCAGACTATTATTGAGCATAACATGCGTGAAGGGGTTTAAGCTTTATCAGATGGATTTAAAGAGTGTCTTTTTGAATGGAGTTATACAGGAAGAAGTGTATGTTGAGCAACCTAAAGGATTTATTGATTTAGCCTATGCCAATCACATTTTTAAGCTAAAGAAAGCTCTTTACAGTCTTATACAGGCACCAAAGGCTTGGTACGAAAGGCTCACACAATATCTTATCAGGCAAGGATATAAACGAGGTAGTGTTGATAAAACTCTGTTTATTAAAAAGTTCAAATATGATTTTATGATTGCTCAGATCTATGTTGATGACATTGTGATTGGTGCTACACATCCAAGGATAGCAGATGAATTTGTTAAATTAATGACATCCGAATTTGAAATGAGTATGCTTGCAAGTTAAACAAGTGAAGGATGGAATTTTTATATCGCAAACCAAATATGCCAACAGTATAATAAAGAAGTTCGGTCTTGAGAATGCCAAACATGCGAGAACACCTATGAGTGTCTCAACGAAACTAAACAGAAATGAGAATGGTAAAAGCATTGATGTCAGTCTATATCGAAGCATGATCGGAAGTTTATTATATTTGGCTGCAAGTAGGCCAGATATCTGCTACAACGTTGGCGTATGTGCTTGTTATCAAGCCAACCCGAAAGAAACACATCTGATAGTGGTCAAGAGGATTATTAGGTATGTAAGTGGAACATCTGATTTTGAAATTTGGTATACATCTGACTCAACATCTTATCTAGCTGGATATAATGATATGGATTGGGTGGAAACTTAGACGATCGGAAAAGCAGAATTCACTTAGTGATGTGGATCAGGAGGTTGTTTCTTTTTAGGAAAAAATTTGATCTCTTGGTATAGTAAGAAGCAGAATTCAATTTCACTATCGACCGCTGAGGCAGAATATATTGCTATGGGTAGTTATTTGTTCACAACTTCTTTGGATGATATGTTAGAAGATTATGGGATTGATAAGAATTTGTTGAGTATCTTATGCGATAACAAGAGTGCCATAGATATCTTAAAGAATCTAGTTCAACATTCAAGAACGGAACATATTGACCTCAGGTATCACTTTATTCGAGAGCTTGTGGAAAGTAAAATAGTCACCTTGTCACCTGTATCTACAGAAGAGCAGTTGGCAGATATCTTTACGAAACCTCTTGATGCAGTAAAGTTTGAACTTCTTCGAGGGGCTTTGGGACTTTGTGCTCTACATTATTGATGTTTTTAAAAAAAGAAAAGTAAAAAAAAAACATTTTTCATCCGAGGGATTAAAAAAATCCCTAGGTGTCTTTCTCTATTCACCAACGCGCCTCTTATATCCCTCTATCCATCCACTCCTAAGCTTCAAGTCACTCTTATAGCTGCGTTACAAACATTTTCATCGTGGGCATTGGATTTATGTTGGATTTAAAGGGACATCACCACTGAAGTTTCATCTACTTCTTATTTGTGTTGGTTCTCAAGTTCTCAAGGCACACACGTGCACGACATTGAGTTCAAGCTTCTTCCACTGTTAACTCAGTACCTATGTGCAATTTGTGAATCTCCATTAAAGATCCATATCTTCTCTTTACGGTATTGTTTTGTTTCAATTCAAGATTGATTCAATTTGTGAATTTTGGTTGGGATTTTGTTGTTTTTCAGAAAATATGGGCAAGAACAAAGAGAAGATTTTCTTTTCGGTGTCAGAAACAAAGACAACAGCTCCAACACATCGTTCCAGTCGATTAATGCTCAATCCGACATTCGGTAGGAGATTCACTGGGATTGGGTCATCTTCTGTGGCTCCTATTAATATTCCTGAAACTACCTCTGTTCGGGACAAAGTTCTAAATCCAGATGATGATGTTACTCATGTCATTATATATGGTTGAAGATTCTACTTCGGATTCCGATGAAACTCCCGCATCACTTGTTCTATCAACTGCGCCTCCTACGGCTCCTAATTAACGTTCAAAGGTATGGGCTCAGAAAACAATCCGACCACCTCGACGTAACTCTTCTGTCTGCCTGACAGTGGATGATGTAATTTCCTTCAAGTTCTACTTTTCCACGGCTGAATAGAAATGGACGACTCTCAATACTATTGGGTTTGTTCTTGATCGTCCAATCAACTTAGAGAAGTTTCAACAACATAGTCTGAACACTTTATTATCAAAGAAATTTTTACTGTAAGCTTCACTGCTTCCGAAGCACTATGATTTAGATATGGTAAAAGAATTTTACTGCAATTTATCTTGTGATATTCTGAATGAGAATGCTATGAGTTCTAGAGCAGTATATGTGCGGGGTCAGGTAGTACGTTTTGATGCTGCCCATCTAAATCTATTTCTGGGATTTGATAATTTGATTGGTGATCTCCTTTATGATGATGATTGGAATGTGTCAAATGACTTAATTACTACGGTACTAACTGGTAGGAAATTGACTGCATGGCCGTCTAGCTCTGTACTTCGTTCTTTAATGCTTACTCAAAAGTATTTTATGCTCTTTAAATTAGTTGTGACCAACTGGATGCCGAGCACATACGTTGTTTTTGTCTACTTGGCACAGGCCAAATTGATTTATGTGATTGGTACTAGGGTGCGATTCAATCTTGGATGCCTCATCATTGAAGTTGTGTTGGCCATTGAGAGTAAGCCACATTCTTACTATACTTTCCATGCTTAATTTCTCAATTTTTATATTCCAATGAAGTTCCCAGGATAGAGTCAAGTATACTTGAGTTGGTGGCCTTGATGAGCATCTCTCCAAGTATTTTTTGTCAACCACGGGTGATGGATTTTCTGTATACCACATTTGGCCCCTCGGATGTCTCGAGGACAACTTCTGTCAATTCTTGTGCAGCTCTCTTTACTGAAATTGAGAGGATTAAAGGTATCATTCAAATGGCTACTAATGCTATGCGCCACTTAAAGTAGCGAGTTCTATACTTTCCTGGCGCTTCATGAATTAGTCTTTTTGGCATATGTTGTCCCAAGGTGGGAGATGACTGGAGTTGTTTTTTTTTAATCTTTTGTGATTGGTTGTTTATGCTTGACTTGTACTTGTGTTGTTGAATCTTAAATTAAAGGGGAGCATTGTGGATTCAATATTTATATGTCCAATTACGTTATTTAGGGGGAGCTTAAGAGTTGTGACAAAAATGCCAAAAAAGGGAAGATTGTTAAGATATATAGTATATGTCTTTTTATTTAGTCTTGGCTTCTTATTTATTAATTGGACATATAAGATATTAATTGGAATTGGATTCAAAAAGATGTGGTTGTTACACTTATAGCTGTAAAAGAACCCTACACAAAATGGAAGTCTATTATTATCACGTAGATGATTGATATACGTACTGCTGGATTTTTGGGATAGGAATTAAGTGAATTGGTTTTACGGTTGGAGTGTGGATCTTCATGATTAGTATCGTGTATGTATCTAATATGGCTCATGTGAATTTGGTGGGGGTTGTGTCATTGTTGCTGGCTTCTTGATTTTTCTATGTGCTGTACAGTTGTGTAAAAATAGTGGTGGTTCACAAGCGTGTATTGACTTTTGGGGCCATTGGTCGATTGTTGGGTGTGCAGTCGATATGCTTCTGGTTTATATTTCTTGGGTGATTTTGGTGGAGGCTTGATTGATTGATCTGTCACACTGAATATGTTCTTGGTGCAGCCATAAGGTAGTTCAGAGTATTGCGTGATTCTGCCAATTTTTGTCAACAATTTTTATATCCATTTCATAGGAGGGGAACTCATCAGGAAGTTGTTCTTGTCTATCTCAAGTGTATTTAGTTTTCGCCTTTTATTATTTTGATCATTTGAGTTATTTGTTTATTGTTTTTTCATTAAAAGATTGATTGAGAAAATCTTTTGTTGAGGTTAGTACGAGGCGGTCGTGCTATTGGGTGTGGAATCCTTTCACGGGAAATGAGGTTAAAAGATAGTGACAAGGGTTGAGTAGTATCAGCTTAGTAAAGCCTTAGGTAAATCTATTATACTTTTGTGAAAGTATTAAACTGGATGAGGGTCTTGCAGACATAAGCAAGGTATGTCGAACTGCATTAACAAATATCGGTATTGATTATTTTTTGGTTCTTTTAATTTTTTTCAAATTTTTGATTGCTAGAAACGAATTGGAAAGTTTGCGAAATTACTACTCCTTACGGTTTTTCATCTATCAATCTCAAAATTTAATAAAAGTTGTGAGATTATGTGTTATCTTAACTCTCAAATGCTATGCATGATCACGTACGGGCAAGTAATTAAATCGTAATTAGGAATCGCAAAATTGGCCTGCCCCGCCCGACTTCAATTTGGGTTGATCGGGCCACGGGCTGGACATGGGTTAGCCCGTGGTTAGAGAGGAATGGATGAAGCAACGTTATTTTGTCAAAAACATCATTTTTTAATTTTTTTAAAAATATAAGGTCGGGTCGGGCCGGCTGACTTAGTCCATCAGTAGTTCATTGGGTTGGGGGTTGGCCCACGAGCCTGCCATCCCGTGGTCGAGCAACGGGCCAGCCAGCTTGTGGATTCGGTCGGGCTACACCAGGGTTGGCCCAATGCCATCCCTACTCGTAACTAGCATCTTAAAGATAAGCTTACCTGATAATGAAAAAGGGTTATGAGTTATGACAGATATAGGAATTTTAATTAAAAGATTAGTTAAAAAGATTATTTTAAAAATAAAAGGATTAGTTATTTGTGATTAATAAACCAAATTGTATTAGACCCTATGCCAAATAAAATGTCTACGTGACAATGGAGTCTTTAAAAAAATTAAACTATTTCATGTAAGAAAAATTTAACGGAGGGGTTGATCATCTATTAATTAAGTTTTTCGAATGTTTATCGAACGTTAAGGTTATTTTTGAATGTTTATTAATGTTAGGGTCCTAATTAAATTTTGGTCAAAACATTTGAGTCCTTTTTGCCGTGAAATTTTATAAACAAATCATTTTAATAAAATATTTTGAAATAAAAATAAAAGGTTAAAGATATAGTTAATTTATGGTTTCTGCAAAATTTTTAATTTTTTAATAAAGAAATCAATATCCAAAAAAATGGAAGTACAGAAATTCTAACAATATCCAAAAAAATGGAAGTACAGAAATTCTAAAGTTTAACAATATTCTACCTCCTTATCAACCTCTTTCCTTATCAACCTCTTTATATAAAGAAAACTTGTTCATATTAAATCTCTTAATGGAAGCTTACCTTTAAATCATAATTTAAATTTAACTTCAATTATAAAATTAGAATTCAATCTTAACAAATTTAATTTAGATTAATCTTTCTCCTTTTCATTTCTCCATTTGTAACATATTAAGATACTAATATGTCGGTAATGAATAAAAATTATAATTATAATTATAATTAAGATTAAATAAATTATAATTTATAATCATAAACGAAGAGTAGTGTGTAGTAATACTTCATGATTGCCTAAATATTGTTAATTCTATGATGGTTTGCCTAACCTATTTATTTATAGCTATAATGTATAATGTATAATTGTTTTACCATCCAATAATCCAAATAAACATAGAATTATGAATTAGTATCTACATTATAAAAAAATTCAATTTGTCTGTCTATGTAAAATAGTAGTTGATATATGATTATTAAACTTTTTAAATATCAATTCATTTTAACTCGAGAATTATCAAATCATAACTAATTTTAAAAAGGTAAAATATTTTCCTTAATTACTTTAAAGTGAAAATTCATTTATTGAGTTTCTCATTTATTTCTATTGTTTTATAAATTTCACATCACATGAGCAGATTGCAAATTCTAAATGTGAATAAAAATTACATTCTCATCCATCATTCTCTAGGTTCCAAGTAGAACAAAAGTTTCTGTGTATTCATGAATAAGTTACATTTTAACTTAATAGGCGTAGCATTCAAGGCAAAAATATCCTTAATTTTTATGCAAGGTTATTTCAAAAGAGCATGCAACATCCTTCTCATGCACATAGATATCTTTACCATAAAAATGATACGAAATAAGCTCACAGTTATTACAGGTCTCATTATACTTGTTCCCATTCAATATTGGCCTTAAAAGAAATAGAGAAGCATGAAATTTGCTCAAAATCACCACAAGTTATATTTTCATGAAAAGAACATCTCATATACTAAATCATTTATTAAGACTTACTATCACATAAGGAGAACTCCCAATCTATGGTTCCCAAGTAATGTTAAGTGTTGAGCAGATTTTCAACTTTTCTAGGGTGAATTTGTGGATTAATGACAACCATTCGTCTAACTTCTCTTCTGAAGCAGCTCAATTCAACCTAACTATAACCTAGATACAAAAAGGACTAATTGTTATCAATAGCTCGGACGCACCTCTAGAAGTTTTACGAATAGACCATATAGAGAACTTTTAAGGATTAGAAAGACTAGATAGACCTAGAGTAATACAATTTAGAGTAACAATCTGATCTTGAAATTATCCCTTGTTATATGGTTAGTGGCCAAGAATGGATTAGCCACTTTGGATATACTGAATTACCTCAATCTCAAGTATGAGGAATACATATTCCTTCTTCAAAAATTCCTTAGGCACCCCTATCACTAGTTGCTTTCTAGTGTTAATCTTAAGTTCGTTTATTAAAGACTAGATATCTTATACAAACAAAGAGCTACTAAGAAGTCCCTTCAATGAGCTTAATATGGAGAAATCTGTATTTGCATTAAATCTAGATAAGGCCCTGGCTCCTAATGGTTTTAATGGCCTATTTTATCAAAAGGCTTAGCCACCGATTAAGGAAATGGTAACTTTAATTGTGCTTGAATTCTATGAAAAGGGTAGAAAGCTCAAAAAGGTTCCAAAACATTCTTGTGTCTCATACCTACAACTTTCAATCCTAGTAACCTAAAAGATTATAGGCCAATATCTTGTTTCAATACCTTATACAAAATTATCTCCAAATGACTAGTAATGAGATTGAAAAAGGTGTCAAAGCATATAATCAATGACTCATAATGTGCATTCTTATAAGATAGACTTATTGGGGTAAATCTTCTCATTACATAGGAGTTATTCAAGGATTATGGAAAGAAGATCTCACCAAAGAATTGTTTTATTAAGGTTAACTTTTAAAAATCTTTTGATTATGTCAGCTGTGCGGTTTTTCTTACATCTGCTTGAAGTATTTGGTTTTCCTATCATCTTCAATCTATCTATTACTTGTTTATGAAAATGTCAACCTAAAACCTTAGATCACCTCTTCTTTAGATGTAGTTACTTCAACTATAGGACACCATTATGGATCTTTTCCAACTTAATTTTTCAAGCATCATCTATATTGATATCCTAGAATGGATAGCTTTAGATAGGAAAATCACTAAGGAAAGAAAGTTGTTTATACAACTTTTGGCTCATACATGTACAAAATATAGATGGAAAGAAATAAAAAATGTTATAAAGATAGAGCAAGAAATAGAGAGCAAGCCATAATCAAACATTTTTATTGGGTAAAGGAGCAAATTTTTCTCTTTAAAGTAGTGGGAGATTGCAATATTGTGTTAGCCTCAGTTTGGAGATTAGATATCTAACAGTGGTAATGTAGATGAAGTCTAATCTTTTTTAATGGCAACCTAAACCTTTTTATTATAGTGATTTGCAAAATGATCTTTTGTAATCCCCCTTCCTCTTTAAGACATTAAACATTAGTATGTTTGACCTTGGAAGAGGGAACTTTTTAACATCTCCTGGCCATGACAAGTTATTTAGCATTTTTTCCACACCATTAATGTCTTTTAGGGAGAACCAAGTGAAAACTCCAACGAGTGTGAAGATTTTCTAGGACTGACACAATAAGCTGTAATATGTCTTCATAAAAAAGTGAAAGATTTTGCCAACTTGAAGTTCTTCTTTTGATTGTTTCTAATAGAGGAATACAATCTCTAACAGAGGGCTTTTTAATGTAGATAAGTACTCCCAAATATTTGAAGGGAGCTTGTTGAGTGTGGAGGGTTGGGATAGTACTTAGAGAGGCAACATTAAGACTTCCCATTAACGTATAAAAAATGTTTTTATCTACTTTGATGATTAGGCTTGACATATTAGGAAAGACCAAATTAAATATTTTACGATGTTTGCATTTGTGATGAATGAGTAACTTTCCTCTATATTTTGAGTTATAAACCTAGTGAGGATTTCAATGGCTAATATGAACGGGTAAGGGGATAGAAGATCCCCTGCCTAAAAGCTTTTACTCAATTGAACATCAATGTAGGATCATCATTCACTAAAATAATATAGGAAGTTGAGGTTATACAAGCTTGAACCCAACCTATGAAAAGCTTAAGAAAGCCAAAAGCATGGATGTTGTTGAATTTAAAGCTCCAATCCAAAGAACCAAATGCCTTGTTAAAATCCATCTTCAAGGAGCAACTCTTGATAGAAGTTTAGTGTTATAATCCTTGAATAATTCCTGAACAAGGAGAATATTATCCCTAATATTCCTACCTTGAATAAATGCGCTTTTACATGGATTTATGATAAGCTTCATAACAACTTTATTTTATGAGTTAACATATTAGAAATGGCCTTGAAGATCACGTTGCAACAGGAGATAGGCATATAATAATGTGGAAAGTGGACTTAGCCTTCTTAGGAATGAGATGAATGCAAGTCTTGTTCAGCTCCTTGAGCATTTTCTTGCTCTTAAAAAATTCCAGCACAATTTCCACAATTCGATCCCTTATGAGAGTCCAAATGTTTTGAAATAATGAGGCTTCAATACCATCTAAACCTAGGGCTTTATTGGGATTGATGCTAAATAGGTTTCTAGAACATTAAAGGACTAGTGAGGGACTTAATCAAGGAAATGTCCAAGTTAGAGTTAATAAGATGTTAGTTCCTAAATAGAAGATTCAAAACATTGATTTTTCACTTAGAAGAGATTTGAAGTAATTAAAAGAAAATATTTTAAGCATAACTTAATCCTTACTTAGATTATGTGATGCATCAAGTAAGTAGTTGACTTTATTATGATTCCTATAATCAATCATCAAGTTTTGAAAGAATTTAATGCGTAATTACCTTCTTTAATCCAAACAATTCTTGATTTTAAGAGCCTCTTGTGTGTGTGTGTATATATATATATAACAGAGATTCATTAGTTACTCTAACATTTGTCTGAATATCTAGAAAGAGCCTCTTGTAAGTTTATTAATTTCATCATTAACAACTCTTAATTTCACCATAAATTGATAAGCTTTGCGTCGCACCACTTTCTTTTGCATACTAGTCCAAATTGCCCTTTCAAATCCATTAAACTTGGTATTAAATTTGAGCTTTAATAGAGATTCAAGTGTTAAGCTACAAAACATCTACAAAGGAGTGATCGAGAGCATATAGTAGAAGGGACAAAATAAGCATAACTTAAGGGAAAATTGTCAGTTAGGTTGAGTTAATTAGAGCTCTATCAAACTTCTTTCTAATAAAAAATGTAAGTTAAAACCATTAAATAAATTTTATTATTTATAATATTTTATATTAATAATTTTAAATTTTTATTACAATAAGGTTTAATACTTTATTATAAGTAAGATAATAAATTTATTATATTTTATATAATTCATATTTTTAAAACATAAAGAAATTGATTGTTTGAATTCTATTGTTAGTCAATAATTATTGATTAAATTTTGTTAAAATATTTGTTGTTATATTGGGAGTCAATGTTGATTAACTGGATAATAAAATTGAATTTATTCAATAAAAATCCAAAGTAAGGGCCGTTTGCCTTCAGCTTGCTCTAATACTTGCAATGCGATTCTTTGTCTGGTTCGTGCAGTCATCTTTATCCTTTGGTCCCACTTTCCAATCATTCCTTATAGCATCATTTCATTTGCAACATCACATGTAGTTTGGCTATTCAATTCAAGTTAGAAACAAAAAGAATTTAATTGATCATTAATCACAAAACCCAATAGAATAGGAAATATTAAAAGCAACAACTAAAAGAATTATACAAGTCTCAATTCAATTTTCACATCTAGGATTTCAATCTTACGAGTTAAATAGCAAAAGTAGAAGCCAGAAGGGAACTACTTTTTGCTGCGGGTTGTACAAATGAATGGAGCTTCTTAAGGTAGCCCATGTGGCGAATGCAGGAGCTCTGTGTGGTCAGAGAATTTGTTGTTAGACATTTAATAATACATATATCACTCATGTGACACATGATTAGTCACATTAGCACGAATCTAACAATAGACATCTTTTACAAAAATTAAAAAGTAGCATTATTTTTTGAAGTTTGAACTAATCAAAAACTCCTATAATTAACTTAATTTAATTAAAATTATTATTATTATTTAATAAACCAATATATTTATTACAAACTACTCTTATAATTTATTAACTTCAATTATTTCTCATGACGATCAAGTGAAATATCACACATCAAAAAATTATCAAGATAACCAAAACTCACGATGCAATTTAACTTGAGAAATAATTTCAGAAAATCAATAAAAAAAAAAGGATAATTGTTTGTCGAGACAACCATAAATGCGTGGATAATTGTCTAATCGTTTGTGTCCACCGAACCCTAACAAGAAATCATTTTTCCGGTTCCATCTTTGTAACATAAATCACATGTCAAAGAACATAGAGCAATGATATGATGATAGCTGGGTCTGACGTGTGAATCGGTATTTCATTTCCACAGAAATCAGATTAACACATTATACATATTATCTCACTGCTACACCTAGGGAAATCCACTAAGGGATGCTTGGAGTATAGACACGGAAAATAATTTAATCGACACACCTATACCCTCTATACATGGCCACACATCAAAATCTTATGTACGAAATTACAATTAATGGAATTTTAAGGACTCAATGTCAGCCAAGCGATGGGCCCATTAAAGGTCAAAACTATTCAGGGAACGCAGTTCTACCCGTCCTTCCTGCCCCTAACACGACAAATTACACGTCTAAGAAAGAAACAATATGCTTCCACTGTAAAAGACAGTACACCCAATTTTGCCATCGGCTACTTCTTTCTTATGCTCCGCTCTGTTATGCAACAGCACACGCACACGCATTAAGCTTCTTGGTTTTGCTATTCTTTCCTAGTTGTAGATTTTCACTGGCTTCTCAAATGTGTGGCGATTCTGCAAAATTAGCATAGCAATCAGATCCCCTCGTATGCATCTAAAATGCTTCCTAATTATACATAACCATAAAATACCTGGTTAGCGGCATATGACCTTTTAGGAGCATTGTCAGCGTGCTCCAAACCAAGATATTGCTCCCAAGCACCATATACATCCCTTCTCTGCACCAGAGTGAAACATAGCACAGTGAGAACACTATGCAGATGAAATAACATGATGCCGGAGCCAGAAGATCAGGCGATGAATAGATAAATTAAACAGTTCCAAAAGAATCCACACTTCTCCGATCAAACTGTTGGATCACTACTAGTTTGTCTGTATACCTCTTTTTATAGGTTTTAGACTGAAAATCAGCTCTCCGTGGACAACTAAAATGATAAACATGTTGAATGATGTAACCATATGGAAACTTCTACAACTTAAAATTTCATAAATCGGAACAAAATGCGTAATTCTTTAACAAACAAGTACTAACACTATCAATTTAATTTGATGTAATTGGCAAATGGCAATTGTATCAACTTAAATTTTCACAAATCAGAACAAAAAGCATAACAAGTACTAACACTATCAATTTAATTTGATGTAATTGGCAAATTGCAATTGTATGATCTTTTCGTAGTAAACTTGTATCATTTTGAATTTAATATTGACTATTACAATATAAAGCAACAACATAAGAAATTAAAAGATTTAGCACTTGTTTTGTGCTTATAGTTTCTAATTCATAAAGCAGCTAGAAAAGGTAAAAATAACACCATTGTTTTGATGCAAACAATACTTGTGTAGAATAATAAGCATTGAACAAAGAACTCCTATAAACACTTGGAGCATGCAGTAAAGATAAAACCCATTAAAATTCAAGGACAAGCAAAAAATAAAATTAAACCTATCAAAACAACACTTTTCAATAACAAGAATGAAAGATACAACTTGAATATAATAGAAACCTAGACAAGGTCATAGATCAGAATGATGCAAGTCTTCGAAATTTTCAAAAAGCCATTCATTCCAAAACTCAACTGTTGAAGAAGATACAAGAATGCTTCCAATCATTATTCCAACATAACCCCTCAAAGAAGAGCTTACAAATAATCACAACAACGGCAGCATGGATTGAACTCACGACTTTCTAGTTAGCATCATTTCAGCTTAAAAGCTTAAGATATCAAATGAAGTCAATGAATGGTTGAAATATTATTCCAATGAACTTCACATAAGACGACAGCTAGAAAGACAAACAAATGTGCATGTAGAGGGATTCGAAAGGTAACATCTACATACTGTTAGCCTTTCTAGTCAGTTCGGTCCAAGTCAACAATTGTTTTTTTCAAAGGATTAATTTGCATTTTATTTATATATGATCTCAGAGAAATTGCTATTTTCTTTAATAATACCCATATCAAATTCTAACTCATGACCATGCATCCGTGCATGCACAGACGGTGACTGCATGTGTTTTTGGTGCATAAAGAAGAGAGTGAATGCACCTGAAATCGACTGGATACAATGTCATTGTCTTGAAGGTATTCAGGGCGTCCCAGTGATAGAAAAGCAAATTTCCACTAGATAAACAACATTTCAAATTGTACATTAGCCAGATGGGCAGATATTTAATGTTTATGTTTTTTTGTTAACGTCAGATGATTTAAAAATAAATACCTTTGAGAACTCTTCATCAGGAACCTGTAATTTTTTCTGTATACGATCTTTAACTTCAGCCAATGTCTCACCTTCATGAATGACCAGAAAAAATGGTTCACCAAAATTTTGAACCTGCTGTTGAGGTGAAATGAGTTGAGAAATAATTTTAGAAGCATGAATTAAACAGTCAAACAACTGAAACCAGGAGATATCAAAATAGAAGTCATGCAAAAGCAAACAGAAACAAAATCATAAACCAAAATTAGTATACTCACCACTTGGTTTTGAGATACGTCTTTCATAAAATGATAAACATGTATCAAACGATCATGAGGACCTAGGTTTTTCTCGTCTTCTGGAATCTGAGGCAACATGCATAACTGTCAGAATCCAACAATTGGACAAAAAAGGGCTAATTGTTGAAGTTTATCACAAGAAACAAAATGCACAGAAATTTTCTTACTTTGAACATCAAACCATGAAAATAAGGCAGTGTATTTGATAAGACATCCATTCCACACGGAAAATGACATATAAAGCTAGAGAACAGAGTGAAAAAAAATAAAAATAAAAGATACAGCTGAATTTCCAAAAGCCCTTCAAATCAACCATTGATCTTTCCTCTATTGAACACCAGGAGACAAGTTCAGCATTATCTCCATTCATAGCATCTGACTGCTCTCTCAATGAAATTTAACAAAAAGAATAATCCTCATTCAATTTAAGATACAAAATATCAAACTAACTGAAACATTAGCTTGCAAAGTCCCTACCGCATAAATACGGATTAAAAAGAACAAAAACAAATTCACAACGATTTTGTAAACAGACCTATCTCACTGAGTTCAAAACACCTAGCTTAAGATCATAGGAAGTTTATAAAGAACATATTTGCATGGAAATCCCAAGTACCCTGCACCTATTCACACATTTCCATTGGTTGGGCATCATGGAGAGTGGGAGAGGTTAAGGCAACATACAGAACC
The DNA here is from genome assembly GCA_026284645.1 of Erythroxylum acuminatum. Classification (NCBI taxonomy): domain Eukaryota; kingdom Viridiplantae; phylum Streptophyta; class Magnoliopsida; order Malpighiales; family Erythroxylaceae; genus Erythroxylum; species Erythroxylum acuminatum. Next base: position 17,150,934 of record JANKOD010000004.1, on the reverse strand, counting down.
AGGTAAGAAAGCATTTACTTGAGAAAATATTTGAAAGTTCAATTCATTAAATAAATAAAGGCCCAGAAACTGATTGGCCAAATATGCATGCAAAGAAAGTCTCACCTCCTCTGCACGTAATGTCCAGTATTGATCATTGATGTTCTCAATTTTTTCATTGTGTGGGAAGATCTGGAAGATACAAATACAGAATTACAAAGATAATAAAAGTATAAAAAGGGTGTATCTCCACCAATGCACTAGACAGGCTTGCAGAACAAGATGAACCATTTATAATAGTTGGTCAGCAATGCACAGAAATAAGCATAATTAGTAGAATTATGATCCACGATGATAAAAATTTTATAACGATAGGAGTAACTAGCTAGGGTTATATGCGTGCTCAAGGTCATATATTCTTTCCATGTGGGACAAACTCCCACTTATATTTCAACACACGATGTAGACTATTTATTTTTATATATTTCTCAACAATACTTTATGTATAGAAATTCATGCTCTCAACTCTTTTCCGTCCTTATACTACACTTGTATCTTGATAGAAACCAATATTTATGAAATACTTAATATTATTACCATGTACAAGTCAATCAAAGAAGCCACGTTATTTAAATCTGTGTTAGTAGAAGAATTGAGTTACTAAATGAGAATATGAACAATCCCTAATCCCCTAGCCTCCAAAAACTGAGAATTATCAATCACTGTCTGCAAGACATCATGCAATTGTATCCTACTTTTAAAATTATCCCAAAATAATAAAATTCAATCTTTTGATAAGATGGACAAGACCTATTTACAGAGAAGATCCAAAAATGTGCCCCCAAACTTGTACTAAATAACAAATGAAATTAATGTCAGTTACCACTGTCATAAAAGTGCTTGTATGAAATACTGGCATGCCGTAGATGAAGTAGTTTTATATGCAGATGATATAATTAGTAAATTAACATATTTTATATGCCGCAGATAACATACTTTTATCTCATTTCTGTGTAATGAGAATGAAAAAATTGAGAGAACATTTCTTTATTGGAATTTTTCACATAAACCCAATAGTAGATACTTTGACAGATTCCTGCTTGGAAGATAGGCACTAGATAATTTAATTTTTAGAATAAGAAGGAAAGTTATGAAATAAGGATCCAAAACATGGTAAACACAAAAACAAACTGTATTAAGGATCCACATCATCAAGGAAAAATAATAAAAATGGGACCTTGAGTCTAAGAGGAAAAGACTGAAGAGCTTGAGCTTGCATGAGCATCACCTTTTTAAACATTGATTTTATGTTACATCTAGACAGGTGGTGGATTCAACATGAATTGCTCTATTTTCTGTGAACTAAGGTGCTACCATATCTAAACCATACATTGGCCCTTCCTATACCAAAAACTCATATACAAAACCCTTGGCAAAAATTTAGTGAATCTCAACGAGATGGTTCACTCCAATCAGAACACAAAATGGGAGTGGATACCTTGTAGATCTTGTGATAGAAAACTTCAAGCAGTCGAAGTTCAGCATTTGGATGAGACAGCTCAACCTGTTACAAGAAGGCAATCACACAAGGGTCTTCTTTCTTTTCTTTTTATGAATTTCCATTTATTTCTCTTTTGTGGTATAAACAATCAGCAATTTAGAGATGTTTCCAGTCATTACTCAAAAAGCAAGCAAAGCACATAAAAAGAATTAAGAGTATATGTATCTTTACAGCTTTTACCTTTGTCTTAAGGTCATTAATAACATCACCAACAGTGCTCTGTTTTGGCAATCTAATGGTATGGATTACTACCTGAGAACACCAGAAATGTTTAATGAGACAACAACCTGAAGAGTACCTTACATCAATATTTTCAATAACCTCCACCAACCTCATCCTTGGTAGCAGGATGAAATGCAACTTTCAATGTCTTCAGGCCTTGCAGTTCTGGCAGGGGGATGTCCAATACTTCATAGTAGATGATATCAGATGTCTACCAAACACAGAAATAACATCACCTTTTTCATCTAAAACCTAAATGTGAAAAATGAAGTACAGATTACATTTCAGCAACTTACTTGGTTATAGTGAACCAGCATATCAGACAAACGATCCACTCCTCGATATTTAATAGGTTGGGGCTTAGGTTGCTGGGAGTAACAGTTGTGAGATGTTAACCGAATTTTGGATGGATCATCCAAGTCAAGGTGACGAGATACTCTTTCCACAACATCATCATACTTGTGAAGCTTTGATCTGGACATTGATAATAGAAGCATGAAATATCCTGTATTCAATATCCTCAACTAGTTACTATCTTCTTGTGTATCGACTGAATTACTTACAGCTCAAGACAAAATTCATCTTCTTTTGGTTTCTCCAGGGATCGAAAGCGAACCACCTATATGTCCCCATGAAAGTAGTCAAAATATCAACAGCAGAAAATAATCCATAAGAAATTTAACCCAAATCACTAGACAACTTAAAATTTTAAATGCAAAAACATTACCGAATTGCAAATATGGATAATGCTATTCAACTTGATAAATCTTCAAGTATGTGAACAGGTTTTAAATTGTGGTGATGTTCCGGACCACAACCGCAATTGCAGTAGTGGATCACAATTTAAAACCTTGTGTGAACAATTTACCAAAAAATTGTACATAGGGATAATGATATTCAATTTGATAAATCCTAATTTTTGTGATCAACCAGATGGAGAACTAGTAATGCTAGGAATCATCATTACTAAATCTAGTGTATGCAATATAAAATTTTAGATGATTCGCTAGTATAAAATTTATAGTATGCCTTACCCACCAAGTAAATTATACTAGATCCATAACAGAATGGCTGACACATACTATTCCATAATAACACGATAAAATTTTAAAACACCTATAAGCAGCAAAATCCAATTTCAAAACTTGAATAGTCATGTACCTTCCTTACATAAATCAGACAATTACCTGACGGTTGTGCACATATTCTAGAAATGAGGGCACATCAGGGAACCGGTACTGTTCACTACCTCCAGCTTGAGAGGTTTTTTGAAAGCAAATAATATCTCCATCTTCAAGCTGCAAAAGGAACCAAGGAGGGGAAAAAGCAAAAATAATAAAATGAAAAGCAAATAATATCTCCATCTTCAAGCTGCAAAAGGAACCAAGGAATGGAAAAAGCAAAGACAATAAAATGAAGACACTTGTCAACTGGAGTAACTTGCAGAAAAATTTAACTCATAAGAAGACTTTTATGTACCTGACTTGTACGGAATGTGAATTTCTTGTCAACATGTTCACACATGACATTAGGTTCAAATTTTATTTCCTGGTAGAAAACATGGCAATCACATATTTGAAATCAGGAGACAAAGCTAGAAAATTATTAAAAATCAACTTGCACTAACCTCATAAAGGTCAATTTCCTGATCAGGCAAAAAGCCAGCCATTTCATTTAGCTTTGTCAAAATCTCTAACGGTGTACCAGCTCCCTTTACAAACAATCTCCCAACATATCTGTCATACTAGAGTGTGAGAAGAAGTTTTTAACAATCCCTTACACAAGGAAGACAAACTAGATTTTAGGTTACCTCAGCTCCTCTTTGAGAGGATCATAAAGTTTGAAGAAAAGTAAAATATCCTCCTTATTCTTTTCAGGTGGTGGAACAGGCCGCAGATCCTGAATTACCAGAGCGATTAGTAACATTGGAAGGCTGTACCAAATAAGATTCAACATTTCCTAAGAAACCAATGAGAAATTGATGGATAAGAGCAAATAAGGATACCGGTCCAAGCTCTACTTCCAAAAACAACTTCAGTTCAGCATTATTTGCCTTATTGGAGACTTCTCTCAATTGCCCAACCTACAAGTGACTTAGGTGTTAAAATCACAGGCCAAGCACCGTTTTTGAAGTTAAGATATACAAATAGCAAACTGTATCATAATCCTACGGCTTTCGGATAGCTCAAATGATTCTTAAAAAGTAATACATGATGCCACAAGCAATGCAAGAATATCAAGTGAGAAAAAGCATCTTTTAATCCATTCAATGTTTAGGAACTACTACAAATTGCTACTAAGTTTTTAAAAAAACAACTTCAAATGCAAACTGCTTTATTGCTATCATTATAGAACAAACCACTACACGTCATGTTAGTCACTGCCTTGCAAAACAAGTTGAAAGACTAGGACTAGGCAAATGCTTAATTTTCCAGTCTCAATGCTTACATAGTGGAAGACTTTCATTTGCATGTGTTTGTGTTAATATACTTACGTAAACATTTTATTGATTGTGCTAGCTAAATTGTTTTAAGACAAAGCACCCAAACTTGGTTTCCAGTTAAAACTTCGATATATATTGAAAGTTATTTTCAATATGCTCTAAACTCATAGGTTCTTATATAGAGCTAGGGTACATAGTTTTGGTAGTCTCCTAATTTAGGAAGACTCCCTATTTGGAAATATCCCTAATATAGCTAGATATTACAGCCAAGGATAATCTCTAAGAATAATCCCTTAATTAAGGGACTATCTAAACTCCCCCTCAAGTTGGTGCAAAGATGTCTATCATGCCCAACTTGCTAATTTGCTCTTCAAATGGTTGTCTGAACAGTCCCTTTGTGAAGACATCTACTCTCTGAGTAGCAACAAATGGAATACATATGCTTCCGTCTTCCATTTTTTCCTTGATAAAGTACTTATCAACCTCTATATGCTTTGTCCTTTCGTGAAGTACTAGATTGTGTGCAATATTAATGGTTGCCTTATTGTCACAATACAACTTCATAGGAGGCTTAACTTCCAAATGTAACTCAGACATAACTCTTCGGAGGCATAAGACTTCACACACTCCTTGAGCCATAGCCCTTTACTCAGCTTCTGCATTACTCCTAGCTCCTACATTTTGCTTTTTACTTCTCCATGTTACCATATTCCCCCATAGATAGGTGCAATAGCCTGATGTTGATCTTCTATCAGTAATTGAGCCAGCATAGTCTGCATCCTTATAGACTTCTATGCTTCTTTCTTCCTTCTTCTCAAAGAACAATCCCTTACCAGCACATCCCTTTAGATATTTCAAAATTCTGATAACCTCTAAATGTTCTTCATATGGTGAGTGCATAAATTGGCTTATTAAGCTCACTACAAATGCTATATCTGGCCTGGTGTGAGATGAGTAAATAAGTTTTCCCAACAAGCCTCTGGTACCTTTCCTTGTCTACTGGAACCCCATTTTCGGGCTGTCCAAGTTTCTTTCCTAGTTCCACTGGTGTATCACAGGGTTTACAGCCAGTGGCGAAGCCAGGAATTTGTTTCAGGGGGGGCAATGTATATATATATTATTTCAGGGGGGGCAACGACATTCTT
>JANKOD010000004.1:17119170-17145484 GCA_026284645.1 Erythroxylum acuminatum | reverse complement strand
TCTTCCTTTAATTGTCCATTCAAGAAAGCATTCTTGATGTCAAGTTGCTGAAGTGGCCAGTCAAGGTTAACAGCCACAAATAACAATAATCTTATAGTATTTAACTTGACCACAGGTGCAAATATTTCCTTGTAGTCTATCCCATAGGTCTGAGTGTAACCTTTAGCTACCAATCTCGCCTTATACGTCTCAATGGTGCCATTATCCTTATATTTGACTGTAAATATCCACCTACACCCCACTGGTTTCTTTCCTTCTAGCAGATCAACTTCTTCCCATGTTTCATTCTTTTCAAATGCCCTTATTCTTCAAAAACAGCTTCTCTCCATTTTGGAACTTGAAGAGGTGAACATTTTTTGGAATCTCATTTATGTCCAGATTAGCAATAAAAGCTTTATATTGAGCAGATAGAGCTTTATAAAAGACAAACCTCTCAATCGGATGCATAGTACATGATCTAACTTTGTTCCTAAGGCAATTGGCCATTCTAAATCTGCATTGTCTCCTTGATCCTCACTGTTCTGATTTTCTTCGGTAGGACTTGCACTGGTTCAGAAATTGGTATAGCTTCAGGGATAGGAAGTGTACTGCTTCCTTTGTTCCTTCAAGAATACACCTTGAGTGTATGATCAGGTCTAGCTATTTCTGTATTAGGATTTGTCTCTATAGGAGATGACATAGGCACTGGGATGGTTTCAGGAATAGATATAGGTTCAGGTGGTTGAGGTTGAGATTCATCACTCCCACACTCACTCCAATACTCCCCCCTAAATCGAAGACTTAGGATAGAAGAAACCTGTCTTAGAAAAAGAGACATCATAGCTAACAAACAACCTCTTTGAGATAAGATCATAGCATTTATACCCCTTTAGTGTAGCAGAATATCCTAGAAGCAAACATTTTTTAGATCTTGGATCAAGTTTATTGTGTGAAAAATTGTGAAGGAAGGTTGTGCACCCGAAAACTCTTAAAGAAAGTTTAGTTTCAAGATGAGTGGTAGTATAGGTTTCTTGAAATTTCTGAAGTGGTGTTTTGAAGGAAAGAACACGACTTGGCATTCTATTAATAAGATAGGTAGTAGTAAGAAGAGCATCCCCCCAAAAATATTTTGGAACATTACTAGTGATCATCAAGGCCCTAGCTACCTCAAGAAGATGCCTATTTTTTCTTTCCGCAATCCCATTTTGTTGAGGACTATTGACACAAGTACTTTCGTGAACAATTCCATGTTTTTGAAAGAATGTCTGAAGATGATGATTAAAGTATTCCGTACCCTTGTCAGTATGAAGGATTTGAATACTAGTTTCGACTTGATTCTTTATCATTTGATAAAAATTGATTCTCTATATATTTCCTAACATCTAATGTAGATATTTCTTAACAAGTCCCAAATCCTAAGTGCTTAAATGATTTTAGACCTATATCATGCTATAATGTGGTGTACAAGATTATTTCAAAAATCCTTGCTAATAGGTTGAAAGTTACCTTACCTAGATTAATCAATTCAAGGCAAGGTGCTTACGTCCCAGGTAGGAGTATGGGTGACAATATATTGTTAGCTCAAGAATTGTTCAAAGATTACAAGTCCAAGGAACATATCGGGAGTTGTGCCCTGAAAATTGACTTCATTAAAGCATATGACATTGTTGAATGGAGTTTCAACATCAATTCTCTTCATGCTTTTGGATATCCTTCTGAGTTTTGTAACAACTTCGATATATATTCAAAATTATTATCTCCATATGCTGCAAACACATAAGTTCTTATATAGAGCTAGGGTACATAGTTTTGAGTTTTGGATTTGGAAATATCCCTAATATAGCTAGATATTACAACTAAGGATAATCTCTAAGAATAATCCCTTAATTAAGGGACTATATACTATTACGGGATTCTCTAGACTCCCCCTCAAGTTACTGCAAAGATGTCTATCATACCCAACTTGCTAATTTGTTCTTCAAATGGTTGTCTGAACAGCTCCTTTGTGAAGACATCTGCTCTTTGTTCTTTAGTAGGAACAAATGGGATACATATGCTTCCATCTTCCATTTTTTCCTTGATAAAGTGCTTATCAACCTCTATATGCTTTACCCTTTCATGAAGTACTGGATTGTGTGCAATATTAATGGCTGCCTTATTGTCGCAATACAACTTCATGGGAGGCTTAACTTCCAAATGTAACTCAAACATAACTCTTCGGAGCCATAAGACTTCACACACTCCTTGAGCCATAGCCCTGTACTCAGCTTCTGCACTACTCCTAGCCACTACATTTTGCTTTTTACTTCTCCATGTTACCATATTCCCCTTTAGATAGGTGCAGTAGCCTGATGTTGATCTTCTGTCAGTAATTGAGCCAGCACAGTCTGCATTCGTATAGACTTCTATGCTTCTTTCTTCCTTCTTTTCAAAGAACAATCCCTTACCAGGACATCCCTTTAGATATTTCAAAATTTTGATAACAGCCTCCAAGTGTTCTTCATATGGTGAGTGCATAAATTGGCTTACTAAGCTCACTGCAAATGCTATATTTGGCCTGGTGTGAGATAAGTAAATTAGTTTCCCAACAAGTCTCTGGTAACTTTCCTTGTTTACTGGAACACCATTTTCGGGCTGTCCAAGTTTCTTTCCTGGTTCCACTAGTGTATCACAAGGTTTACAGCCACTTAAACCTGCCTCTTTTAATAAATCCAAAGTGTACTTTCTTTGAGTAACCACAATTCCCTTCTTGGATCGAGCTACTTCCATGCCAAGAAAATATCTAAGCTGCACCAAGTTTTTTACTTCAAATTCCTTCTCGAGCTGAGCTTGTAATTTCTCTATCTCCACATGATCACTCCCAGTAATTATGATGTCATCCACATACACTATTAGGACAGCAATTTTACCTTCGCTATTCCTTTTAGTAAACAGGGTATGATCTGATTGTCCTTGGGAATACCCCTGACTTGTTACAAATTTGGTGAATCTGTCAAATCAAGCTCTTGGGGACTGTTTTAGTCCATACAGGGTCCTTCTAAGTTTGCACACCTTGTCTCCAAAGCTTTTCTCGAACCTAGGAGATGGCTCCATGTACACTTCCTCTTCCAAATCACCATTCAAGAAAGCATTTTTTACATCTAGTTGGATTAGAGGCCAGTCTAAGCACGAAGCCATTGATAATAGGACCCTGATAGTGTTCAACTTTGCCACTAGAGAGAATGCCTCAATATAGTCCACCCTAAATATTTGAGTGTAACCTTTTGCCACCAACCGAGCTTTAAATCTTTCTATTGACCCATCTGTATTGTATTTCATGGTAAATATCCACAGGCATCCAACCAATTTTTTTTCCTCTCGACAGATCTATTCTCTTCCACGTGCCATTCTTTTCCAGAACCTTTAACTCTTCCAAAACTGCCTCCTTCCACTCAAGAACAACTAGAGCATCATGTATAATGTATGGAATTTCTGCACTGGTTAGTGTGGAAATAAAGGCAGAAAAAGCTAGAGACAAATTTGCATTAGAGACAAAGTTAGAAGTAGGGTATCGTGCGCATGATCTTTTCCCTTTTCACATTGTAATAGGAAGAAAAATATCACCAGGGAGATTATTTGAGTTACCTAGTTGGGTACTACTGATTTCAATCTCGGATTGTGAGATATCAAGACTCAAATTCGGAGATGATAATTGGGTTGTATCAAAGATTACTTCCCTTGCTCCCCTGCTATATACTGCATCGTGAAGTGTTCTCTGCTTTTCACTTCTTGCTTCCTTCTCAACCTTGTCTTCTTCCTGATTTTCTTTTTCCTCCCTTGACTAGTAAGTTTTTCTATTGCGGATCCTTCTAGGTTCAATATCTCAGTTTTTTATTTCCCACTAGACCTCTCATCTTCCTCACTGAAATACTCCCCCCTTAAGAAGGTTTACCCTCAAAAAACATAACATCCATAGAGGTAAAAAATTTCCGAGATGTTGGATCAAAACACTTATATCCCTTTTGTGTTCTAGAGTATCCAACAAAAATACATTTGATAGCTTTAGGATCTAGTTTGGATTTCTTGGGATCATGGTTATAGACAAACACAGTGCTTCCAAATATTTTTAGAGAGACAGGTGGGTTGGATTTTGTGTTAGGAAAGAAGGAAGAGAAGATTTGTAACGGGGTTTGGAATTTTAAGGTTTTGGAGGGAAGCCTATTGATCAAAAAATTGGCAGTGGGAATTGTTTCTCCCCATAGGTATTTCGGGACATGTATTTGAAAGTTGATTGCTCTAGCTACCTCTAAAAGATGTCTGTTTTTGCGTTCAGAAATTCCATTCTGCTGTGGGGTGTAATTGCAGGAGGATTGGTGGATAATCCCTTAGCTATCTAGGAAATTTTTTAAGGCCAAGTTCACATACTCCTTTCCGTTTTCACTTCTGAACATTCTAATCTCCTTTTGAAGTTGAGTTTTAACCATGTTATAGAAGGACACTAATGTGGCACAAACATCCGATTTATCTCCCTAAAGAAACACCTATGTGACCCTAGAGCAGTCATCAATGAAAGTGAGGAACCACCGCTTTCCATTAGGTGTTTGAGATCTAAAGGGACCCCATAAATCACAGTGTATTAACATAAATGGCTCTGGACATCGGTTGTTTTGAATGGGGTAATGACTTCTATGAAGTTTAGCTAGTTCACAACATTCACATTGAAAGTTGGCACTTTTATTAATAGATAAATGAGGTAAAACACACTTTAGGTATTGTAAACTAGGATGTCCTAACCTATAATGCCACATCATTATTTCTTCCTCCTTCTTGCTGACAGTAATGTGACAGCTCCCTTCTTCATGTTTCTTGCCTTCTTCTTTCAAGATATATAAGTCTCCAGTAACCTTAGCAACCCCAATCATCCTCCCCGATTCCAAATGCTGAAACATACAATGAGTCGACCAAAAATTAGCTTTGCAATTCATATCTTTTGTTAGTTTGCTAACAGAAACAAGGTTTTACGAAAGATTGGGAATGTGAGGAACATTTTTTAGTGTTAAAGTATCTAAAATAGGGACTGTCCCTTTTCCTGCTACTAAAGCTAGTGAACCATTTGCAATTCTAATTTTCTGGTTCCCTGTACACGGTGAGTAAGAGGAAAAAAATTTGGAGCTACCAGTCATGTGATCGGTGGCTCCAGGGTCAACTATCCAAGAGTAGGAGGTTATAGATCAAACAAAGGCTTTTGGAAGGATTATACCTGATTGGACTACAGAACAAGAGGGTTTTTTGGTATTCTCAGCTGGAAGGAATGTGTACAAATGATCAAGTTGTTCCTTTGTGAAAGGAAAGGTCCTGGTTGAGCTGAAGGTATTCTGGTCATGACTGGACTGGTTCCCAACTTGCAAAGCTTTCCCGTCTCTTGCTCCACTAACCCATTTTTTCTTCCAGTTTGTTGGTTTGCCATGTATCTTCTATCAGGTATCTTTTGTATGCCACGGTTTTTTGCAAAAATCACACCAAGTTATCTGCTTGTTTTTACCTCTCTCACCCTCCTGTCACTATTCTTTGAGACAAATGCTGAGCCTTCATTCTGGAAGTCCATGGTGCCAATTTTTTCCCAACATGACACTCTTCCGAGCTTCCGAGCTTCTGATTTCAGAGAAGACTTCTCGGATTGAAGGTAGTGGCCTTCATCCCAAAATCCGTCCCTTGACTTCATCCAATTCTGCCTTCACGCCAGCAAGAAAAACAAATACTCATCCCCTGTCAACTTTCTCTCTATATTGGGCTGCATCTTTTGGATCTTTCCACTTTATTTCCTCAAATATATCCAACTCCTGCAATATTATAGTCATCTCATTATAATATGCAGTCACATCTTGCTCACCCTACTGCATCTTCCACATTTTTGAATTGAGTTCAAACAGCTGAGCATAGTTTTCCAGGTCTGAGTATGTTTCTTTGACTGCTTCCCATACATCTTTGGCTGTTGGGAGAATAAGGGTCTTCCAACCCTTGGTTCCATAGAATTGATGAGCCAGGCTGTAACCATGGCATTCTCCAAGCACCATGTTCAAAATTGGGGTCTTTTGACCTTGGAGTTTGGATTGCTCCTATTATGTATCCTATCTTTCCTTTTCCAATAATCACGAGACGGGCTAATTGGGACCATTCTAGGTAGTTTCTTCCATTCAGTTTCTGGATTGAAATTTGTGGGGAATTTTCTGGTTGTATGCTAACTGAATCAAGTTGATTTCCTGATCCGGAGAAAGGGGTAGGGCTGCTGGTGGTCTCGAGGGATGAAGATCGAGACCCCACCATTGCAGCCTTGTAATTCATGGAAGAGCGTGAGGCTCTGATACCATGTAACAACTTCGATAAGTATTGAAAGTTACTTTCTACATATGCTCCAGACTCATAGGTTCTTATATAGAGCTAGGGTACATAGTTTTGCTAGTCTCCTAATTTAGGAAGACTCCCTATTTGGAAATATCCCTAATATAGCTAACTATTACAGCTAAGGATAATCTCTTAAGAATAATCCCTTAATTAAAGGACTATCTACTATTACGGGATTATCTACAGAGAGTAAACTAGTTTTCTAACTTACAAAAGTATTCTTATTATATTCCTCAAGAGCACAATAAACTAGTTTTCTAACTTACAAAAGTATTCTTATTATATTCCTCAAGAGCACAATTAATAAGTCTTAAGCTACATGTAAAATTCTGTAGATTAACAAAGCACTAGAAATGGAGCAAGTGGGCAAACTCTATTTTCATTGCTAGTAGAAACTTTAGCTTATGCAGCGTTGACCCAAAACCAAGAATCAAGGCCTAACTTATATGGTAGATAGCCTCAAAGCAATTATGTAGTCTAATTGTCACAAATCAAGATTCAATACCTCTATATTTGACCACTCTCCTACCCTCATTTAGCTCTCTCAAAGAGCACAAGAACTATTTCAATAATTCAAATATTGTCATTCAAAAGTTTGACTGGAAAAAGAAAACATAGGGACCAACCCTCGAACATCTGTTTGCATGAAAAAATAGGCAACATATATGTGCAACAATATGCCATCTTAAAGTTACGTAATAGCCAACAAAGAGATATTAAAAAGTCATAGTTCACTCACAGACTGTCCTTCTTCTTGAGGAGTTAGCGGCCGATTTGGACGGTATGTATGGTTTTGGCGCTTGGCCCAAAGCCAGAATCGTTGGAATTGCACTGGTATACCAAATTCTTTAGCAACATCTTCCTACACCAATTAGAAAATTCACAAATTTCCAAAAGGAAGACATACCACCAACAAAAATATATGCAAACCAAAAGCAGAAGGTTTAGAAATGAGGATACCGGAGATGACCAATAATTACCTCCATCCAAAGCATGAGGTTGAAAATAGAACCAAACAATCTTAGGACTATCATTCATCAAACATTTCATTGAGCAAGTATCAAGGCATACAGTAGCTAAAGCTTCAAATTCTGAATTATATACCTGTGAAAAGTTGGGTACATCTAAAAGATGCCTCTGATGGGTGATAGATAATGGGAAAAACTCATCCCTTGAACCAATGTTTGGGTGAGTAACAAACCACAAGTGCTAGTTATGAAAACTAGTGAATGTCTAAAGCATGAAATAGGTGAAGCACTAGTGGATATCTGAACAAGAATATGGTGGTTGGAATTATAATAAACTAAAGATAGAGGTCTATGACAAATCGCTAGTTATCAACGATTACGTAAAAAGGGGAAACGTTTCAAGTAGGGGTTCTTCAGTCAAAGGTCTACCACATCAGTGGATTTCTGAACAGACATATGATGGCTGGAATTATAATAAACTAAAGGTAGAGCTCTCTTGCAGATCGCTAGTTAGCAATAACTATGAATCAAAGGGAAACAATTTCAGGTAGAGGTTCTTTAGTCATAGCAAAGGGACAGGCTTATATAACTTGTAAACCACTACAGGGTGAATTAGGCCAATAGTTAAATCATGCTCCTTTCCATCAACTTGTAGAGTACTGAACAGGAACTACGGAGGACAAATTCAACATAATTAAAAAGCAATTCGAAGTAGAGAAAAGGTGACAAAGTGAATCAACAATTGCCAAACAGCCTTTAAGAAATTTTAGTCAAAAAGAATGTATATTAATAAAAGGCATCAAATGTGCATGCTAAGATGCCTACCAGAAGTAAATGAATTAACAATAACCAATTTGTTATCTTCGATGATTAAAAAAACAAATCGGTTCAACTGGCTAATTTTTTGATTAAATTTTTAACTTTCCGAATCAATTTACTTTAATAACTCTTATTATTAAAAATCAAATCGATTTTCATAAACTAATCAATTTTTATAAATTAAAATAAACTAATAAATTTTCATTGAATAGTTTCTCTTTTCAATTAAACTTTAAATTAAGGACAACCTCCTTTAATCATATTTCAAAATTTTCAATTTTATTTAATCTTTAACTAATTTTATACAGTTTAATATTGGTTAAACCTTTTATCTTACCGGTTTAACTTTCAGTCCAGTTTTTAAAATATGAGTTATCTTCCAGCAAGATTAGGATGGTCAAGAGTGAAAACTTGATCCACCATAGTTTGAAACCTTGAGCACTTATATGTGCAAGTGTCCAATTGATTCTTTATATACTCGAACAATAAATTACCACTCCCTGCAATATATGCATACAAATTTTAGGTCATATAGCATCAACACCTTGTCTACACCAAGAACCCTTATATCTGAGCAAATCTCTTTCAAAAAGCATTATCTGCAACAAGAGGCACAAAACAAGTATTGCAAAAAATCAAAACCAATAAACTATGAGGATTGAGCTATTAACATTGCTCGATAATGTCTTCCCTTATGAAACTTCCCAAGTAAAAGTTCAAAAATTCAATAAGGGGGAGCCCTAATTGGTTCTCACAAAATACACTTGCCAAGATCTATATCCAACCAACCACTATTTGTAAAAGGATTTATCATTCTAAACGCCATTTCAAGTAAAATTTCAATCTCCCACATCCAAAACAATAGTCTCATAACAAAACAATCTAACCCATGTGAAATGCCAAGAAGTCCTCAGTAGCTTTTAGGGAAGAAGGGCTATAAAGTATGAACAACTCTCTACATTTAAACTAACTAATAATATCAGAAATTTTGCCAAACGAATAGTACAAGCTTTTGCAAGCCCACTACATTCAGAATGACCTAACCTTGTCGTCCATTGTAAGTGAACTTCTCTAGGCTCCAGTTTAATAAGAAATTGCATGCCTCTAATCTAGCATAAATCTAATGAAAGGACCAACTGACAAAGCAACCGCAGAAATCTTAGTCAATACTAGATTTTTGTCCCACCAAAATAGAATACTGTGAGGGGATGCCACAGAAATCACTAATAATTAGTTAAACTTTTAAAACTGATCAATTGCCATCCAAACAAAACTTGCACATCCTGTTTAGTTGTAGTACTTGACCTCGCACCAACCTATGGTGCCTACAGCATGTTTATGACTATGATTAAACACCCTGTTATGTATGTAAGGAAGGATAAAACATGGGCAGTAAGTAAGACATGCATATACGTAAATACATTGGGTTACAATAATACTAGCCAAATCTATGAAACCTCCCAGAAACTAAAAACCTGAATAGTTCACTAATTAGTCTATCCAATTAGGCTTGAGAATAAGAGAAATCTTTAGAAATGTTAATGAAGGGATAAAGTCAATGCACAAAGCTTACAACAACAGATCTCAAATCCAGTAGTTAAGAAGAATCCATATTTGAAAATTATAGAGAGAGAGTGACAGAGTACCTTAAAAAGGTTAAAGGGCATCTGCTTCTGTCTACGGAAACTACGAACTTTATCATGATCTACAAGATCAAAGAATATATCCTTCCCAATCTGTTCGCGTAGATCCTCACTACATGCAACCTAAGAATGCAAAGTACAACTGCATTGGTGACTACCAAATACTTCAAACATTAAATAACGTGTTTGCATATATGTGTCCATATGGCAATAGGAAAGAAGCAAATATAAAGGCAAAACCAAAAGCACAGGAAAGTCACTGACTGTTGACCTTTATCATAGTATACAAGTGCGCTTCAGCTTTTTCCTTTCGCTTTTGCTCTTTCTCCTCTTGTTCTTTCTTTAATCTTATCTGCCAAAACAAATTTTAAGTTAATTCGATTTAAGATCACAAAAAAGAACAAGTAGGTAAAAATCATCATAGGTAGAATCTCACCCTGAGGTGCTCTGCAATGTCTTTCTCATCCACATTACAGATTATCTTTTCCTTGTCACTTTCACGAATGTACACAAGCATATAAGCATTTGAATACTTCGTAAACTTAAAAGGTGAGTTATTGAAGCCAGGATTTGTCTGTGGCAACTGTTGAGTGAAACCAAGAATCAACCTATGCCAAATATAATATGTGGAAAAATCTTAATCCAATATGTTACCTCTTCCTCACCACCATACTGCTCCTCTAAAGCCCGTTTCATATCCTCTTTTGTTACCCGCTCATCGTCAAATTTAAACCTACATGGAACAAATTCTTATGAGCGCAAAAGGTTACACAAAATTAAAAAACTTTGCTAGTCTAGAAAAATAAGTGCGAATAGGACTCATCAATAGTAAGTTGACTGTTTTGGAAAGCAATTCAATAAATGATATAGTAGAATGTCTCAAAAACAAGAACAAAATACGCAAAAGAGAATCACGAAAACAATCACCATATGTCATACAAGAAACTGGAAACTGCTTATGACCCCATTGCTTTAGCCTATTTTAGCCTGAAGCATTACATTGTAAAGGGATGGAAACTAAGGAAAATCTTCATACTAGTTAAAACTTAGTAAATCGTAAAACATACCATTGATCCGAAAGAGTAGGCCTAATGTAAGCATAGTAATGTCCACCATGCACACCACCGCTATGAACCAAAACACTATGGACAAGAAAAACAAGATCCTTAGTTGGAGACAAAAACCAAAATTGAGTCGTCAAACTATGGGATAACATTCCATGGCCAGTAATATATGTGTATGAAATAGTACTTTCACAACAAGTACGTAGAACACAGAGAGAAGACAAATTAAAACAATAGAAATCACTAACTACTTACTAATGAATGCAATGAAAAGAATAAAGCTTAATGCAATTAACTCTGTGTCGGTTACATTGGTGTTTCCAAAGCAATCCGCTATTGTAATGATTGGTACAACAATTCCAAAAAATAATTATGATAATCATAAAACAAATCCATTTTCAAACTTGATGAGTTCTATAACATAACAAACTGGCACAAAACTAGTTTGGATTAGAATATTGTTGATGCAAAAAAGCTTAAAGTTTATAAAAGAAATGAAAGAAGGCAAATCACTCAACCACAAGCTTTAATTCAGCATAATGAAGAGTGGGAGTTAAAGTGAAAAAGGTGATAAGGACCAAAATTTGCTTCATACTACGTTCCTTATTAGATAGGATGTAATAATAAGATAGATATATTATCCTAGTTGTTTAAGACTAAAACCTTAAGTAAATAATCCTTGTCAGGTTACAATTTAATTCTATTTTGGATATTTTAGTTGGGAATCCCTTTACTACTAGAATAAGAGTTCTAAGAACTTTTCTATATATATGGATACTCAGCCCTTCAATGAAAAACAACCTGAATTTTCTCTATAAACTTGAGTTTTTAATTAAGAAGTGTAATGCTTTCTCTACAAGTGATTCTGAGACTCTATGAGTGATTCCTAATTCCCTACCCTCCATTGCTTATTTCCTCACTAAAAGTCCAGCATGTCTAGCCTGAATTTCTAGTAACCGAACCCTAAATTTAGCTATATCAAATATGAAATTCCAGTAACCTAAACAAATATTCGGAACCTGAAATTTCAGCAGTCAGAGTTTATAAGTTTTGTCAGATTTAGCTACTAGTTTGATAGCTCTTCTATTTGTCCTACATCAATTGTATTCACAGTCTATAAGATCACAATGTAAATGTACCAAATTTATTTACCCAAAAAAAAGTTGCTAATTATCAAATACAAAGCTCCTCTAGAACTAAATCATAAGGACTGACTGCAGAGCACCAACCCTGCAATAAATGTTTCTGCATTTTATCCGAATAAAGAACAACAACCAGTAGAAATTAACAGATGCAATTTGTCCAAAGATTTACTCGCTACAAAACCAACAAATACATGGATGTGTCATTTCTGTGATATTTTTTTTCATTCAAGAGAATTTAATCAATAAGCTCATGCAGAAATTACAAAAAGAGAACAATTTATAGCATAGATGAATGCATAGATTAGCAATGATCGTAATACTGTAACGTAAGATCCTTAAACAAAGAAGGTAGGACAAGGATTTTTAAACAATTTATAGCATAGACGAATGCATAGATCAGCAATGATCATAATACTGTAACGCAAGATCCTTAAACAAAGAACAATTTATAGCATAGACGAATGCATAGATCAGCAATGATCATAATACTGTAACGCAAGATCCTTAAACAAAGAAGGTAGGACAAAGATTTTTAAATGCCTAGTTTAGAGCCTTGATCATAAAGCAATTAAGTGTAGATATAGCTCGAGTTCCCATCCAATACTGCAGCTGCTGAAGACCATGACGCAGGTCTTATTTGCACAAGCCACACGCTATAGAAATGTCAGTTCACACCCAGATTTCTTAGTCGATTTTGTTATCATCTGCAATTTCTGTTTAAATGTTCCATCCCTTGAGTTGTCTCCATACATCTTAGCTCCAATATTTTGTTGGCAACAAGTTGCATCATTTGATACTTTAAAAGGCACTTGTACTCATTAAAAAAAAAAAAAAGAGCATTGACTTTCAAGTACATCAAGCACATTAAATTTAAGGTACAGAGTAAGACCATGCATTGATTTTTATCTCCCCTTTAAGATAATTAAATCCAACAAGATGCTTCCAATATCTTATATTAGAAAAGTAAGCTCATCAATAATGAAGTACTGCATTATTTAATGGTCTCTCTACCACATATCAAGATCATGGCATTTATAAGCCCAGTAGAACTCCAATCTATTATCTTTAATCTTAAAATCCTAGGCATCTTATAGGATTCCATTATATTCCACAAGCCAAAGAAAATCAACAGCCAGTACCTATGAAGAGTGTACAAGTTGCGAACACTTCTATCAGCCTCAGGTGATAAATACTTGCCATTTTCTCGGTCAAGATCAAGTTGTAAAGGGAACTCATAGCGGTCATTTATCTGTGGGACATCAAGGTACATACTATTAAGTCGTAAGACAAAATTAAAAACCAACTAGTAGGTGTATAAAGTCCTGCAACTGGCTTCACATCCTTCAGGGAAGAAATAGCTGAGTAAAGCTAACTTATAAACCAATGCAAGTCATAAATTCTTACCAGAAAAGGAAAACAGAAATTTGAAAAGGTAATACAGCAGATGTATCTCAAAGCTAATTAGGAACAACTAATTATCAAGGCGGACTCATAGAGAGGTGAAAATGAGCCTAGACAGATACTAATGAGGAAAGATTAAAGAAATGGAAGCATCTTCCCTCTCTAGACAAGCAGGATTGGCAGAATATAAAACTTTCAGGCAACAGTAAAGAGGATTGCAATGCAATAACATGGCAAGGCATACACACTATCATCATATAATTTAAATACATTTCAGAATTACTAAGCCATGGCTTAACTTTCATTTTATATGATTATATATACACTACCATTATATGATTATAAGTACAATTCAGAGATACAAACCCATGGTTTAACTACTAACCTTTACCATTGTGTCCCGCATAAAATCATACTCGAACCGTTTTAACTGAAGTTGAAGAACTGGGGGAAAGTCAATGAATAAGACACCTTTCCTAGCATCCTGAAATGACGACAAAAATGACATGCATAAGAAAAAGTGTTTATACAGCAGTGGATAAGCACAACTAAAAAACATTCTTCAAGTAAATTAAACAATTAAATACAAAAATACGTGCAGACCAAAACAACACTCATTTAAATAAAGAAAAATAAGGAAAGATTATATAAATGACTAAAACCAGTCACTGCTTAAAGAGATGGAAAAATAAATTGTAAAAAAACTATAGCTTATTATAGCAGGGCTAATCAATGTCTCTTCTAACAGGTCAATGCATGCAAGGATTAAATGAGTCAAGAATTCACCTGCAATCCATACTGTTCAGCATGATATTTGTTATCACCCTCAAGTCGTTCCACCTCCACATACTTGTCAAAAGATGCATAGACATCCCGACAGCCTTTGACATCAAGCTGAAGATCTACAATGAGATGTAAAAGTCTGTGAAGACCACAAAATGGATCTCCGATAATGCAGTTACACTCAATAGCTGGAAAGTATACCATAAAATGATTCCTTTCTTGTCGATTTATAGTCCACATTGATGCATTCAATATAATTCATGTGATGCCCTTCAAATAACTGCTGAATTGTGCCCTCAACAACAGTCCCCTGTGCCGGGAAAGCGATCTTTTTAACCCAATAAAGCAATTAATACTACAAGCCTATAGATAATACAACTTATATACCTTCATTTTATCTTCAAGTTTTTCACAAAGAACTCGGTTCAGTTCTTGCACATCATGCTGCATGAAAGAGTCATATGTGTCCCAACCAAAAGACTTTGTCAACTCCTTTGTGGCTACACTAGTGTCACTGTATTGAAGCTTATAGAACAAACTCTGCAAAGCCAGAGGAATGCTCCCTGATGGCATATCATTCTCGGTGGTTGGCATATGATAGACAGCCTGTCGGTAACATTTTCAGACAGGAACTACAAACAACATGAACTTAAATTTACAGTTACTTTATGCTCTTCACCTTTCTAAAGTAAGAAATATGGTACAGCGTTTGAAGAAGAGAGTTCATGTAACAAGTGGCTCCTTGATTCTTAAGTCCAACATAACCAGTCTCCTTCTTTGAATCATGTGACCAGTAATCAATAACTTTACGAACTGCTACATCAGCTTCAACTATGCATGTGTCATTAACTAGATATCCTCTACTTGGGTCATACAACTCCCCCAGAGGCATGAATGAAGTGAAGCCCCAATCACTTTCACGAGCATCAAAATTGTGCTGTGTCTCTGCACAAACAAGGAGAAGAATCATCAGTGGACAACCAGTTTTCAGAAAACATTAGAGACAAGAATAAACATTCATACTTTCTTCTAAAAGAAATTCTGATGAATTTCTCAAGAAGTATAGTATCCACATAAACCACATGTCTCCATGTTTTATAGAGAGTTGGCCAAGTACAAACTACAACAAGACATACAAGATGTCATCACTTTTCAGATAACAGATTCCTCAGAGTTTTATGTGCAATAACTTTTATTTGGTCCAAATGGAATGAAAACTCAATCAAAGTGATTGCCTAAAGGCAAGATGGAAATACATTTATAGATCAAGCACAGAAGACCAACAATCACATTCAAAATCAATCCATGACCCACATACTATTTAGAATTCTAGTAAGATATTTCCTTGTCAATAATTATAGATAAAAGAACCTCAAAATGCCAAAAACTTTAATCATCAGAGGCTTCAACAGATGCAAAAGGAGCTGGGATACTTGGCAGGAATATCAAGAGCAAGAAATGTCAATAGATTGTGAATTAGGATAGTTGACCGAAAATCATAATACGGACGTGGATTTCCCTTTTCTTTGTTTCATAAGGGAAATTAGGTCTCATCTCCTCGAGCAGGGGAATGAGACTATTCCAACCAAGGTGATTGCACATTCTCCTTCCCCTCCCAATCAACTATTGTTTGTTATAGCCATCCTCCCTTAGATTTTGCATTCCTCCTATGCAATTGAAAGTTATTCTACCTCATGAGACCAGCTAACTCCCAATCAACCTGTCAAAATGAGGCTTCAACAATAAATCTAAAGTAGTAGCTTAACCATCCTCAAGACTAAGTAATCTTACTACTTCAAACCTCTCTCAACTAGAGAAAAATGACAACTGTTGATACATATGTTTTCAGTAAGCATATAAATAAAAAAAATTCAATGTACCGTATTGCACAAGGCTCTCCGCCTTGTGAGGGTCGAGAGAAGGCCATCAATATACACAGCCTTACCTTTGTAATGTTTATAACGAGGTTATTTCTGTTATTCGAACCTGTGACCTTAAGGTCACAAAGGAGCAACTTTTACCCAAGGCTCTAACTCAGTAAGCATATAAATAAAAGTTATGTAAATCAATTTGCTTATCAAAACCCTCATTTTTCACTAGATTGTTATGTCCTTTTACTTTCATATACCATAATAATGAACAATTATGAGAGTTAATACAATATCTAGAAGTGATGATATAGCACTTCATAACATAGGAAATGACAAATAATCACACATTATTTAATGTTGTAAACAAAAGATATGGAACAAAGCAATTGTGCAAAGATGACCATTGGTTCAAAAACAAACATATCTCAAATTGTGCAATGTGAACCCACATGACATCAAGTCATCAAATGCGCATTCTAAAATTTAAAACGTCAATTGCTAGATAGGTGTACGTTATTGTTTACCAGTAATCGATATCATGTCAATCCTTCCCATGATATTCTGCAAGTTTCTATCAAAATTTTACAACATTGTTCTATTTATGAAACTATTGTAATGGAAGGAAGAAAAATGTCTTATTTATCTTTTTCTTCACTTATCCTGAAAGGCATACTACTGTCCCTTTATATACAAGCTACTATTGTTATGTATCGAACTTACTCACCCTTCCCCACTATATAACAAACTTACATATGTACTATACAACAATTCATAACTTACTTGTATAACAACCTAGCAAACTTTCTTCTATAATAATCTGGAATATTCTATATTCCCCCTTCAAAGTGGAGCTTGGTGCCAATCGCACAAGCCTAACTTGGACAATAATGATGAAGGCTGGAGCAGATAATGACTTTGTAAACAAATCTGCAAGTTGTTCCTTAGATGAAATGTATTGTGGATGAATAAATCCTTGTTTGAACTTGTCCTGAACCAAATGACAATTAATCTCCAAGTGTTTTGTCCTTCATGACATACAGGATTTAAAGTGATATGAATAGCTGCTTGATTGTCACACCATAAAGGAACAAGAAGAGTAATATCAATGTGAAAATCATGAAGCAAATATGAAATCCACTACAACTCACACACAATGGCTGAGAGGCTACGATACTCTGCCTCAGCAAAAGAACAGGAAAATGTTGACTATTTCTTAGTTTTTCATGATATTAAAGCATCACCAATAAAGATTCAAAAACCAGTTAAAGATCATCTGTTGAAAGAACAAGAAGCCTAATCATCGCAAAATGCTTAAAGATCGAAAGAATTGTTTAGAGGAAAATATATGCCTCTTGAAGGAGAGTTTTTCAGGTATTCTAAAACATGTAATGCATCTGTCCAATGTAGTGTTGGAGCTTGAACAAATTGGCTAAGTTGTTGCGTAGCATGAGTAATGTCAAGTCTTGTGAAGCCTAAATAGAAAAGACGTCCCACAAGTCGTCAATAGCGATCCAGTTCAGGTAACAAAGGAGAGTCGACATCATCAAATTAACAACTTTTGGGTAAAAAAGTGCCAACTGGTTTAGATCCCATAAGCCTAGCATCATTGATGAGTTCAAAAACATATTTGCGTTGACGAATGTACAAACGATCTTTAGAAGGCACTAGCTCAAGACCAAGAAAGTACTTGGCCGAACCAAGAACTTTAATTGTAAACTACTGATCATTTTTTTTAAACATCTTGTATTAAGTTCTTAAATGAGGCTGTAACCAAACATCATCAACATAAATGACAAGAGCAATATATCTATCATTATAAGGTTTCATAGACAAGCAGAGATCATGTGAGGATTGAATAAACCCAAAACTAGACAGCTTGGAAGTTAACTCTCGATTCCATTGTTGAGATGCTTGCTTAAGACTGTAAAGAGAGCATTTTAACTTACAAACTTGATTTGGTCCGATTTTAGTGTATCCTTTTGGGGTCACCATAAAGATCTCTTCATCAATAAAGTCATGTAAGAAGGCATTGTTGATGTTGCGTTGATGTATTGGCCAACCTTGAGTAGCAGCAACTGCCAAAAAAACTCGAATAGTAACCATTTTAGCAACCGGTGAGAAGTTGTTTGTGTAGTCGACGCCTTTTATTTGATTGTAGCAGCCTTTCGCATCAAACCTTGCCTTATAACGCTCCATTGCACCGTTTGGATTAAATTTGACCTTGTACATCCACTTTGAGCCAATTGGTTTCTTCCCTTCAGGTAAATCTATAATCTCCAAGGTGTCATTTTGTTCTAAAGCCTACAATTCATTTTTCATAGCTTTAACCCATTGTGGATCAGTTTTAGCTTGATTAAATGAACCTGTTTCCTTGATATAAGATATTTGTGCTAAAAATGACATGTGATGGGGTGTAATATGAGAAGCAATAACATATGGGAAGGTTTTAAGGGAATGTGGCAAAGTGTTTTAGATATTTCTAGCAAGTAAAATAGCAATTGCAAGAGAATGAGTCAAATTTGTGACAAAATCATTCATCCACAACGGTTTGTGTTTCTTATGCAGACTCCTGCGAAGAATATGACTACAATCATCAACGGATGGGACTAAACTATTAGGATTAGAAGAAGTTGAAGTGTTAGCGTCATTTTCTACAGGAGTAGAGGAATTTTGAACATTGACGGATGGAAGATGGACATCAGTATCTAAAGGTAATGTGGGAAGTGGAATATTATCTGAGTTATCCGACATGGTCCTAAAAGGGTAAATGTGTTAATAGAAAACAACGTATCTAGAAACAAAAACTTTATTTGTATAAAGATCATAAAGTAAGCTCTGTTACCTGAGGAATAACTAATAAAAATAGACTTGGAAGCTCTTGACTCAAACTTATCCTTTTTTGGATTGATGTTTGACGCAAAGCATAGACACCAAAAATTTTTCAGAAATTGATAGTTTGGTTTTCTTTGAAATAGAATTTGGTAAGGTGATTTCCAGTTTAGTAAAGGAGAAGAGAATCAGTTGATGATCTAAGTTGCAATAAGAATGGCATACCCCAAAAATGTTTAGGCGAACAAGATTAGAAAAGAATGGCACGAGCAACCTGCAATAAATGTCCATGTTTATGTTCCACAACTCTATTTTGTTGAAGGGTGTAAACACAGTCCTTTGATGAAGGATTTCGAGAGTGTTGAAAAGAGTTTCACAAGTTTGATTAACAAATTTCGAACCATTGTCAATGCGAACACCTTTACCTGATGTTTGGAACTAAGTAGCAGCCATTTTGGAAAATTTCTTAATAACTTCTGGTGTTTTGAGTCTTATATTTCAGTAAATAGGTCCAAGTAGATCGTTGAACATAATGAGCTCCACTAAGGGATTATTTTTTATAAGGAAACCAAATATCCATATGCAGTAATTCAAAACAAGCAGTGGTGTTGATAGTGCTGCGAGGAAAAAGAAGTTGACTTTTTTTAGACAAATGACAAATATCATAGGGTTGATCAGTAACATCAATGTCTATTGAAGTACACGAGGAATTCAAGTGTTTGATGACAATGGATGAGGAATGGCTTAATCTTTGGTGCCATATATCAACAGTACATGCTTGACAACAACAAATTAGGGAATTAGAACAATTATGAAACAAGGAAAGACAATGCTTAATAGTTTGTGGAAGGAATGAGTTTTTGTCAATTATATAAAGTCCTACTATCAACTTACCCATTGCTAGAATACGATTAGTATGTAGGTCCTATAAAACACACAAGTTTGGATAAAAACATACTTAATCTTGGCTGAAACAAAAAGTTTATTCACATAAAGAAAGTTGTGTTTGAATGATGGCACATGTAATTCAAAACTTAGTGTAAGATGGGAGCTTAAAATGAAGTTTCCTTTATAATCAACTAATTGCAAAAAATTATCAAGTAGGTAAACTATGTA
Source organism: Erythroxylum acuminatum (assembly GCA_026284645.1). Lineage (NCBI taxonomy): Eukaryota > Viridiplantae > Streptophyta > Magnoliopsida > Malpighiales > Erythroxylaceae > Erythroxylum > Erythroxylum acuminatum. Next base: position 17,125,485 of record JANKOD010000004.1, on the reverse strand, counting down.
TTGTTTTACTGCTATAGGTTTATCAAACATTTGAAGTGTGATGCACATGTGACTTGAAGGCCCAGTATCTATTATCCAAGAACCATGCTCAATAAAACCAAGCGTACTGAAGCAGTGGTATAGAGAGTACTACCTGCAAAATCATGAAGATGGGCAAAATTCACCATGTTGTTCCCATCTAGCATGCCTTTGCCTTTAAAAAGCTTTCAATCCCTTGTTGAATCATCGTAGCTACAAATTTCCAATTGTCATTTTGACTTAGCTCAACTTCTTCTTCAAGGGTGTTTTGAGCATGTTTGCAAATGTTTTTGCACTGCTTTTTCCTTTTTTATCTTTTGCCCCTTTGTACCAATCTGGATAACCATGGATCTTGAAACACGTATCCTTTGTGCGTCTTGGCATTTTGAAAAATTCACAGAACAGATCGTCTTTATTTACCTGTTTCTTCAAGTTGTTCTTGTTTCCACCATTGATGCTTTGAGTTAATTGATTCTTACCTAGCATGGCAACTTTTGTAACTTCTAAAATACACATATGCACTTCCTCCTGTTTTTCTATTCATAACGCCATAGAATAGGCCTTATTGATGTTTGGAAGTGGATCCATGACAAGAATCTGATTTCGAACTATGGCATAAACATCACTAGGACCAATTAAAAATGGCATCAAATTGTCATTCTCATTGAGTTCTGCCATTAATCTTGCTGCACCACAATTACATTGTGGGATTGGTGCAAGACAAGTTATTTCATCCCATAGCCTCTTCAATTTCGTAAAGTATTTCACAATGGACATATCCCCCTGAGAAATTAAACTAATGTCTCCTTTAATCCGATAGAGTAGCGGCACATTACATTCACCATACCTCTCATTTAATTCTCTCCATAAATCATAAGCAAATGTTGTGTATACAAATGCCTCAAATATTTCTTTCAAGATAGAATTTAAAATCCAAGAAGTTACCATATAGTCTATTCTACAACATTGATCAAAATTAGGCAAATCTTCCTTTGTTTTATTGCATTTTCCATCAATGAATCCAAGCTTAACTTTTGCTCCTTAAGCAATTCGCATTGCTCTGCTCCATGACAGATAATTGCTTCCAATAAGAAGGGTTGGAACTAACACTATTCTTGGATGATCTGAAATATGCAAGTACAAAGGACAACCATCATTACTTGGTCTAGAGCTCTGCGATTGTGAGCTAGAAGCCTTGCTTGTTTTGGTCAAATAAGGAAATTTAGAGTTTCATATCAGAACCCATTATTTTGCTCTAATACCATGTTGTAATGGAAGGAAGAAAAACGTTTTATCTTCACTTATCCCGAAAGGCATTCTACTGTCCCTTTATATACAAGTTACTATTGTTCTGTAACAAACTTACTCAACCTTCCCCACTATAAAACAAACTTACATCTGTAATGTACAACAATTCATAACTTACTCATATAACAACCTAACAAACTTTCTTCTATAATAATCTTGAATATCCTATAGAAACTAAGACATCATTGACCATAAAAAGTAGAAAGTGAGAGAAGAATTTGTTAGCACTCTTCCTAATGATCAGCGTACTTATTAGCACTCTTCCTAATGATCAGCGTACTAGTACTGATCAGCATACTAGTCCATAGGGGTATGATGGGGAAGGGAACAAACACAAATGCCACATAGGTTGGTGGTTAGGAGTTAGTTACAGAGAGAGAGTGAGAAGGGGAAGGTACAGAGGATATATATAGGTTTCGGTATAGGAGGGAGAGGATCATTTTTCATATTCAGGAAATTATAACTATTGTATTGGCCTGGAAGCCACACTTCCAGGAGGAAAAGACTACTACTGTACCTACTAAATACCTAAATAATACAATCTCTACCTCTGTTTCCTATCAGAATTCAATCACTCATATAAATAGCTAACATACAACTCTAACAAGAAGATAAATTCCAATAGTTTTTTAGCTACACCAATGTTAAAGATCAATTATTCTCTAATATTTGCATCTATAGTTGATGGAATATATACGGTTTCTTTTCTCACATTTTCCTTTCTTCCTTAGTCAATCAAATTAGAAGTTGCACATGTAGCATAATAAGTAGTATTACTTTGTGCCACCAATAGCAATTTCATGATACATATTATATATGTTTTTTGGTTGATTCATGTACTCAAACGAACCAAACAGACAGGGGGCATATGATTACAATTTAAATCAAACAACCTATAAAAAAAATAGTTATTCAGTTCTCAATTACCTAACATAAATTCCAATTTGAATTTAATCTTTAACTCCCAAATCAAATGCTTGTTTTCCATACTATAGGTATTATATATCAACAAGCATGTGCAATTGTTTCTCTCTAATAGTGATTATTAGATCTAGGAGTGATCCATAAATCCCTGTAGTGACTTGTAGAATGTATTGGTGCGATGGTAAATTTTTTGTCTATTCCAAAATTTAGAAGTTATTTCGTATTGTAAACTCTATGCATAACTCCAGTACTATCCCATTGCTTTTACTTCTTCAGTACTAAATTCGAGCAAACATAAAAGTTATTTAAAAACTAGCAACTCTAATTTACACTTAATGCATGTTTTTATCATAACATTGTTATAGCAAAAAAATGAAGAAAAAAAAAAGCCCAAGGCATACCTCCTATAGAAAAAAATATTCAGAGAGCATAAAGGACAAACAATATATTCTTCATGATCAAGCCTTCCCTTAAGAATCATCACATACAATTGACAAAGTAAACATGAATCATCAAGCTAAATGTCAAATAACATTAGCATGACTTTACTTGATATTGCATTATCTTCAAACAAGAAGAGTAGATACAATCATACAATTTAATGTGATAATTTAAGGGTTAATTGTAAAAAAATCATAAATTTTAGTCAATTTTGCAATTCTAACCCGAATTTTAAAATATAAGAATAAAATGTTCTATTTTTTAATTTTTTGCAAAAATAGCATGTAATTAAGCCCGTAGTTAACGATTTCACTTAGCTTACCTATTTGCCACGTGGTTGACACGTCCTATCATTGCCAAAAGGCAAATAAATATTTAAAAATAAAAAATGAAATGTTAAACTTAAATTCCTAAAATACCTCTAACCCTAAATTTTCCCAACACCAATAGCAAGACAACTTTAAGAACTTTTGTAGGTTTGCAAGATTTGTGCTCCTTTGAAGTTCTGCAAAGTTGCAAAGCAGTAACATTGCCACACAGTCCCATGTTTCCCTCCAATTCTACTTCTTGAAAAGCTTTACTGTTTGGACAAGACCACCAAGCCTTTTTTTTTTGGGGGGGGTTGACAAGTCTACATATTCCATGCCACGCAAGTGCTCAAAACTTGCTAGGATTTTTCCAATGAGGCTATTGCAAGAAATATTTAATAACTCAATGTCTTGCAATTTGGAGAGTTCTGCCAGTACACCTCCACTAACAAAGTTATAACTCAATTCAAGCTAGAACAAGTGAACTAATTTACCCATTTCAATTGGAATCTTTCCACTAAATTGGTTGTTGCTCAAATTCAAGAAATGCAATTTATGAAAGGTTCCAATGTTCGTTGGATCGACTGGTTTATTCTATTTATGGAGAGGGCCAAACACTCAAGATTTGTCAATGACCCCATCTCCATTGGTATTGCCTTTGTTTTCCACGATGGAGCTAGAAAAATCTAGGGTTAAAGGTATTCTAGAGATTTAAGGATTCTAGGTTTTAATATTTTAATTTTTTTTAATATGTATTTGCCACATGACAATGATAGAATTAGCCATGTGGTAGACAGGTAAGCTTAGTTAGCCATGTCAACACCATTAATTAGGGTCTAATAGCGGATATTTTTGCAAAAAATTAAAATTTGGAACATTTTATTACCATTTTTTAAAGCTCGGATTAGAATTATAAATTGGAGAAAAGTTCAAGATTTTTTTTAAACAACTAACCATAATTTAACATAGAATGATAAAGAAAAATTAAAATTTTGATTGAACTAACAAAGTAGAATATGGTAATAGATCTCATCCCTTAAAACACAAAAAGAGACTAAGAGAGAGGGGAGAGGAGGAAGAAGACTTCTTTAGCATTTTGAAAATGTGCTTCTACTCCCAAAGATAGTTGCCAAAGTTGCAGAAATATTTTAAGGCAACATTAATAAGTGAACATGAAAGAGTACATGCAAAAGGAAAAGTTAAAGAGTTTCAATGCAAAAGCATTATGACAGTACCTTTTCGGATGGAATATTTTTGGTGAATTTGATTGACCACTGATAAGCTAAACTGGGCATATCTGCTCCATCCATATGGTAAAGCTGCTGAATCTGCAACATCTAGATACATTGACAAATGATCCACATTGTTGCCTTTGGGGAAAATAAGTATCCGCCTAGCAATATGAGTCTCAATAGTCAAAAAAATTGAACTGAACGAAATATATGCAGAGAATATTACAAATTAAAAATGTCAACATACCATTTATAGCCACCGACAACAAAAAATTCAGAGTAAAGCTTCCTGGTATTAAGCCTGGAAAAATTATCAATTGTCCATGTAAACCTTGCTGATGGTGGATCATCTAATGACTGTGCATCCATTGCACTCGCATTCTCAGCTTGTGCTATTAAAAATAATATTATAAACTTAGAAAGTGACTCCACACAATAAAGCAAAATATCTTAAAATTTTGAAACTGAGCATTCTAGAGAACCAACTGATCAATGGAATTTCTGAGACAGTATAAAAGTGACAGTTCCATATCATCCAAAGTCAATTTCAGTAAACCTTCATAAAATCCCTTCCGGTCAATCAATTAAGCTACCAAATACGAAAATCCAACTATAACTCCAGAAAAAAAGATAATTAACAGAAGTAAGGTCCTCAACGATAAAAGCAAAATAACAGTTAACCTGACCGTCCACGTAACAAATTATTCAGTTTGTGTGCATTATAAAAATGAATTCCATTTGTCCGTAGATGCGTTAATTATCATTTCTAGGGTAGCAAACAGAAGGAAAGCAAATGAAAAATTGGAGTGCGTACCTTCCATGGGCTGAGGGCCGACCGCAAAGTCGGAGTGTGGGACTAGCATCTCATCGTCCTCCTGTTGCTGCTGCTAAAACAGAATAAAAAAGAACAAACAAATCAGAAGCAAAGAGTGAAATGGGAAGAGCTCGGATCTGCTCATCGAAACCCTAGCAGCAAATCTGCATTGACACAACACATGGTGAATCACACAAGCTAAATATCCTAATTTCGTTCCTCACAAAAAGAGCAGCCAATTCATTCCACTATCACAATCAAATCGAATAGAATCAAGCATCGACCAATAAACACGCGCGTAGACACGCAGAGAGAGTGATAAGCAGGGAGTGGAGCGGAGAGATTTCTGTGAATTACATCAAGTGGCGGAGGTGTCATCAGAGTCATGGACGGTGAGATCAGCGATGGTCCAATCACGTCGCCGGAGGGCTAACCAGAGAGAGGAGAAAGCCGCCCGAGTAGAAATTATAAAAAGAGAAAGAGGCGTGTAACGCCACAGAGAGAGAGAGAGAGTGAGGACGGGAGGGGAAGAAATTTGCTCGAGCGATGGACAATTTCGGGATTTTCTTAATTGAGTTGTAACGGAGATGTACGTCGTTGAAGCGTAAATGTGGGAATATAAATTATTTATACGGACGTATTCATACTTTGTGTTTAAATATTTCTCAAAAAAAAAGTACTTGTTTTTAAATACGCAAGAGATATCAATCTCTTTTTAAATTTTTGATAATGTAGAAATCAATATTTTAAAAATCGAATCGGATATTGAATCAGTCGAAGGAAAGATTTAAGGTTTAAATATTCAACCGGTAGTAAACCGCTATTAAACCAGTATATAATAAATAAGAAGTAAAACTTATAACAATATTTTAAAAACCGGACCGTACATCGAACCAGATGAAGAAAAGATTTAAGGTTTAAAGATTCAACCGATAGTAAACCGCTATTAAACCGGTATATAATAAATAAGAAATAAAACTTATAACAATATTTTAAAAACCGGACAGGACATCGAACCAGTCGAAGGAAAGGTTTAAGGTTTAGAGGTTCAACCGGTAGTGAACCGCTATAAAATCAGTATATAATAAATAAGAAGTAAAACTTATAAGAATAAGTAAAAATAAAATATTTTATTGAAATAAAAATACAACAATGTCTATTATTATATAATTAATTAATAATAAATAAATATAAGTCTAATATAAATATTAAAATAACAATAAAAATCAAAATTGTATTTTTGAAGGAGGTTGTGTCTCATCATCGTCAA
>JANKOD010000004.1:17097599-17117213 GCA_026284645.1 Erythroxylum acuminatum | reverse complement strand
GTCCTCTTTGAGATTAAATAAAGCTTAAACATACAGTATAGACCATCAAATGTGAATATGTATATTAACTTCAACAAAGGAAATGGTATGTACATAATAAGGAAAGAGACGTTGTCCAGATCATACTAAACACCTTGAAGTAACAGATCGACCATAGAAGGCAAACGATTCTTAATGTATGAACCAATGATATTTCCTGCAGTTTTGATTCCTTGGGTTGGAACAATTTTGCCACATTCCTCCCAACGGAAAGAATTTCTACCATCCGGAACCAGTCGCCATGTCGACATTCCTTAAATAAGAATTTGAATGAAAGACTTTACATAATACACTGAAATGCAAATAATGTTTTTTTAATTAAAATATTCAATTACAAACACAAATTAATCGCTATCAAAACTTAATTGTAAATTACAATCATCATCTTCTTCGAAAGAATAAGAATCAAACTCTGGCTTCTCTTCAGATCTCTGACCCTCGACATCCTCTCTAGAAGAAATATCAACATATTTGTTAGATGGATCATTCAAAGGTTCATTATCATCATACGTGACAGATGCATTAATAAAAGTGACATCTTCCTGCAACGCTTCACTTTCATTTCTATGCTCTCCTTTTTCATGTGATTCAAAAGACCTCTAGGTTTAACTTTGCAAACCGCCAACCAATCTGTCTTATCTCGTCGTAAGCTTGAAAAAAGGACATAACACATCTGTTTCGCTTGCATAGCTAAGACAAAAGGTTCAAATTGTCTCAATCTTCTTCGGTAGTTGATTTTAACTAGATTGTATCGGCTATGCACTTTTGTTCCAACATTTGGTGTTAGGTCATACCAGTTATATTTAAATATCACACATCGCTTAAGTGGCAAAGCAGGGTACTCAACTTCAAGTATTTCAATAATTTTACTATAGTAATCCATCAATTCTCCCAGTATCAAAACACCACTGTTTATTGTTGACATGCTATGCCCTTGATATTTTATATGATAATTGTATCCATTCACGAAATACACCGGATATGATTTAATAGTTCGTAGAGGTCCCTTTGCAAGATCACAAATGAACTTGTTCTCTATAGGATTTTCTAAGGCCTACATAAAATAAATTATCATAACAAAGAGTATAATGTCATGAGAACACTTAAATATGGTTTTGAACTATAAGAATATTTGTAAGTGAAAACTTACATTTCTTTCAAACCATCGAGGAAAGTGTTTTCCAACTTCTTTATTTATATCATACTGTGTGATGCCCGACATTATCTTGCGTAACAATACCTAGTATAATCTAAATACATAATAACATTTTTTAGTTATGAACAACACACAATTTTAAATGAAGAAATATTCATGTTGAGCTTACTGAACTAAAGGAAGAACCTCTTCACATTTCAATAAAATGTAACCATATGCATCCTCAATTTCTTCCTTTGTTAACATTTTTCTTGTCGCACGTCCATATGTTCATCCAGGATATGTAAAAATGGATAAGTTTCCATCCGCACCACTCGTTCCTCTCCCATCGTCATTACGAGAAATTTTTCCTGCGCTTGTGTGAACATGTGGCTCAAAATAATGTCCACAAAATGTACTAACATCGACATACCTTTACCAACAGGGCAACTCGACCACTGGAGAGGACGACGGCAACGGTTGGAGAAGACGTGCCACCTGGACAGACAAGACGCTGGCGAACACGAGGGATAACAGCGGCAAATCTGAGGAAGACGGAGGAAGCTCGAGTCGGGTGGGGTTGGGGCGAAAGGGTCGGCTGGAGGGTTTTAATAAGAATGAAATGACGCCGTTTCGTTTGTAAAAAAACTCACCCATTCGTTATCAATGAGCTTAAGGCTTTTACTTACCCAAAGCGATGTCGTTTGGTTGGGTCACCAAACGACGTCGTCTCATTCTTGGTCTCTTGAAGCATTTTAATAGTAACGAAAGGACATCGTTGGGTAAGTTTTAACAATAACGAAACGACGTCGTTTGGTAATAACCAAAAACATCGTTTGGTTGTTGCTGAAGCATTTTAATAGTAACGAAACGATGTCGTTTGGTTATTAAAAACCTTTAGCAACAACCAAACGATGTTTTTGGTTATTACCAAATGGCGTCATTTCGTTATTGTTAAAACCTTCACCAATTGCGAAACGATGTCGTTTGGTAACCGAAATCCGTCACCAATAATGACGTCGTTGTGTTACACCAAACGACGTCGTTTCGTTATTATTAAAAATTCAACACCACCAAACAAAGGATGACAACATTTTGATTGCCACTATATCGACATATTATGGACGAAAATGTCGTTGGTAAATCATTTTCTTCAAATTTTTGCGAAGGATACTGGCACCGTCAGTAGCTTCAAATTTTCCACGCTATGTTTCCCGACGGTTTGCTCATATTCCGTCGATAATTTCCTAATTGCATTATCAACGGTTACCTTTACTGTCCTTAAATTTCGTTGCCAATTTTGGTGCAAAGGTTTCCCTCCATTTTTTCCGACGGATACTACAACCGTCGCCAAACTTCATTTCCCCATTGACTTTAGCAACGGATCATCCATTTCCATCGCAAATTAGCTACGGTATTGTTTCCGTTGCAAATTTTTGGTCGCTAATTCTAAGTTTTCTTGTAGTGTTCTAGTATATACACTGATCCATGGGGTTATCTTCAAAACCAAATGAAGTGATAATTTCATGAAATTTTAAATACCATTGACGAAATGCTTGTTTTAAGCCATATATGGATTTATTGAGCTTGTAGACCAAATGCTCACCATTATTAGAGGAGAATCCTTCTAGTTATTTCATGTAAACCTCTTCCTCTAGTTCATCATTGAGGAGCATAATTTTTTCATCCATTTGATATAACTCAAAGTCAAAATGGGCTACTAATGCCATAATTACTCGAAGAGAAGCTTTCTTTGATACAAGAGAAAATGTCTCTGTGTAATCAATTCCTTCTTTTTGAGTAAATCCTTTAGCAATGAGTCTTGCTTTATGGCACTCAATGTTGCCTTGTGAGTCTTTGTTGCCAAGTGAGTCTTTCTTTGTTTTAAAGACCCATTTACACCCAATGGGTTTTACACTATTAGGCAATGCAACGAAATCCCAGATTCGATTACATGCCATAGAATTCATCTCATCTTTCATGAAATTTTACCACAAGTCTGATCTTTAGAACTTATGGCTGGTGAAAATGTTTCAGGATCATGTTCGACTCCGATATTAAAGTCTAATTCTTGTAAATATGCAATATAATCATTAGAGATACCTAATGGCCTTACTCTAGTAAATCTCCTTAATATTGTTTAAACATTCTCCTTAGGAGCATGTTGTTCAACTGGTTGATCAATAATTTCTTGTTGTTATATATCAACAACTTGATCTATTGAATCGGTATCAATTGCTTCTGGAATTTCGTCAATTGGTTGTCTAACACCCATTGATTGTTGAGGGGTGTGAATGACAATCAATCTATCACTTGAGCCAGAGGGATGAACTTCTTGATGTTCCTTTTCTGAAATAACATCTCGAAATTGATCACTCCCACTAATCAAGTCATTCTAAATAAATTTTATATTTCTTAATTCCACAATCCTAGTGTTGTGAGATGGACAATAGAATCCCTTTGGATTTTTCAACATATCTAATGAAGTGACCACTCATGGTTCTCAGGTCTAGCTTTTTTTCTTGTGGATTATAAATTCTCACTTCAGACGAGCATACCCAAACATGTATATGTAGCAAACTTGGTTTTCAACCCTTAAATAACTTAAAAGGTATCTTTAAGATAGCCTTAGTTGGAACTTGGTTTAATATATATACAACCGTCTTTAGTGCTTCAGTCCACAAGAAATCAGGGAGTTTTACATTACTCCGGATACTTCTCACCATGTCCATTAATGTTCAGTTTCTTCTTTCTGCCACACCAATTTGGTTCGGAGAACCAGGCATAGTTTATTGGGCAACAATCCCATGTTCTTAAAGAAACTTAGTAAATGGACTAGGTGCTTTTCCATTCTCTGTGTATCTACCATAGTACTCTCCACCTCTATCTGATCTCATGGTCTTAATTTGTTTTCCACATTGATTTTCTACTTCAGCCTTAAAAAATTTGAAGATATTCAAAGCTTCGTCCTTAGAACGAAGTAAGTAGAGATACATATATCGTGAATAATCATTTATGAAGGTGAAAATCTTTTGGACTATTTGCATCCATCTTTGGACAACAAATATCCGTATGTATGATTTCTAATAGATTTGTGCTCCTCTTTGCACCTCTTTTAGACTTGTTAGTTTGACCCTTAATGCAATCGTCATAAGTCTCATAATCAGAAAAATCCAAAGTACTAAGTACTCCTTTATTTACCAATTTCTTAAGTCTCTCAATAGAGATATGTCCTAATTTCCTATGCCACAACATAGAGGAATCCTTATTCACAATACATCATTTTAACCCAACAGTAATATGCATAGAAGTATAAGTAGTGTCACTTTGTAATTTAAGAGAATAAAGACCATCAATCAAAACACCATGTCTAAGAACTTTGGATTTATTGGATAATTGAAAACCAGAATCCATAAAATTAAAGGTAAACCTAACGGTACAAGTCTTGAAATAGAAATTAAATTTTGAGAAAAAATTGGTGCATAAAAAATATTTTTCAGATGTAAAATAAAACCATTGCTTAACATCAAACTGTAAGTGCCAATGGCTTCTACTTGTGGACTCATCTTGCCTCCTGAATAGATGTAGTGTTCACTGCCCATTGGTTTTCTTAGGTTGTTCATACCCTGCAAGGTAATTGAAACATGGATTGTTGAACTAGAATCAATCCACCATATGTTATGATTAACACTAACCATATTAGATTCATAACAAACAAATGAAAGGTGAGTACCTTTCATTTCGAGCCAGTTCTTAAATTTTAAGCCTTCTTTCTTCGCATGTCCCCTCTTTTTGCCAAAGAAACACTTTGATGCTTTCTTTACCTCAGGCTGAGTTGGAATCTTGCCTTTTCCCTTATTTTTGCCCTTATCCTTCTTTTTCTTTCCTTGCGTAGTCTAGTTCACTTTTTCACCCTCTTCCATAACCAATCTCCCTTGTTCTTGAGCACACATGATCAACAACTCATTAATTAACCATTTGTCTTTATGTGTGTTGTAATAAATTTTAAAAGGACCATATTATTGGGGAGTGTTTAGAATAAAATGAAATAAGAAAAGATTATGACGTTTTAACTTCTAAAGCTTTTAACTGAGTCACTATGTCCCTCATGCGCATGATATGATCACACACACCTTTTATCCCAATAAGCCTTATAGATGATAATTGCATTATTAAGGTGATGGCAAGAGCCTTGTCAGATGTAGCAAATTGCTCATCAATGGCTTTCAAAAGATCTTTCACCTTAGTATGTTGTTCAACAGAACCACGAATATCGACAGATATCTTAGTCTTTATGAACATCACAGAGAGACGTTTGGATCGCTCCCATTTGTCATAAATACTAACTGTATTTGGAGTGCTGGTGTGATAACAGGTGGTTCGTCTTTCCTTATAGCATAATCTATATCCATCCAGCCCAAATGAAAGACTCTTTCCTTCCATACCTTATAATTATCACCCCTTAATTCGGGGATGTCACTCTTAACTTCAGAGATATTCGCAGTTAAAATAACTGCAAAATTATGAATCATACATGCTCATTAGCCAAAAATATAAGACCAAAATTGCTATGCTTTACCAATGTAAATCATGCATGATTCCTGAAATGGGATATTTATGACAAATGGGATATTTTAATTCTTTTCCAGCTACCATCTGTGGGTAAATCAAGAAATATAATGTGATATTTTATCCTAATTAATCATATACATATAACAAAAATTCATGTGGGTAAATTTTATTATATATATATATATATATATGATTAACTACAACTAATGTTTACAGTGATACAAAACTTAAATATATAATTTTAATCAATTAAAGATGCTTTGGCTACTCCTTAATTAATTAAAATTATATGAATCACCTCACATTACTTTAATTGTAATTAAAACTAAATATTGCATCAAATAATTAATAATGCAAATAAATCAAATAATCATGCACAAATTATTTAATCTACTTTTGCATGTATAATGTTCATAAATTTATACATACAATTTTCAATTAATTACATATATAATGTGTGCAAATAGTTATTTAACAAATAAACAACTTTAATGTGCATGAAAATCACATTATTTAATCTTGCATGTCTAATTTAATAAAAATGTTAAACATACAATTTGAAATTTATAATTCTTAATACATTAGACATACAAAAGAAAAATAATTAATATTCATAAAATATTAATTCCAAAGAATGTTTTATAATTTAAATCACAAAAATTAGGTTAAGTAATTAATTAACCCAGCAAAGAACCAAAACATTAACTTAATTATTTATTACTTAATTAATTAAGAATTAAAAATTAAAAAATATAACAGTCGTCTTCAACCTCCAGTCGGGTCAGTGTGACTCGACTCCAACCAAAACCAGAGGCTGACCAGAGGCACAGAAGAGACGTTGCAGGAGGGTGGGATGACAGTGACGAGTCGGTGACGATCATGACACATCCAGGAGAAGAAACAAGACACACATTACACGGCTGGCGATGTCCAAAACTACCGTGTAACCTGACGTCTTCCATCCTCCTGGCATGCATCACGTTTCCAATTGGTGCACTGTGCATCATGATGTGCCAAAACATAACCATGATGTCCTATATGCAAACCAACGTCCAGCTCTTTTGCACACATATCACAGATGCATGCACAGACATCTCCAAAAACAAAATAAAGCATATGTTTAACAAATAAAGAAACCAACGCAGATGCAAGGCAGAGGCATACATTAAGACTCTAATACAAGATGTGAGATTAATTTATTTACATGCATTTCATGTATCACATACAAATCCTCATGTATATATCAACAACATATAGTGTGTGTATAGATATACACAGGCGGAAGCATAACCGAAACAAACCATACCTCCAACCATTGCATCCCAAAAAAACTATCTATTGATTAAATCCTACTATCAAATAAAAGTGTTTCTAAATCTTCTAACCTCTCAAACTCTCAAGTTAATGATGTAAACTTTTCTTAAAAACGAAAGCAAAAAGTTAGGGACCCAAAAACAACCCATAATTGTCCGTATATTGCTCTGCCCATTATAGAGACAATGGACAACAATAGACCATCACAACGTTTCGGAAATGTTGTGATGGTTGTGAATAATATGGGCCATATATACACGAGAGTATTCCAACGCCATGAACAAATCAATTTGTCAATTCTACAGAAGAATTGCTTGTCAGCGAAGAAAACAAAGTCGCTTCACCAGAAAAACGGATACTTATTTAGGGCACATAACCGGGGCTCATGATGTAATGCATATCTGAAGAAGAATGAGGGTGTAACAAAGTAGTCAAAACCCAAGAATATTAAAAGAGTTCAAGGGACTTGTCGATTTATTGATAATAATTTTAATAATCAAGTTTGATAAATGATATGTATCCTCTTTTATATAACTTTGTTAAAATTTTGGATTTTAGTTTAATTTTTAACTTTTTAGTTAAGGGCAAGACTGTGCATTACTGAACCTTCTTAGGCTCTACATCTCAGCGAAATTTCTACTAGGTGTTGTTTTGTTGTAGTTTAATTGTTAACTTTTTATTGATTATACTTTACTTTTTCCACAACCTTGAAGATGGCACAAATTATTAAGGATGACAATGGGCCGACTTATGAGTCCAAATTCATGTGTTTGCAACGAGCTGACTTATGGGCCAGGCTTAGGTCTAGACCAGCCTGAGATCCAATTCTTCAAAACAAATTGACATCGTTTTATTTAAAAAAAGTTAGACTTGAATAACTAAAGCTAAAACTCAATTAAAAAATTATATTACATTTTTTATTTTTAAAAAATTATTAAAAAAATTTGCTAGCCCCCTCATTGTCATACTTACAAATTGCAAGGGAGTTTCGTTACACTTCAACAAAACTATTTAATGATTTTTTTTCAAAATCGTGTATTAGAAAAGTAACGATGAAAATTATTAAAGCAATTAATTAAGAGGAAGTGAACGCCTGACTATCATATTTGAAAGGAGATTGTTTAAACAATTTATATGACAAGTGTTTAATGATAATATTTGAATATCACATTTAAAAAGAGATTGTTGATTTTTTTGGTAAATCATCAAAATTTTATATACACAGCTAGTGATTTTCGAAAAAATCTCTAGCCTACCAAAAGGGCTCACAAAAGATATATACAGAGGAACCGTGAACAAAACATGAAAGAAACACCACACCCTCATAACCTGCTTAGCAAGAAGCCTAAGAAAACTAAAACCACTACCCTGTTACAGAATTCACTAGCAGACATGAAAACACCACACAATGACCTACATAAAAATCCCACCAAATACCACAAACCACAATCAGCAGTACACATCTAGAAAATTATAGGAAAATCCTTCAATCAGAACCTTAGTAGGAAATGGACCTCCTCCTGGTGACCTGTCGAATATCGATGGGAGGGAAGTATAACCATCCTCCGTATTAACCCTGAGTTGTCCCTGAACCTGCATTTTTATCAATATGAATAACAAGAAACTGAATACACATACATTTACCTTCCCTCAGTATTCAAGCGGATGTGTGTCATAACTTGTAAGATTATCCGCGAGGTAAAACTCCTTATATCCGAGACTTCATCGCGGAAGGTTTGAAGGTTTCGTTCATACCACATAGTATACACAACAACAAACAGGACAATGCAAAAGGTATGAAAGTCACTATTGTTGAAGGGGGGAGACATGTTAACCTAAAGTAGGATGGAATGGAGGTCAGTGAGTTGTGGATCGGTAAGGTGAAAATGATGGAGAGTATTGGTCCAAGCCGATCGTGAGAAAGCACAATGAAAGAAAATATGGTCAATAGTCTCAGAATCCATAACACACAAGGAATAACGGTTGGGGGTGTAGAGAAACAGTAGCTTATCCCTAGTCTGCAATTTATTCAAAAAGGTCAACTATAAGATAAAGGAACAACGAGGACTATTTCCCTTATGCCATACTAATGGATACCAAGGCACCATCGGGTGGATCGGTCTCAAGAGTTTATATGCTGACTCATTAGTATACTGCTTGGAAGGGCTGGCTAGCCATTCTAGTCTATCCTCACTGGATGAATCTAGGTGATAAAGAAGGGGTGATAAAGTACGAATAGGCTCCACATTTGTATAATGCCACCTCCATTCATTGTGCCAAATAACATTAGATACTCTAGCATTCGTGGGAAGATCTGACCCATTGATCAATTATGGAGTCGAGTGAGCCAACAGGATACCGCTCGAATGCCAAGGATCCTGCCATAAAGAAGTAGAAATACCATTCCCAATTCTAAACTGAAATTGGTCCTTAAGTTGGTCTCTGACAGACAAAATCTTCCGTCAACTCCACAAATGGCTATTACTAGGAGAAATAGTCCAAAAAATTTTCCTTCGCAAAATAATAGTGTGAACCCACCTTACCCATAAGGCTTCCCTATCAGTAAAAAGAACCCAAATTCTTTTCCCTATTAACACTTTATTCCAACTATGCAAATGTTTAAAACCTAGACCTCCTTCTTTTTTAGGACTATTTCTCCTAGTAATAGCCAATTAACCCTAGCTACAGCTTTTTTCTCGACCGACCCCGACCACAAGAAATTCCTAAGTTTTTTGTCTATATCCTTAAGAATAGAAGAAGGAAGAATGAAGATACTAGCCTAGTAAACCTGAAAGGAAGACAAGACCGAAATAACTAATTAGACTCTACCAGCATAAGAGAGATGTTTATAGGTCTAATTATTAACTTTACAATCAATTTTGTCTAACAAAGGGATACAATCCCTCCTAGAAAACCGACCAGATATAAGGAGAAGTCCCAAATATCGAATAGGAAGGTTTCCTAGTTTAAGACCAGACAGGCTTTCAAGTTGAGGGACCAAGTGATTCAACTTTGGGGAGATAAAAAACTGGCTCTTATTCAACTTCATAACCATACCAGAGACTCAAGAAAAGGCCCTTAAACAATGTAGGAGAGTTTGGACCAAAACCAAATCTCCATGACAAAACAATAAGAGATCACCAGTGAATAGGAGATGAGTGAGTTTAAGAGCTTGACAACGCCAGTGATACTGGAAGGTGTTACTACCCATAATGGAATCATTTAAGCTCCTAGTGAACACCTCCATACAAATGATGAAGAGAAGAGGGGAAAGGGGGTCTCCTTATCTCAGACCGGACTTCCCTGGAAAGAATTTTGTGGGGGCACCATTGAAAAGGATTGCATAGGCTGGAGAAGTAATACACTCCTTAATCCAATGAACGAACTGGGAAGGACAACCAACAGCTTCTAACACATTTAGAAGAAACTCTCAATGTATAGAATCATAATCTTTTTGTAAATCCACTTTAAAAGCACATCTCTTATGATTATTGGCTAGGTGGTAATGTTTAAAAATCTCCTGAGCCAACAAAATATTATCCCCTATTTGCCGATGTTTAATGAAAGCACTCTGATTAGGGCTAATAAAGCTAGGGAGTATCTTTTCAAGCCTGTTAGCTAAGATTTTTGCGATCACCTTGTAAATAAAGTTACAGCAAGAGATAGGTCTATAATCCTCTACCGAGGAAGGATTGGCTTTTTTGGGCACCAAGGTAATGAAAGTAGAGTTAATTTCTTTGAGGAGACGCCTATGGAGGAAAAAGTCTCTAATAGCCCTAGTAATATCCTCCCCAATAATATGCCATGTATGATTAAAGAACACCCCATTAAAACTATTTGGCACTAGAGACTTATTCGAGTTAAAAGATTTGATCACATCCCTAATCTCCTAATTTGAAACATCAGCAATGAGAGAACTGGTAAGAGAAGCATTGATTCGATGAGGGAATAACTTCTCCACATACTCTTTGGAAGGAGGGAGGTCCTTATTGGACCCAATCGTACTTTGAAAGCAACCTAAGAACCGATTTTGAATCTCTTCAACAGCTACAAGTCTAATACCATTCTCACCTATAATCGAATGGATGGCATTCCTATTCCTATTTGCCAGAATGGAATTATGAAAAAAACTTGGTATTTCGATCCCCTTCTCTAAGCCATTTAACACGGGAAGACTGCTTGAGAAAAGACTCTTGATCAGCTAAGGCACCTAGCAAGTTATTGATGGCCTTAGTTTCCTGGGCAGCCATCACTGGGCGATTGGGAAAAGAACGCTTTTGATCTTGAATAGTATTGAGGGTAGATTGACACTTCTCTACTCTCAGATGAACATCTCCCACTTGCCTAGAATTTAGAGTTTTGAGAGCTGACCTCACCAGTTTGAGCTTAGAAACGACACAAAGCATTAGGGTACCATGGATCTGAGTACTCCATTTCTCTTCCACTATCTGAAGGAAAGAAGGTTGAGACACAAGGAAATTGGAGAACCTAAAAGGGGAAGGTCTAGACAGCCTAGCTACGGAGGCCTTAACCAAAATAGGATAATGATCCTAAATATTAGGGTTTTGAATTATCCCAAAAGAGTTAGGGAACTTTGAACTCTAGGCAACATTAACAAGGGCTCTATCGAGCTTTCTAGCCACAAAAAGCTCTCCACATTGTTTATTAGTCCAAGTGAATCTTGGACCGCTATAATTCAGGTCAAACAACTCACATTGGTCTACACACTGCCTAAAGTCATACATGCCATTAATAGTCAAATAACTAAGAGGTTCTACCTCATGAGAGTATAAAACCGTATTAAAATCTCCCACTATCAACCAAGGATGAGTACCAACAGAGATTTTGAGACTAGACAAAGCTGACCAGAGATGTTTCCTATGGTTGAAGTTGTTAGACCCATACACATAAGTGACAAAAAAATTAGCTGACCTATTGACAGGAGTAACCTCTAAATGAATGAGTTGATCAAAGAACAGCTTAGGAACACACACAAACCTATCTGGATTCCAAGAAACCACTATCCGAGCATTGGAACTTTGATCTAAATTACTAGAAAACCCCTAATTAGGAAACAAAGAGGAACAGACATTATTCAAGAAATGTAGATGCTTAATCCTAGTCTCAATCAAACACACAAACGACACAGACATTTTCTTCAACACAGCAGACATAGCTAACTGCTTTCTAGACTTACTCAAACCCATAACATTCCAAAAACCAAAATCCATACTATCAACTACCACAACAGAACAACTACTTAAGTTTTCGCCTAGTTTTACTATTTTTATGAACAATAACATCCCCCTCAGCCCCATCCAAATTCCCTAGACTATGATTTTCCAACTCAGGACCCAATTCGGATTTAGAAGGGGAAGGAGTATTACTTACTTGTCTCAACGGTAGGGGACCCGCATCCTTATGGTGCCCAATTGAGTCATCGACCTTCTGTTGATCTTGTAGGGCCATGGAGCTACCCGACGAAGTACAACCCTTATCCCCCTCTATTGCCTGTTCACTCAATTGGGTGATCTTGGGGGTTCCCAATTCCTCCCTAGGTTCACTTGGAATCTCCACTTCGAGACCCTCAGTATGACATTGTTGGAGATCCACAGAACCATCATTTTGAACCTCCAGCTCCTCCACTTGGACACTTGGTAATACTGGTTCCTTTCCCTTCAACAGTTCCTGCTGAAATCCAGTTTCAAAGACTCGGCCAGTAGGAGCCCAAGCTTTCTTCTGTACCAAGTTATCCGGCATCCATTCATATTCAACATCAATATCCTTGAAGACAAGCTTCCCATCTTCAGTGTAAGTTGCTAATTAGAATGAGAATGGCCAGGACTTGCCCAATTCCATCTCAGCACACATATGAGCATACAGAATTCAAGACATCTTAGCAATCGGTGTGTCCATTAAGAGTGGCTTACCCACTGCACTAGCAATCCTGCCAAGTCCCTCCTGAAGTAAATCACGCGTTAGTATAGACTTTACATTAAATATACAAAATGCACAAGAAGGGGGGTTGAATTGTGTATCCTTTTTTGTGAATACAATCCCCTTTTATATTTCTTTGAAAACTTGCTTCTCAAATTTTATTAAGTAAAAATCACAATGTATTGCAATTAACTTCTATATACTTGTATAAAACAGTAGAAATTAAAAGTCGAGAGTTAGAGAGTAGACACAGTGATTTTATCCTGGTTCACCCCAAACCGTGGGCTACGTCCAGTCCTCATAACTTTTTTGAGATTTCACTATTTTTCTCAAATGTACAAGTATTCTTTTTCCACAGAGCCTCTTTAGGTCTCTTACACTAAGTATTGTTTCCGCTCACTTAGCCTCTTCAGGCTCTCAGCTTTTCTTCTCTCTTACAAGAAAGATATTACGAGCTTTATTACAGTAATGATAGCTCTAGTGTTTTGCACAACAAATACAGTGTTTGCTAAAGTTCAAAAACTTAAGATCACTATCTCAAATCACTAATTGAAATCACTGACTTTTCAGTCTTTAACTCAAACTTGTATTTATAGCCTTCGTCTTCAACTACTTCTTGATAACTACTTCTTTCTTCTTGTTTCTTGATTCTTGTAGAAACTGTTATTTAGTTGAGTTCTATAACTAACTCAAACTGATTAACCGTTCGATGTAGTATCGGGTCTTCGTCTTAGTTTTTCTTCCTTCTTAGTTTGCTTCCGTCTCACTTTTGCTTCCGTCTTAGTTTCGCTTCTGTCTCACTTTTGCTTCCGTCTTAGTTTTGCTTCCAGCTCACTTTTGCTTCCGTCTTAGTTTCGCTTTCGTCTCACTTCTGGTTCCGTCTTAGTTTCTTCCTTCTTAGTTTTGCTTTTGCTTCTGTCTTAGTTTCTTCCGTCTTACTTTTGCTTCTGCTTCCGTCTTAGTTTCTTCCGTCTTATTTTTGCTTCTGCTTTCGTCTTAGTTTCTTCCTTCTTACTTTTGCTTCTGCTTCCGTATCAAAACGGTTCAACAATTTTTAATATTATTATTATTTGATTTTTATCAAAATTATTAGACATGAAGTCATTAATTTTAGTTAATAATACTAATAAATCACATGATCAAAGTTCTTATTGTTATTTATAATCAAAGTTTATAAATAATTTATTATTAATAAATTAAAATATAAAATTATCATAATTTTATTCTTGTATCATATTTATACACCATCTTATATTAAAAAGTATAAATAAATATCTAATAAATTTATTCTATTAAAATATTAATTTTATCATATTTAAATAATAACTAATATTATATTAATCAATATACTTATAAAAGACTAGTAATATGTTTTAATAATTTATAATTCGATAATAATATTTATTTATTTATTATCTACACTCATTTTATTTATAAATTAATGGACTCTATACCTTATTAAAATTATTATTACTATTAATAAATTATTTATAACTCATACTTATATAATTTAAAAAAATACTTGTTTTTAAATATGTAAAAGATATCAATCTATTTTTCTATATCTACTTAATTTCAACAAATTTTTTAGGGGGATTTTGTGAAGTACTGGGCATATCACTTATATGAGGGTTCAAATGAACTTCTTATTTGAATGTATCAGGTTTTATATGAATTCAAGTTTCTAAGTTTAGTTTTTCTATCTTTTTATTTAATTCTTCAATTTTAGAATCAGAGCCATGTATAAAATTTTCCATTTTACCCATAATTAGGAGGTATTTTCATTTGTAAAATTAAATACCCAAAAGGTAAACCTTTCTTAAAAATAGAAAATATTATAGAAAACAAATGTCAATAGATAAAAACTATCAAGATGGATTGGAAGTAGTTAAAAATATAATAAGAAGGAATTACTCTAATAATCAAAAACAAAGAAGAAGTGAGTCTATAATGTAACATCTCGTTTCTATACTAAGGGTTAGAATCTTGGATTTTTGTAAATGAGAAATAATAATGAGAGATTAGGAAAATGCATTTCATACTCATACATAACAGTAATATATACACACGCATGCGAATAGATTTTTATACACATTGCAATGACTGTTTATGCACTCATTTGACATTTTCCGGGTATAAATGATTTTTAAGTGATTATGATGTTAATAGTGAATATTTTTGCCTTAAAATTGATTTGGTGAATTAAATTATTGATTTAGAATTTTGGTGAAATTTGAGAATTTTATGAAATTATGGGCATTTTTAGACTAGGAAAAAATACCAAGTGGTAAGACAATTGATAAATGGTAGTAGAAAGAAATGTCAAATGGCAATAGAAATTATTGATAAGTGACATTATGATTTAATGACAAGTGTCATAGAAAATCGGGAGACAATTGGATTAGAAATAGGGAAACAAATGGACTAGTAGTTTAAAAGACCAAGTGAAGACCATAAGGTGGTGACACGTGGCAAGTAATAAGTGTCATTTGCCTTGCCACACACCTCACTTACGTATGGCCTAAATGAAAGACAACCATTTGGCCTTTCATTTTATTTCTTTGGCTAAATGCTCTCTCTTCATTTCGTTCTTCATCTTCTTCCCTTCTTCTTCTCCATTCACGACATTTTCCTACCAACCCTACTCTTAATGTTGATTTGCCATCATCTTTCACTTTATACTTTAAGATATTTGCTATTTCTACATCTTGTTACAAAAAGACCCACTCTATTCCACCTTAGAAGTTGATGATCGTGTATGTTGGAGGAGTTACGATTTCTTGGAGACTCTTGAAGAAGCTTTGGGTAAATCAAGTAAGTAACATATTAATCTTCATGGCTTTGTTAATGAAGCATATATGATGATAGTTAGTGGTAAATGATCATGATAGATGAGTTCAAATATGTGTAACGTTGATGTTGCAAAAAATAGATGTATGTTCTATTTTAATGTATTAATGGGATTTATGAGTTGCTTTATGGGAGGATTGAGAGACTAAATGGTAATGAAGAGTGATGATATAATGATGAAGACCTTAATAGTTATAAATGTTCTGCTTTCAAATAAATGATAAATCAAATATCATGTCTTGCCTTTGTATATTTGATGATTGATATTGCATAAGTTGTGGCTGAGATGGTTTTTGGAGATAGAAAGATCATTATGATGATGTAAAAAGAGTGCAGAAATTTCATGAAGAGATGATATGCACATGTTATGTTTTAATGCTTAATCACATAAAATTTTGGGTAGTTGTTACATGTTTTAACTAAAATGAGTCTAGAATTAAAGAAAGGAAATAATGTGGTGTCTTGAAATGGGAAGAATTAAGGTGAAAATTAGAAGTGAAATGAATGTGGGAAGAATTAAGGTGATAATTACAAGTGAAATGAATGTGAGATTAGAGTTGGGCATATATATATATATACATATGGTGATATGATCAAACATAGAATAAGATTTGTTTGTGATTGTTATTGAGCTGAAATGGAGATGAGAATGAAGAGGAAATGAATTAGAAAAGATAATCTATGCATAAGCTGGTTTGAATGTAACATGTAGGAGTTAAAAATCTAGAAAAATTGAAAGAGAAAGGCTGTAATATGTTAGCTGTAACGTTTCCACTAGACATACATCTATATTTTAGCCATATCTTGATCAGTAGAAATCCAATTGGGATGATTTTAAGTTTAGATTAAATTAGAGACATATGGATATATTTTTCATGAAGGAATCTAATTTTAATTCTGTCTTTAAGGGTTTCAAATTTTGGCTTGAAGTTAAGTACAGTGTGTTGTCGCAGTTTGGGAATAGTCTGTAGTATTTTAAGTATAACTTGAAGAATACCAAACCAACTGAATGAATTTAGTTTTATTAGAAACATAAGAAATAAAGGAACATTTTTTTAGAAGAATGTATTGCCTAAATACCTCATTTTCTTTGTCAAAATGGCCATGAAAGATTTATTCGAAAATCTGTTTTAAGAAATGATGGATTGATGCTTGAATAAAAGGGTTACACGATCATGCAAGGAACATCAGAGAGTTGCACGATTGTGCAAGGATCATTTGGAAGTGCATGATCGTGACAGTAAAGGTGCACTGCTGTTTGACAACTTTTGACACTCTTCACTCTTTTGACCATAACTTCTTTTTCAGACCTTTGATTAAGTTGAAATTTGAACCACAAGTTCCTCACACATTGTCTTACTCTCCACCAAATTTCATTGTCATCTTAATTCATTAGGAAAGGGTTGGTAAATGGTTGATTGATGAATATAGGAAAAATCAAGTTTTGCAAGATATGATATATAAATGTATCTCCATTTGGAAGTTATGAGTTGTTAATGATATAAAAGTGTTCTTAGAAATGCTAATATGATTGTAAGGAGATGAGTAATGTGTATCAAGTAATAATGAATGAGATTTTGGATATTGTGTGACCATAGAATGTTATAATAACATTGGTGAATGATTGATTGATGATGTTATAATAATCAAGTATATTGAGCTATGAACCTTAGTGCATGATTGAGTGATGAACTTAAAATAAAAGTGTTCTTGAGGTATAAACCTAAGAATAAGCTAGACATAAACAAATGATAAAGTTTGAATGATCAAGAGACGTGATTAAGGAAACATACCCGGAGTAGTTAAATTAAGCATGCATAATACATAATACATATACATATGTGTATGACTGAATGTTTATGTGATTGTGCAATTAGTTAAGTGTGTGCAATGTGTGTATTGCATGATGTGGATACACAGGTTAGAATGTTAGCTTCCAAACATTTCCAGATCTTGGAAGCAAATGCTAAATTGGAGCGTATTGTGAGTAACCTAGATGGTCTCACTTGATTAGTTCTTTGTTTTAAATTTTGTATTGAATTATTATGTGAATGTGATTGTGTTGATTCCGGACATTGAATTTTCGAGGAGTTTGATGCATGAAATACATATTGGAAGTGCTCATTGAATGTGAATTTGACGAAATAAGTGATTCTTAACATATATGTTGAATGCCAGACTAAGGTCCAATGACAAATGTGAATGAGATTGTGATAATAAATATGAATGTGTAACATTGAGCACATTTGATCTACTGAATACATGTGATGCATTTCATTACATGAATGCATGACAACATAAAGCCTGTTGTGACTGGAGTAGTCACCGAAAAAGAGTTTAAAGCTTAAAAAGTAAAAAAGAGCTTAAAGCTCATAATGTGGTAAGAGCCTTTGGCTCACTATGTATAATGAGCCCTATATCCCCAATAGATAAGGGACAAGTATTAATGAGCCCAGTATCCACTATAAATACGAGACAGTTACAGACACTTGGTCACAACAATAACAATTGGAAGTGAGTCTCATGTGCATTGCATATATAATTGATATGTATGTTTTAAATGATCGAAATGAACTGCTTGACTACTCTGAATGTGAAATTTGAAAATTGTGAACAAAAAAGTTTTATGATGCTACATGATGATAAATGAAATGATGTGAAATATGAGATTATATGAGTTGATGTGTTATGTGATTGAGTGAGCCATCAAGGATGGTTCACTCACTGAGTTCAAAAACTCAACCCAAAATTTGCAACATTTTTCAGGCTTAGAGAAGATCTCCAGTTAGACAAATTGGAGTCTAACCAATGCATTCAAATAAAAGATAAAGGTCGGGATCTGTTTGCATCTGCATAGATTTTCTATTATTTTTTGTATTAAAGAATTTATTCCACAATTATTGTACCACGTGTATCTGAATAATTATGTTTTGTAACGACTTTCCAAATTAGAAATGTTTGTAAATGAGATTGATCAATAAGTGTAATGATAATTGTGATTATGATGTTTATGAAAAAAAGGGCCTAATTTGATTAGTGGTTTTCTGTAATATGCATGTGATATTTGAAAAAATTGTAATGAGTTCGATTGTTTGACAGTCCTAGCGCACCACCCTTGTAGAGTGTATTTCCGAATACCGCCGATATGTTCGGGGATATGCACTATGAGAGTGGGGTGCTACATATAAATGGTAGATAAACAAAATGTTATTAGAGTTACTGCAATTAGATATAATCTAGAAGATCAAGAAGAATTTAAAAAACAACTTCTTGAACTAGAAAATCTAAAAATTATTAGATCTAGTAAATCTCCACATTCCTCTCCAGCTATTATGGTTAGAAACCATGCAGAGATACTTAGAAATAAAGGAAGGGTGGTGGTAAATTATAAAAATTAAAATGATAATACAGTATTTGATGGATATGTTTTGTCTCACAAAGAAACATCAATAAACCTAACAAAAAGAAAACAATTCTTTTCTAAATTTGATTGTAAAAGTGGATTTTGGCAGATAAAATAAATAAAGATATAGTATTTCGTATACTACTTTCTCTACTCCACAAGGTCATTATGAGTGGTTAGTAATGACTTTTGGTTTTAAAAATGCCCTACAAATTGTAAGTGTAAGTCGACTTGTTACATGTGTAAGTCGACTTATGCTTGCACGGTTCTGATAAGTCGCCTTGTTCATCAGTGTAAGTCGACTTATGTGTGTACAGAACGTTAAGATTGTTAGAGTAGTGCCCTAAAGGCAATCCCCTTTAGC
>JANKOD010000004.1:17047565-17085991 GCA_026284645.1 Erythroxylum acuminatum | reverse complement strand
TTAATCTATGTCATAAAAATCCTACTAACCTTGACATAAAATAATGAGCTCCAAAAATTAATCCATCAAACCTCATATTTCATTTAAATCATGCTTAATTCAACAAGAAAAATTTCGGGGGCCAACACTAAAAATAAGGCAACATACTTCACATTCCATTCAAATGTTAAGTTATAAACAGAACATAATTTACACATTGTATTTATCAAATACATGCCTTAAATTCAAATCCATCTTGTATTATATTTATTACAAAATATTTACACAAAATACAAATATGTCACATCATTTTAAATACAACTAAAAAACTTAGACAAAACATCTTCCAAAACATAACACATCTTTGGCCACTGCAGTTATTCTAGCCTTAATCCTTATTATCAAGATTTACTCAGAGGAAACACCTCTGTGCTAAGCATATAACTTATAGGGGAATAACTAAACATGATATAATATGGTGATTGCTTCTAACAGTCGTCTAGCATTTATAAGCAAATGAATCATGACTTATTAGAAGCAATCTTTAATTATTCAAATTAGAGAGTAATCAAACAATTAATTGCATCAGAATAGAACATAAATGTGTTAGAACAGGTTACATTAGAATAAGGCTTAAATACTCTATCATCAAATCGAAGAATGCAACTGGAGCATTAGTTAGCCCAAATGGCATTACCAGGAATTCATAATGCCCATAGCAGGTCCTAAATGCAGTCATTGAAACATCCACATCCTTTACCAGAAGTTGATAATACCCTGATCGCAGATCTATCTTGGAAAATACTCCTGTACCTTTAAATTTATCAAATAGATCTTCTATCCTTGGTAACGGATACTTATTCTTCACTATGACCCTATTCAATTGCCTGTAATCAATGCACATATGAAGAGTACCATCTTTTTTCTTTACAAATAGAATCGGTGCTCCCTAAGGTGAGACATTAGGTTGAATGAACCCCTTATCTAGTAGCTCCTACAACTGAACTTTCAACTCCTTTAATTCAGTAAGAGCCATCCTGTACGGTGCTCTAGATATAAAAGCAGTGCCAGGCATAATCTCAATAGATAGCTCCACTTCCTTTTCAGGAGGAAGTCCGGGTAGCTCTTCAAGAAACACATCTGAAAATTCACTCACCACTGAAATGTCTTGCAGGTTAACACACTCCTTCTTTGAATCAAGTACAAAAGCCAAATAAGCTTCACACCTCTTCCTAAGGAACCTTCGGGCTTACATAACAGATATCACATTAGCCAGAGAACTAGTGTGGATGTCATGCAATATTATTTCAGGTTGATTATGCTTCTTAAGTACAACAGTCGTAGCACTACAGCCAACCACTGGCTGATGCTTGGACAACCAATCTATACCTAAAATCAAATCAAATTCGTGAATTGGCAATTCAATTAGATCCGCTACATACTTACTACCTTGGATCATAACAAGACAGTTTCTATAAACCTGGTTAATCAACACACTACTACCCATTACCCCAAAGGGTCCAGATATAGACAAACGAGATCGTGCAGGATTATTACTCTCAACAACTTCATCAACAGCCTTATAAGATCTTTCCATACTTAAATCTAAAACAGAAATGTGGGACAAACCACATTAGGCCAAACACAACTCTTATATTCAAGTACAAGCATTATTTAAGCGTTGGTTAAACCAGAATCGCCTAAATCATGTTCTGATACCAAATATTGTAACACCCTAATGTCCCCTAAGAGGATATATAGATGCCACACTAATCAAACCTAGAACATACCGAGATATTATAGTAAATCTTAAAAATAAGGCAACATACTTCACATTCCATTTGAATGTTAAGTTATAAACAGAACATAATTTACACATTGTATTTATCAAATACATGCCTTAAATTCAAATCCATCCTATATTATAATTATTACAAACCATTTACACAGAATACAAATATGTCTCATAATTTTAAATACAACTCAAAAACTGATACAAAACATCTTCCAAAACATAACACATTCGTCTTTATCCACTGCAGTTGTCCCAACCTTAATCCTTTTTATCGAAACCTACATAGAGGAAAAACCACCGTGTTAAACATATTGCTTAGTAGGAAATAACTAAACATCTTACAAAATGACAACTGCTTCTAACAATTGTCTAACATTTATAAGCAAATAAATCATGACTTATCACAAGCAATCTTTAATTATTCAAATCAGAGAGTAATCAGACTATTAATTGCATAAAAACAGAACATAAATGCATCAGATCATAATTTACTTACATCATAACATAATATAAAAGATGATGCTATAATTTTTAATTTTTAATGTTTAATTTTTCATAAATATATCCACTCTTCTTTAATAATATAGATAGACTTGCTCACTACATGAAATTACCTTTGGGTCACGCATATACTACATCTATTATTTAATGTAACATGTCAAATTTTTAAACAATAAAACTAAAATTTAAAAATTTAAAAACTAAAACTCATTTACGGTATGAAGAGTTTTTGAGAATAACTAAATTTCAATTACAGTATTTCTATTATATTCTATTAAATATCATTTATATATTTTATATTTCTATTAAATTTTATTTATAAATTTTATATAATATATAGATTAAATTTAATAAAATATAGTTAAAACACTGGAACAGAGAACTCTACTTGCGTACTCTAGCCTCAGATCCTTGGAGCTAAATCCTTTGTGCCATCTACCCAATACCAATCCTATGCCACTCATCTATAACCACAAATATTTGTGGGTCTTACTAAAATTTGTCTAAAATTTGTGGTTGTGAATAAGTGGCACAGAAATTGGTATTAGATAGATGGCACAGAAGATTTGAACCCCAAATCCTTGGTAACTATCTACAAAGACTTGGCATAACGTTACTGTTTTCATACTGTACTGATCGGCATCGATTAGTTTGTGTTATACTGGTTAAAAAAATTACCAATTGGTATTGAAATTACGAATTCCGTACTGGCTTTTGATACCGGTCTATATTAGCCTGTACCGGCCTTTTTGGCTTGTACCAGCCGGCATTCAAACAATACAAATTATATGCAGAAAGAACATACTTTGCGGAAACAAAGAAAAGAATTGGTGAGTTGGCTACAATTAAGGTCACAGTAGTTGAAATTCTGAGCCCTTGAAGTGGCTTTAATCAATTTGGATTTTTGTTTAAGGTATGAAGTTGGCAATTCTGCTTTTGAGTGTTAGGAGCTGAAGCATTTGTTTTGATACTTTTAAGAAATCTGAAGTGTCTCAGTTCCTAGGGTTTTGTGATTTCGTAAAGACTTCTCCTTTACCTCAATTCTCTATGGGTCTACTGTGTACTGAAGGAGAATTAGTTAAATGGGTCGGGGAAGAAACTCCAAACGGTGACCTCCCTTCGAGAGGCGGATGTTTGATGTTTGGTTTGAGCTTTTGTGTATATAGTTAAATGTTTTAGGCTAGCTAAAAGCTTTCTGTGGTGCGTATACGTAAATGCTTTAGGTTAACTGAGAGTTTTTTGTTGATTGATGTGTTGTACCAGATAAGGAAATGGGAATAGGAGTACATATGATCCTGATCTTGCGTGGTATCAATATGGGATAACACTTTGATTGGATATCGCAATTACTGTGGTTTGTTTTGGTTTTAGTTACAGTTCAGAAAATTAAACGTGCCTTTTGTGGTATTGAACTGATTAGGGAACGTAAGTGAATTTGGCGTTAATAATGCTAATGGGCTTTATTTCTCTCATTGAGGACTAATTTTGGTTGTTCATTAAATTCATTAGAAACACTGAATCTGAATCAAGATGAGATGCACCATTAATACCTGCTACGTTGTGTGGTTTGACTTCGATGTCTAGTTTCAATCATATTCATTACCCATATTCAACCTAAGAACATCACTTGACTTTTGAATTCGAGAATGAAACTGACTAACACTAAGGACTTGTTACTTTTGTTCGTGATTTACTCTTCTGAAATAAGTATCCCGAATCTTTTTTCTTCTTGGTACACTTTAAAGCATAGAGGCTCCACAAGGATTTGAACCCTGGTGGAGGAGGAGGCTTCTAGTCTAATCTCCCATTAAGCCACTATATCCAACGGCAACATTATAGATTCTAGTAAAGTATTGCATACCTTGGATATACTGTTCTTGTTTTCGTGATAGAGTGAATCTTATAGTCACCACATTTTACTGGTATTGACTACAGAAATTTGGTATTCAAAGTTGGTATTGATATCAGATGATCATAATTGCTACAGCATATTTTGCTTCAAATGATACCTATTAGCATAATCTGCTATTGTGGAATCTTGATTCTAAAACAAGATGTAAATTAATCATTGTTATCAGCGTTGCCATCTCATAATAACTATTATGTTTCACCTTATCCCTAAAGTGTCAGTTCTATCCTCAAATTAATGAGAATCACATCCATCTTTAGCACTTAATTGTTATTTTAATCCCATAGTATCTTTTTTTGTCTATGCTCAACATATGCCTTGGTCATATTAACACGGTCCTTTTGAAAACTTAACCTGTTTCTGAATTTCAGAGTTGAGAACAGACCAGTTATGAGTTGGTTTGATGATGCCCCACAACTTATGATAGTGTCAGATCTGGATTTCACAATGGTATGGTTTTTTAATGCTTGTCATCTATTTGCTTGGTGTCGTTTCCAGTGGTTTTCTTTTGTGGTAATGGTTTGTCATGCAGGTAGATCATCTTGACCCAGATAATCACTCTCTTCTTAGATTCAATGCTTTATGGGAAGCCTACTATCGCCAGGATTCTCTGCTAGTTTATTCTACTGGAAGATCACCTACAATTTATGGACTGTTAAGGAATGAAAGGCCATTGTTGACTCCAGACATAACAATAATGTCTGTGGGAACCGAAATTATGTATGGTGAATCAATGGTAAGAGATGATGGCTGGGAAAATTATCTTGATATGAAGTGGAACAGGGATGTGGTCATGGAGGAAACAGCAAAGTTTCCAGAGCTATTACCTCAGGTATGTTTTATAGCATTTAGAACTGATATAATGGTTGATGTTTGGTAGATATTCTTCAAGGTTAGTAATGATTGTTTTTATGAGGAGAAAGAAGATCAATGTGAAAAACAATATTGGACTTTTCCTTTCAATGAATTGGAATTGAGTGGATTATTGCAGTCAGAAACAGAGCAAAGGCCTCACAAGGTCAGCTTTTTGGTGGATAAAGTTAAAGCATCTGAAGTGATAAGAACTCTTTTGGAACTTCTAGGGAAACGTGGGGTAAGACTGTTTATCTTTACCAACTATTGTCTTGTATGCAGTCGTCTTTCTTCTTTGTGAACATTTAGTTGCATGACTATAATTTAACTTCCTACTTTATCACTGATTTTAATTTCTCTCTCATATTGCATGTTGATCTTACATTATTCTTGGCTAGTTAGATGTTAAAGTGATTTACAGTCATGGGACGGCTTTGGACATATTACCAAAAGGTGCTGGAAAAGGGGAGGCTCTTGTGTACTTGCTTAAAAAGTTTGAAGATGACTCTAAACTGCCTCTCAATACTCTTGTTTGTGGTGATTCCGGCAACGATGTTGAACTATTCGACATTCCTGAAGTATATGGTGTCATGGTTTGTATTCTTATATGGTCTTATTGAGAAATGCCAACTGTCCTGATGCTTAATACTGGCTCCTTTGCCTGAAACAGGTTGGAAATGCACAAGAGGAATTATTGCAGTGGCATGCTGAAAATGCAAGTAGCAATCCTAATATAATTCATGCAACTGAAAGATGTGCAGCTGGCGTCATACAAGCCATTGGTAAATTTCATTTGGGTCCTGCTGTTTCGCCAAGAGATATTACAGACTTCCAAACATGCATGGTGGAAATTTTCAGCCCTGGATTCGAGGTTGTGAAATTCTACTTATTCTACGAGAGATGGCGACGTGCTGAAGTTGAGAAGTCTGAGGAATGTATGCGACATTTTAAATCCATACTAGTGAGTCTAATTTGGTACCATTTTTCTGTCAGAAGCAAACCAAATAAGTTTTACAATATGGGGCTTGCTGTGATTTGAGGCATTTTATTCTCAGCAATGAGCTGACATATCTTAGAATTGAAAGTGTAAGCAAAAGTTTTGCCTCTGACATTAAGAATTCCTTGTCTTCACGAATAAAACATAATGGAAGTCCATTTCTAGTATAGCTGTTGATTGCCAAATTACAATATTTGCAGCAGTCAGGAGTTATTTCCTCTGACTGCTATATAAAGTTATGTGAAAGACAGAAAACATTTATCATTAACTATAAAGTAATAAACTTTTGTTCAGGAGAGCATTAACAACTGATATCAGTTTATTAATGGAGTTGAGAGTAATAGGATTGTATGGTCTTGAATATCTTTTAAACTTTTGTTTTGCCTTTGCATGATTTTCTTTCATTGAACATGATTTCTGTCTTGAGTGAAAAATTTCAAAATAAACCGCTTTTTGTTACCTTCTTTTTTATCACTTGATTTACATA
Organism: Erythroxylum acuminatum; assembly: GCA_026284645.1. Taxonomy (NCBI): domain Eukaryota; kingdom Viridiplantae; phylum Streptophyta; class Magnoliopsida; order Malpighiales; family Erythroxylaceae; genus Erythroxylum; species Erythroxylum acuminatum. The sequence goes on along the minus strand of JANKOD010000004.1, from coordinate 17,079,471 downwards.
AAAGGTTAATTTGTGAATTCAAGATAAGCTCTTTAATCAGTCATTTGCTACCTTCTAGTAGCTGGTATATGAGTACTTTCCGTGATTGGTTCAGTTTCTTCTTTTTTACAGTTGCCACAGGGTACATTTATTCATCCTTCGGGAATGGAGCGATCTGGCTATAAATGCATGGATGCAATTCAAGGCTTGTATGGGGACAAGGAAGGAACAAATTACCATGTGTGGATTGACCAAATTGTCACCGCACAGATTGATTGGAATTCATGGCTTGTGAAATTCTACAAGTGGGAAACCTCTGGTGAGATTTGTTGGGTCTAATACTAATATAGGTACTACTTCTACTAGTAAGATTTATTAAGTTTGTATTTGCATGCTGCTACAGGCAAGGAGCGCCGATGCTGTTTTAACACAGTCTTGTTAAGTTCAAAGGTATATGTGTATGCTGGAGCTTACTTCTTTTCCATTCCTGATTTATTGGACTGCGAGATACTGTTTTTATTTTAAAGCAGGGCAGGGGAGTAGATGAACTGATATGGAAGCACATGAATCAGAGATGGCTGGATGATTCAGAAGCGGATGACCAAAACCCCTGGATACTTTAGCTTCCAAATTGTGTTAAAACATTCGACCATATCTTGGTCTGAATCTGTGGTGTGGGGAAGCTGTTGGTTAATTCATTTCAGAATCATGTTCTCAATAAGCAACAATCTGTCTCAGCCGCTATTTTGTTTGACTTGACCCTAAAGATAAGATATGTATTGCAAACGGGGAAAAAAAGGACAGAGTAGGGGATGGATGCCATTTGTTTGTTTGTTTGATTTTCTTTAGCAATGATCTACGTGACTTGTATTGATTGGTTACCACCAATTGCTATATTAGTCGTTCAAACAGTCAAGTAATAACAGAATTTTGTTTCTATCTGCTCTCTCTTTCTCTGATTTCGATTTGAATTAAGTTTTATGTTTTTTGGTGTAACATATTGGTAAAAGAGCATCGTTCTAGCTGTGGAAATTGCAATGTCCAAAGGAACTCGTTGATGTGCATTGTGAAGAATGGAGGATATGTGTTGAGGGACTCACGGAGTCACAAGCACACAGTAAAAAGTTGCTAATGGATGGGATGGATAAGGATGAGGGGGAGCTAAGTGATTTGAAGATGATGGTGGATCGGTTTCTTCAAGCACAGTTCTGTGAATAGCTCAATAGTTGTGGGTAGTTAAATCTTCTTCTGAAAGTATCAATCATCTAGCACTTACCTAGATTTCCCAGAATTCTTAAGGATGAATGTGAGAGAAAGGTGTATAAATGTGAGTAGCTTTTTGCTCTTGATCGTATCTATGTAAGATATATGGAGGGGATGGTTCAAGAGTAGCATCAACTACACTTGAAAAACAGATATTGACTTAGGATTCGTCGAGGTGGGGAGAGTTTGTCTTGGAGTTTAACTCAGATTTGATGAAGAAAATTATAAGGATTTAATATCCGATTTCAGTGAGCCGAAGCAAGAAGGTTCATTGTAAGAATACTGTGCAAATTTTTAGAGAGATTTGGTAGAATTTTTCTTGAAGGGACTTGAGCTAAAATCTGAGCTGTCAGAAAAGTTTGAGCCCTAAATTCTCTGGTAAGTGTATGCACTTGCTAAGAAATAAGTAGTGGTAATTGTCAACGTGCCTTACAAATTTCATATTAGAACTGTGCCACCTTATAGTGTGGGGATGCAAGAGGGAGATTCAGTTTCTTTACTGAACAATTAGATACAACAATAATTCAAAGTCCTAGTTCTAATGGTCTGGTACCCATTTCTAGTGGACAGGGACCCTACTAAATCCTACCAAGAGTGGTAGACCTCAAAGGACAATTAAGAGGAAGGACTTCGATGAGAAGCAATCTAATGATCTATATTTTTGGTGCCATGAAAGGGTACGTATCAAGACATAAATACACAAGGAAGCAATCTTTATATGGTGGAAGAGGATGAAGTAATAAGGCAAATGGAGAAGATACAACTTCTAGAGATAATGTTGATCAAGGCATTCTTAATATGTTCTTACAAGTAACAAAGGGAGTGGAAGATAAGGAGCAATATCGCAAAAAGAAGCTATTATACATGGTGAGATCGAAAGTATCCAAAATTTTATTAAAAAAAGGACCATGACCTTTTGTTGGAAGGAAAATTGATTTCGTTAACTTAAAAAAAAAACTCTAAAGATGATTTTACGTAAAGGTCTCCAAAAGATGTTAAAGAATACATATAGGTAACTACATATGTTACAACTAACACACCCTATTGAATATCAGATGCAACTGTTAGAGATGAGAAATGATCACTAAGGTAAATTCGAGAAGGGCAATGATATACTAGTTGAACTCAATCTTTTAGGAGCTCACTCAATTACCCTCTAATAGGAGACAATTTTATAGGATTTACTTAAAAGATGGAGTGGAGGCAAATCATTATCAAACCATATTATTATTTAGGAGTGCAAAAGGATGCAATTGACAACAAATTCAAAGAATTGATAAAAGTAAGGATTCGTTTAAGAGAACATCAACCTGTATGCTTCACCTGTGGTGCCATTGAAGAAGAAGGGTTATTCTCAAAGAAAGCATACGAATTATAGGACTAGATATAAGTTATATGAATGGTAAGTTATGCCATTTGATCTTACTAATGCTCCTACTTTTTTTTATGAGATTAATGAACCATATATTGTAGATATACATAGCATATTTTTAGTTTATTTTGATAAATTTGTAATGTATAGAAATAATTGAAGCATATATTTGTCACTGAAAGATGTGTGCTTGATGTGTTAAGAAATGAACAATTATATACTAACCTTGAAAAGTGAACCTTTTGTAAAAGTTTATGTTTCTTAGTTATATTGTTAGTCTAGAAGGTATTGAAGTAAATAAGAAAAAAGTGAAAGCAATTAAGGAATAACTATTTTCATGGTTTGACTAGTTTTTATTGAAACTTTGATAACGATTTTAGTACAATTGCTACAATGCTTACCAAAATTGTTAGGAAACCATTGGGGTTTTATTGGGATAGTGAACAAGAGAAAGTGATCAACATATCTGTTAGCATTATCTAACTTTTGAATTTTTTTTAGATTGAATGTGATGCCTCAAAAATAGGTATTGGAACTCTTTCTTTGCAAGACAAGAAGTCAATAGCCTAATTCAATGAGAAACTCAATATAGTAGCCTTGAACTACCCAATGTATGATAGAGAGCTCTATATGCATTAGTGAGAGCATTAAAGACATGGAAACATTACCTATGCCTATACTAACCATGAATTGTTGAAACATCTCAAGGGGTAGTATAAGTTGAGCAAATGCCATGTTAGATTGAAGAAATTCATTGAAACATTTCTAAATTTTGTTAAATATAAATAATGTATGCGAAAAATACATAAATTTTACCAATTGTTTTTCTCTATTTTCTGCATAAATTACCTAACTTTACTTACCTTATGTTATGCTATGTTTTTAGGAATTGTAAAGACGTTGTCTGGGGATGAATGATTAGTGCTAATTGCTTATGTTTTAGTATTTTTGAAAGCATAGATTATATTTTGATGATTTTAAGGAATTCCATACTTAATTTGGTTTATATTTTGTTTATAACTATTATTCTAGCTCTCCAATGAGTAAAGAATAAATTCGGGTAAGTTTCAATTAGTTGTAGTGATTTTGGCATGATTTTAAAGGAAAGACTTATAATATAGCACCAAGGACTCATATTTAGGAATATGGGTCGAACAGGGAACCATAATTAACCTATGTTCTATGCTAGTTCTTTCTATTTATTACAGAGGAAATTCAAGAACACACGAAGGAGGAAGCAGTCTTGGAGAAAAGTAAGAATTACATTAAGAGTCAACCAAGAACATCAATAATAAAGATCTATAAGAACACATTCTTTTATCTTGTTTTCTTTATTTTTAGGTGGGATGAATACTGGAATTATTATTATTAATTTATTTCTTTGATTTAATGAAATATATAATTAAGTCATAACATGAATAAGAAGGGTTGAATGGAATCTTAGATTTAGGACCATATTATCCTCCTAACTTAGAGTTAAATCTATTATGAGAATTCACAAAACAAATTAATGCATTCTTAGAAAGGGGGGTTTATTTGAGAGAACTTTTAGTCAAAATACTTAAGGATAAGGACTGTACGTCTTGACAAAGAGTGCAATTGTAACCCTATAATTTATATTGGTCTAAGAAACTAGGATTAACTATTAAATCAGGGTGAATATGAGCATAGTGAATACAAGCATAGGAATGTTCGAATAGATTCTCATCTAGATCTTATTTATAGACTAGTTATTTTCGTTCTTACCTATTATCTTGACTAGTTGTTTCTTAATTATTATTTTATTTTAATTATTTATATTTTTTAAATTAATCAATCATTTGGTTAGAATAGATTAGAAGAAGAGGATTGGTATTAATAATTTTACTCCCTGTAGGATTGACACTCAACTCACCTAAACTATATTATAAGAATGATAGGTACATTTGCTTAGTGATTTTTTAGTGTTTCTTTGATTATAATATATCACATCAATGAACTTTAATAATAATTAGAGAAGATTTTAAGTGAAAAATATGAAGAAACAGCATTGGTTGAACATGTTCTATAACACAAGTGTATGCTAGTCTGTGTCATTCATGACTATATAAAGATGAAAACATAGGCCTAGAATATGAGCTAGAGGGAGATTATGTGTCAACGAGAATATTGAAACAAAAATATAGCCTTAGATACATCATGAAGACACTGCTTAGAAAACAAAAACGAGGGAGATTATGCTAGAGATAATATCTAAAGAGCAATATAGGCTAAGACATGACCATGTCCTATCTAGTGCTTCCATGGAGAAAAGTTGCAAAGATTCTAAGGTCCAAGGAACATGAGATCCCATTTGCCTCTCAAAAAATATAAAAAAGATTTATATTCCCGAATATGATATTTGTACCGCAGCCGATAAAACCGTAGGCCATCTATATACATAATAAAACCTAGATAAAAGTGAAAGGAAAAAATGCAAAGGCAAAACGGGTAAAAAAAATCGAGCAAAACATGAAGGCAAAAAGGAAAACAAAAATACAGCAGAGAAAAAAAAAACTTACCACAATTGGAAATAAACCGCAGGCCATTTGTAGACAAGAAAAACTAAAACAGAAGTAGAGGACGTCGACGGCGAAGAGTTGACAAAGAACGAGAGAGGAGCAGAGGAAGGCAAGGGCGGAGAGCTAAAGGAAGAGAGAGAAAGCTTTGCGGAACTCTAGGTAAACGGAATGAATGAATGGAAGAGGGAGAGTAATAATAAAGATACAACATTCAATGAACAGATAATAATAATAAAGACACAACATTCAACGAACAGATATAAGCCGTCAGATTAAATGGACAAGCGGAATGAATCGGAAGACACAATATTCAATGAACAGATATAAACCGTCAGATTAAATGAGCAAACAAGATGGATTGCGTGGTCGTCCATTCCAACTCGTCCTTAGTATATATACTTAAATGACAAAACGACACTATTTCGACCCTAATCAGGTTGGATTTTAAATTGTTTGAACTAGATCAAACCTAAATAATAAGTGACTCAAGTTTGATCTAACTCACTACCATCTCTACCTAAAAATTAAAGAAGTTTTTTTCCCCCTTCTTTTTATATATAGTAGTTAAAAAATTATTTTTTTCTTTCTCTTCTTTTTTTATATAAAAGTTGGAAAAGTGTTTTTTTCGTTTTTTTTATAAGTTAAAAAAGTGTTGGTTTTTTTCTTAGAATTTTAACATTGATTGTCCTCATTCATAAACATTAAAATGGAGACAACCTTTAATACTTACTATATTAACCATTTTGAAATATCAAAGTAAAATCACACCTTTAAGCCATGTTTAAAAAAATAATTTTTAAGATTATATTAGCATCTCATTGGTTTACATTACCTAATTATGACATTACATTTTATCTTAATATTTTTAAAATAGTATTGATAATACTCTAAATCTTAAAAAAGTAATATTTTTAGCAACTTTTAATATACAAAACGTTAATTTTATACTTTTTAAGTACCTTTTATTTAATTCCTTTCTTTATGCAATACGTGTACTTATTTAATATCATGAGCAGCAATCAGTCAACTATACCAGCCATAGGGTTAAATAGAATTTCACGATTGAGTTCTCTGTGTAAACCTGGCAGATCCTCCGTTCCCCTCCACCCTACTTCCTCTGCTCCAAAGAATTCTTAGTCATCCATTTTTTTTTATTATTATTACAATGAAGGGATGAAAACACTTTAAAAACAGGGGAAATATAAATTATGGAACAGAAGATATAGGTGGTGTAAACCTACTCAAAATCTTCTCAAGTTCAAGATCGTGTAAAGAGTAATCGTTTTAATCCTATCATCATTGTGTATCTTGCGTACTATACGGTGTGCATAGTCATCATATTCTCAGTAACGTAGGCAAAAGTGTTATTTTGCTCCAAGTTAATTGCACTTACCTTTCTCTCAGCAGCATAAATTGAAAATTTTGCAAATGACAAAAATAACAAGTGATTGTTTCCAATGAGCTTACAAGAAAATGTTAAGAATGAGATTGAAAAATACTTCATTATGCAGAATGCAAGTTGGCACCTCATTTTCAAACTTTGTAATTATGCATTTTAACAGTTACTAATTCGATTGCCATCATATGTGGGCTTAGTCGAAGAGAAGTTTCTTATAGTTTAGTAATTCTTTTATGTAAAAAAATAGTAAGCCAGAAAGTTCTTACCTTGAAAGACCCAGACACAAAAAAAGCTATTCATACCAGTCAAGAGAAAACGATGATCAGGCATCAAAAGAATTCATTAATCCGCCTTCTACATCTTCTTCACTACCAATGGCGTAAACGGTGTGAGCTTGGCTAACATTTGAATAACTAAAACGAAAAAATAAAACTGATGATAGAGGTGTAAGAACAGAAATCTCTACTCAGTTAAATGGTTTCTTCACTGAATGATTCAGGTAGAAACTTTACCAGTGAAATATAAATTTAGGATTGTTACAACTACAGTTGAAAGTAAGTACCGGCTTTCAACAACTGCAGCTGATGTTGTCCTGCAACAGAAAACATACGGTTTAGGATACGCTTACTTAGTCACTATGATTAAAGAAATTACTGGTTTTAAATATTGAAAGGTGAAGTATTATTGACCAATGATAAGTAACTATCATTTAAACCACTACATAACATAAACAGTAACCCAGTTCTGAGTGCGATAAACATACGTGCGGAGATGATTGTTAGGCTTGCAAGTAATTACTAAAAGGGTAAGCATATTCTTCTTATGCTAAGTAATTAACTGAGTTACTAATATATGTTAATATATATGCATATTAATTAAAAGAAATATAAAAATTTCCCAATGTATGTGTTTTGGTATCGTCATAAAGCACAGATAGTGAGTTCCATAAATTATGATCTAAATTTTGTTATTAAGTAACCAAATTAATTTAGAGAATACAATATTAAATGTTAGAACTCTTTTTCAAAGATGGTTTATTATATCAACATGCCTCGCTAATTTCAGCGCTTTTAATTAAAACTTCTCAATTTTTTCTTTTTTCTTTAATCTTTGAAAGATAAGACACTATTGACAGAAAAGAGTCGGACTTTCTTAAGCTAGTAGACAAAGTACGGAATTGCATAGTCTTCATCCTTAACAAGAAATGTGGTGCTTCAACTTAATGAAAACAGAGAAGCTAACAGAGGGAAGTGATGAGAAAGAGAGAGAGAGAGAGAAGAGAACGGTGATGGTTAAACTTAAGTGAGAAATGTAGTTGGAACTAAAGTGCTGAAAACTGAACCAAACTGCAAACCTAGCACCAAAGCAAGCCTACAAGAGGATCTACGAAAGAATATGGGAACTCAATCGGATTAGGATTACCTTGCCACAATACCAGAAGCTGGTTTGGTCTCAAGTCCGAAATCAAAGGGGAAGAGTGGGTCATAATGTGCATCCCCAACGTTCATAGGCAGTTGATCTACACTTTTAAACCATGTCCTAGAAAGCTTTCCAGTGAAACCATAGTCTCCAAAAATGACGTCGGTAATACCTTCACCTTCAGTGCCTGGTAACCATGCCGCCACTAATGCATCAATCGAAGAAATATATGGCTCGATCACAATGGGTCTTCCAGAAATTACAATAACAACACACTTGACAGCTGCACAGACATTATTGATAATGGCTGGACCGGGATCCAACATTTCTAGGTCCATGCTGTCTCCTGCAGTCTCAGCATAGGGGGCCTCACCAACAACAACAATAGCATATTCAAATTTATTGGCCTTCAAGAAGTTGCTATCAGGGTCGGCTTGAAAAATAACTTTTGTACTTGGATCAACTGCAGCTTTTATGGCACCTAGGATGGTGGTTCCTTCGAAGAAAAGAATGATGGTGCTAAGTTCATAAAATCTCGTCAAAAAGACAGCAAAGAGACTTGGGAATGAGCCAAGACTTGCAAAATATTTTAAATTTTAAACATGCTATAATGAACAAATGATCTTTTAGGAAGAGACTCAGTTTTCTTTAATGGATAAATTTTAAGACTTAGCAATAGCAGTTGAACACTCCAAATCATTGCAAGATTTTTCGAAGTTCATAAAAAGAGTTTTATAAATATATATTCTCGATTCACTACACACACAAGGTTCAAACCACCGACTGAATGATTTTAACTCCATTTGTAACTCTTTTTCCTGACAAAGACACACTTTCAGAATATGACACTGACTTTAATGACCAATTTCCTAAGCTTTGGTGATTTGCTCTCTACTTTCAACACTTTTTCTAGGGAACATTCCTTTCCCAACCTAGGGGGTGCTGGTTCTCTTTGCAATTATTTTGGAATCATAATGTAGGTGCACACAAAAGGACAAATTCAAATTCATGTCTAAGCTGATCAAGAAAATGATAAATTCTTTTCTGAAGTATAAAACTTGTTCAAGTTATGTTCAATGGAACATACCTCTTGTGTAGTTGTTGCCACTGAATCCCTGCCATGTAATTGTCCATCCACCACACTGATAGCCCAAATTATCTATATGAGTACCGGTAACTAGAATCTTTGATGCCTTCTTTGGAAGGGGTAGTAATGGATTAGTTCCATTTTTTCCATTCTTCAGGAGCACTAGTGACTTCCTCACAGCTTCCCTTGCCAAGTCTCTATGTGCCTGCATGTATGATATGATGTTTAGCATTCATGGCATCAGGATCTAGATCATAAATTCTCAAGTTGTCAAAGGGAAACCAAGACTAAAATGTGCTAAATACAAATAAAAGAATTCAAGAAAACAAAGTTACGAGTCAGTAACCTGGCTTCCTAGCTCACTGACCAGGCTAAGATCAGCCAATGGATTTTCAAAAAGACCCATACTGAACTTGACTACCAAAATCCTTCTAACAGCATCATCAATGCGATCCATTGGGATGTTACCATTCTTGACCAAGTAAGTAAGATCATCAATGAATTCTGTATAGTTAAGAGGGACCATAACCTAAACAAAATCAAATGATCATTCACATTCAGTAAGGATGGCAAAAAGTAATCTCAAATGACATTGACAAAGTAAGTTGCTAAGTGTTAACCATGTCAATGCCAGCTAGGATCCCAGAAAGGACAGAATATGAGTAGTTTGCATGTGGTGGTGACGTGATCCTGTCAATACCCTCCCAATCTGAAATAACAAATCCCTGAAAAGTTCATCAGATTCATCGAGCATGGTTAGTACAAATTTCTACCGTGCAAAATGCATGCATGATCACTAGATTCCTAGTATGACAGGCTCAAACATAAATTCTTCGAAACTACAAAAATTAGAAAGGCAAATTCATGTCCATTGCCATTAAGTAGTTAGAAGATGACTACATCCAATATGTTAGTTATGCAATAGTTCCAGTTAGATGGTTTTGGTCTAATACCATTACTGAATTTAGTGAACATCATGATCTTTTGTCAAGATTTACCAGCTTCCTAGAGGCAAAAAACAATTGTAATGCAGAATGTTGGCAGTAGAGAAACAACTGATTTAAGTGGCAGAAACGCAATTGAAGACTTATTAAGGTTAAGAAGAATATATAAGGTATTGAACATGAAAATAGTAGCAGAGTTAAAATAGAAAATTAAGATGATAAATTAGAGTGCAGTAACATAATAACTCAAGCATGCAAATAGAATAAACTAAATGTAGAGAAAGAGCAATTTGAGAAACAATGTGCAGAGATGTGAAGAAGAAACAAGCTGGATGATACATCAATAAGCAATGCACAATGGTCGAGACTAAGTCATGGAATTGTCAAGAGGAGTTATAAATCATGAGAACAAGAATGCAAGTTTCACTTGGTATAGCGGGAAATCTTTTGTAAGAAAAACTTATCAAACAGAAAAAAACTGAATCAAAAATCAACAAAAAAACTGCAAAACAAGCGCAAAAGAAATCAGTCGCATAAAGGAGAATTAGTAGAATTGAACAAGTTCAGGCATTTAGTTCATTCTATATATCCAGATCCAGCTCATTTGCAAGAACAAAGATTTTTTAAAACAATAAAATGTTGCAAAGGTATCTAAGAAACTTTATAGGAAAGCATGATAAGCCAAGAAATCAAAACAATAACTTAACCTTAAACTTAAGAGTGCCCTTGAGGAAGCCAGTAATGAGGTCGTGATTAGCATGCATCTTCTGCCCATTCCAGCTTGAATAAGAAACCATGACTGTCGAAACACGCTTGATTACTGAATCAGCATAGGCAGGCATGTGGATGCTCAGTAATCCATGCCTATCAATTACTGTGTTGTTTTCATTGATGCCCTTGGTTGTCCCACCATCGCCCACAAAGTGCTTTGCACAGGCTGCAACGTTTTTCCTGCAGGAACAGAGAGAAATTAATAAGAAATTATTGTTCAATGGAGAGACGGCAACTTTGATAAGCACATTGTTGAGTAAGAGAAAGCGAAAGTAAAGGAAAAAAACACTTAAAAAGCTTGATGAACAGGTTAATAAAACAGAAAAGTGAAGAGTGATATTGTTCAATAAGGTGTAGAATAAGAAGGAATAGGAGTTCTTCAGCGCATGTTTCCAGACATATAAAAGCACACAATAACATACTGGAGGAAAGACAGAGGAGTAAGAAACCTTCTTTAGTTGCTTCATTTTAAGCATATAACTGATATCACTACATTCCGCAAACAAATATCAGTTTACACAATGCAATTTTCATTCAATTAAGCCTATTTCACAAAGGATGTTCAAGCTTCGTATTTTCTTACTTTTTACCAACATATGGAACTCCCTTATGAGAATTAGTTGGAGGATCCCCTTGCAAACCAAGTATAATATCCGTCATGATTTCCACAACTTTGTGATCCTCACTATAACTTTCGTAGCACCGGCCCCACCTTGGATCTCTGCAAACCTTTAAAGTAGACATTAGGATAAATACAAGAAAATATGAGTTAGGTATATAGACACGAGATACTAAGTCCATCGGTAAATTTATTTATTGAGAGAGCTTGTTATGTAAAAATGGCATCATGTTACTTACTGCAATACATGGAGCAAATACATAGGGAATCCCTGTGGCTCTAACCTCAAGAGCAGTTGCAGCACCAATCCTCTTTACTAGTTCAGGATCCCTGGTAGCTCCAAGACCTATATTGTGGGGAAATATAGTAGCATTATAAACATTGTTGTGCCCATGAACAGCATCAATGCCATAGATCATAGGAATCCCCAAACGACTTGACAAGGACCCATTTTGAAATCCATTGATCATATTGATCCAATCAAAAGCAGTAGCCTCAGGAAGTGGAGTGCTCCCCCCACCACTTAATACACTACCTGCGGTCAGCAAGCACAAAAAGTAACATTTCGTTAGCTCATAACAGTCCATATTTACATTACTTTTATCATGTGACAAATCTGTTAGTTATCATCAAAAATAACACAAGGAAAGCAAGTAAAAGTGCATGTATGTGTAAAATGGGTCCTGGGTAAGTAGTACCAATGGAGTAGGTCTTGAGAATATTAGGAGAGGCAACAATTCTATCAATTTGGATCATCTGACCGATCTTCTCTTGCAGAGTCATTCTGCTCATGAGGTCCTTAATCCGGGCCCCAACCGGTTGCTTCAGGTCTTTGTATTTTGCATACTCTGCTTCTACTACTATCCCCGTCCACATCCATGAGAAGAACATAATCCCCAGCAGCGGTATCAGTGATATCTGACACATTCTTACTTCTTTACCAAAAACACCAAAAGTTAGAATATTAGAATATAAAACATCTGAGGCAACACTATATCTTCCGCATCCTTAAGTTCTTCTCTTCGTAGGAGAAATCAGAGCCTGCATTTACAAGAACAAACTAAAATTGCATAACTATGGTGTTACTATCACTCATCATCAGAGATCGAAGAACAGTAGAAGTTTTCTAGTTAGTTCTTGAAGAAATGCTCAAGTAGAGTTGGAAATTTCAATAATTCCGTTTGTTTTCTATTTTTTTTCCTTTGTCCTAATTTTTCCGGGCATCCAAACATAAGGTGCACAATAATCAGAAACAAGAACGACAATGTGTCTTAAGCAAAAGAGAGAGAGAGAAATGATCTCTTACATTTTGGAGAATGGAGAATGGAGAACGGAGAAGAGATTAAAATGAGTAGACAAGTTTGTATCTCTTGAGAAAGCGAGGGGGGAGTGGAAAAGTTTCTTCTGCAGTTACTTATTCTTCTGCATTTACTTTAACGAGTTTAGCTGGAGACTCATAAGTATTTTTCCTTACCTGGGGTTGCTTTGGACGTGGAAATTGTAAGGACGCAAGAAAATATAACACAATATAATGATTTATAATGAAATATAAGGTAAATGAAAATAAGGTCAAAAACATATTGTCCGGAAGAGATAAAAGAGATGATAATGTAATATATTAAAATATTATTTAAAATGTAACGTATACATAATAATAATAAATGATTATATAAGGTTAAAAAGAGTTGATAATATAATATATTAAAATATTATTTGAAATATAAAATATGCCTAATAATAATGAATGATTATATAGAAGGAAACATATTATCTTATTGCTTGTTATTAGGGTTGAGAGTACGATTGATATTACAAAAAATTATTGAGGGTATAATAGTTAGTATATATTTATCATTTTACATTACATCCTAATCTTTCCAAATCGGAAGTAATTCATTTTTGCCGTTTAAAATGAAATGTGATGTGATGTGAAACTCTCTCTTTTTATCATATTTCATTCTATTTCATTACGAACTCTTTTCTTAAACGATAGAATAATATTACATTATATTACAATATATGAATAGAATATAATATCTAATATTACTTTTAATTAACAGAGACTTACTTATATGAAAACTTCACTCCATTGTGAAATTTGCTAAAAATAATAACTTTTAGATATTTTTAATTTAAAAGAAAATGTAATTATAATAAGATTTCATATAAATTATATTAATTTGTAACATAAATTTAATATTTACAAACTTTCTTTTATATTTATTGAAATCGAAATTGAATAATTTATTATTCATTTACAATGGAGCTAGTTTTATCTATCTAATTATTAAATTAAATTTCTAAGATTTTATCAGCTAATTTTGAAGCGGTAAATATAAAATGAATTAATTTTATCATAATTTTATATTTTTATAACTGACACCCTATTCAAAATTTATATTCCTTTTTATTTATATAATTTTATTTACTAAAAATAAAACATATTTACTTTCATCATCTTGTTTTCTTAAAATTTTATTTTTAAATTAATCAATTGGCTAACAAATGTAATAATATAAACCGATAACTCAAAGAAAATGTCTAATTTTATCCTAACAATTATTTCAAGTGTTGTAAAAAATTGAAGACCATTATTAAATAAATAAGATAATTAATGTAATCACTAATACTAAAAAATGCATTTAAGAGAACACCAATCTAAAATTATTGGGTGTTTATATCCAAAAGGAACCATAACTATATATCCAAAAGCTCTAATACCTTAACAGCCTACAATAGCTCCAATAAGAACTGTTAAAGTAGCCAGTGAACAAAAGGGTAGCACTTGTAAAATTATTGGGTGTTTATTTAGTTTAATAATATTAAGTAAGAGAAAATTTTGGGAAAAGACAATACATGATTTACTCTTATCAATATATCAATTTTTTCTGTGTAATTAATTAATATTTATTATCATTTTAGACATATTTTTTATATTTGAAATTATACAAGATGACAATAATAAGTATCTATACCAATTTAACATTTTCTTAATTATTTCTTTTTATTCAACAAATCCTTCAAGCTAAATATTAATAATTGTCTTAATTAAAATGCTAATATGACATTCACATGGATGTTACTTCACATTAACATCACTGTGAATTGACATCTTTGTATAAAAATTGTGGCTTCACAATATCATAAGTTATTGCAGAAAACTTTATTTAAAATATTATTAATATTAGAGGACTCAATTAAGAAAAATAATATGAGTAATCCTCAGGGATGGAAGTAGATGGGACCCAACCCTCAAGATTATTAAATAGTTTATTTTTAATTATATATATATATATATATTAAGACAGAGTTGTTTAGAGATTAGTGGTGTACTGGGCCCCTCAAAATTTTAAAAAATTAAACATTTAAACCCTCTTATCTTAAATTCTTGGCTCCGTCACAGGTAATCCTTTACTAATCGTAAAACATAAGTATGAAATTTAGAGACTGCAATGGATTGACCTGAGCTAGCCTAACTTTTTTTTTCCTAACTTATACATGAATTAAATTCAGATCTCAATCACAATTTTAAGCTAAATATATTAATTTATGATAAATGATAAAATCCACACACATGACTCCCAAAAATGGCACGCTTTGCATAGGAAGATAGCACAAAAGATTCGTAGGACATTGGTACCTTAATTACTTGAGAAGAAGATATGCCTTATCCAAAATCGAGTTTCATCGGTTAGGATAATAGTCATGATTATTCCATCCCTCATCATCAACATCAATACAGTTCGCTAACTTACAAAAATATGAAACCCTAATTTGACATACTCTTTTATAAGGATTCAAATCAAGATCTTGGCCATTTAAAAGGATTAATAGTCAAGTGAAATCAATTTTACCATGCGAAATAGGAAGTAACGCTCCTCAATTCGTCAGCCAATCAAAAAGTCGTAAAAAATGAAATAAGCTTCCAAAATGTATATGAAAACTCAGATTGTACATGGAAATTAAGATGATAGTCTAAAGAAAGAACCGCAGCTTTATTTGTGAAGGAAGTTAAAGCTATTCCTCGTACAAGATTGGATGACAATCATGACCATAAGATATGGCAAATTCATCCAAATGGAAATGGCATAGTCTCAGAGTTAAGAAATCATTAGACATTATTTAATATGTTGAACACGTGTATATATATATATTCAAGGAATGTATAATAGTGCATTTGTTTCATTGTACAGTTGAAATCAAAACTTAGAAGGATTTACAGAATGGCTATGAGACAACGAAGAGGAGGCTACCCCAGACAACTCACCCCCATCATCTACCAAAATTTTCAGCCTAACTCAGAATGGAAGAAGGAAGATGGTGCCGTTGTTTTAAGTGTTTATCTTCCTGGTTAGTTCAGTATATATCTCTTTCACGCGTGCAGAGCTAATCTATTTGATGGATTGATTCATATAACTATATATTCCTATGTCCTTACCAAAAATAACAAAAGCAGTGATTTAATTCTATCTTCATTCATGTGATTTCTCTTTTATTAGCTTCTTTCTCTGTAGATCATGTTTTAGCTTGCCAACTTTTAGAGAGCTTAATTGATTCAACATGAAGCTAGCAAAAGCTCTTCAAGGTTGAAATCTTTTGACTGCTAAAGATTCGATATGCACCTTGCTGAATAATGCAGGTTTCTTGAAGGAGCAAATAAGATTTACCAAAGACAAATCCGCACGCTACATTAGAGTAAATGGAGAACGAGTCCTTGGCAGCAACAGACGCCTTCGATTCAACGCAGCTTATACAATCCCCAAAAACTGCAACTTGGACGATATTGAGACTCATTTTCTTCCAGGAGTCCTTGCAATCAAATTTCCAACAGTTATCACAGCTCCTAGACCCGAGTCTGTGACAACCCAAGAACCTCCTAGTAGCCCACCAGATCCAACCGAAACTCCAAAAGAGCCATTATCTGTTGCGGACGATGCTGAAGCTGAGAACCCTCAAACTCAAACACTCACCACCCAATCTCAAAAGGGTACTGCTGATGAACCTCCTCCAAGAGGAAATAATATTGAAATAGCCATGACAAATAATGATGAAAACATAAAACTCTACGAAGCTGAGGAGAAAAGTAAAAAGGATGACGAGAGAAGTACAATCGCAAAGACACGAGAGAAGCAAAAGTTGAGTGAAACAGTAAGTAGTGATCATAAAGATGAGGAGTGTCAGCCAATCAAAAGGACGTCAACAGATGTTGAATCCGCAAGGGCTTCTGCTAAGAAACTTGGTGCTACGAGTGAAAATGACCGATCAGTTGTGAATATGTTTGTGGCAGTTCTAGTGATCATGGGACTTGGGGCGTATATATTTCGTAACCCATTTGGGTCGTTTGGAAAATACTAGATTTGGTACAAAACTTACATGTATGCCATTATATCTCAAATAGTTTGCTCATATTTTGCTAATTGGATTAATGCTCAAATTATTAATTATTTAATTAATTTTCATTTCTCTAATTTAATTACGTATATTTAATTTGATTTCTAATCTATAATTTAACTTATTTTTACACTAGAAAATATAGTTCACTCCTTAACAAGACATAGATACACCCTTTTATTGACAAGCCCGCCCAGGGCCTTTAATATGTCCGTCATCTCGATTCCTTTATGACATATTTACTCTTTAACACTATCGTTAGAGATAGCAATAGGCGGGGCCAGGCAGGTCAGGCTCGATGGGATCGACGTGGCCCAACTTATTAATTTTTAAAATTTCTTTCAAAACGACATTATTTTGTCATTGTCTGACCCGAGACTCAATTAACTAAGGCCTAACCCGTTAACTTTCGAGCCCAAACCCAATTACCAAGCTTACTACTTATCGTCCTTGCAACACATCTATTTCGAATGTCTCATACTTGTCATTCGATCCCCCATGTTTGGGGACAACTAGAAGATTGGTTCAATATCCTAATCTCCATGTATTCTGCCTAAGTAAGAATAAAGAGGAAGACACTTAAACTCTAAGCAATCTATTTTCTCTTTTATTTTTCTCTTAACTTCTTTGAATTGAGAACTAACTTAGACATTGGAATGTTGACATTAGGGTAGTCTCCAACCTTGTTTTGTATAAATTTGATGATGAATCTAGAAACATATACACATGACAGGTGAATAGGTACATAGAGGATAAGTTTACACAATATCAATTAGTGTCATCTTTGGGAATTTAATTGAAAAGTCAAGGAAAAAATAAGGGTTCTTGAAGATTATATCATAAGAAGATTATCAAAAATAGGAACCAAGCAGAAGGAAAGAAAATAAGATGATTTTAGAGGACCAACATGGACTATATTCTTTAACTTACAAGAACAATTCAAGGGAGTTATGGATATGTTTCTTCAGCAATAGGAAGGTCCCTATTCAACAAAAGGGTGACGACAATAGATATATGCATAATGTGCGTGTGTGTGTGTGTGTGTGTGTGTATTACTAGTAGTTTCTCACTACAAGAAAAAGGAGGTTTACCGACGGAAAGCATAAACAAACCATCGGTAATTCAATTTAGCGACAGTATTCACTGGTGGATAGATGCATCGTGAAATTAGTTGTCGGTAAATTTTCCAACAGAAACTCTTATCCGACAAAAAAATACTAACGAAAACCAGTTTTTGTCGGAATATTTATCGATGAAAAAATTATTACCATTAGTATATATACAGACGGTTATGTCAATCCGTCGGTGAATCAACGGTAAAAATGTAAACATAGATCTATATTTTCATAAATAAATTATATTTGTTTAATTTCTTTATGTTATGTTTTTAGATAACTATGTTGCTTTGGAGACGAGTTTGGTCAAGAATTAAAGAGTTTTAGAATAAACAAATAAGGAAGAAATCTCAATCTTGGTTAAAATATGGCTTGACACATGGTCGTGTGCGAGTTTATGTTCTTCTCAAAAACTCAATCTTGAAGACACGATAGTATATATGTGTGGATGAGAGGTTATGTCAAAAGACACTAAAAAAAGAAAATTGTGGCTTAAAACATAAGCATGTCAACACTTGCATTTTTTTTCATAAATCAAGTTAGAAGAATAGTAAGAAACACATTTTAAGACAACATATTAGTACCTATGTCTATTTACAAAAAGAAATAGTAAAGAACATGCTCAAGACTACGGTTGTGTTAAATGTCATATATCTCCTAGACGAGAAATTGTAAATTACATGGCTTGAGACATAGCTATATTCCAACCTTTATTTGTCATTGGAAATTAATATTTAAAGGCGTGAAAACCTTACAAGGATAATTTTTTATTCTTTTAATTTTTAGAGTTAGGGTTAGATGCCAAGAGAGAAAAACACCCTAGAGATACACTTGCTGTTTTCAAGGAAGAATGATAAATATAAATTGTATCGTGTTTTAACGCATAGTTTGATATGTGTTTAGCCATTAATTAGATCATTTAGTATGTGTTTAGGTTAGAACTGTGTTAGTTTTTTAATTATTTGTGTTTAAAGTGTTTTATCGGTTAGTATAAGTTTTTGAGCTTAAATGTTATGTTTTTAAGGTACCTTGATGTATTTGCTAGTGTTTTAGGGTCAACATCAAAGAATGAAGGAGTTTCGAAGGGAACCCAGGTCATAACATAGGCCCACGATCGTGGAAGGCGTGCCACGATTATGACAGAAGCTCTAGAAATGGCCCACAATTATGGCCTGCATGCCACGATCGTGACAGAAGGCTCAGATGTGAGCCACGATCATGGCCTACGTCGGGTAGACATGCAGATGCTTATGAGCTTTAGGGACTTTTTGGACCTCGGACTTAGGGTTACCCAAAACATAAAAGACTATTTAAAGAACAACAAGTGAAGAGAAAAGGGAGCTTTTACATTCAGTCACTCTTAGAAACCCTAAAGAGAGAGAGAGAGAGAGATAAGAACAAGAGGAAGAAGAAGTGGATCCCGACGCCGCTGCTCCTTGGATAAGGTGTTATCCCAATATCGCTGCCTTCCTGATTTATCCAACCTAAGTTCCATTTTCTCTTCATTTTTTCATTTAAATGTATAAAGTTGAGATGGATTGTATGGAAAAGGATTTCAGGTTGTTGATAATGTTCTAAACTCTCCTTCAGGATTTTACTTTAAGTTAATGTTGATTTAGTTATTTTGTGTTTATTTGGTTTGGGTGTTATGATTGATTAATATATTTGCATGTTTCGGTAATAAACTGAGAGGGTGAGCTGGATAAAAATGATTAGATCGGATTAATGACAGTTAGGCGATCTAATTGACCACTTGATCAATCTAGTCAGTAATTTCACGGAGAGTGATCCTAAGCGAGACCCGATTGTTATTTGAGAACTTTAGAACTAATTAGAATTGTGGGAAATTTGTGAATTGAGAGATTGCAAGTTCCATAATTCAATTAGAGTTTACAATTTAGGGTTTAATAGTTTTAACTCTCTCTCGAGTAATCAACCCTATGATCGTCTAGAACCGACAACCCGTAAACATATAAAAGACTAGATTAGCATTAATGTTAGGTAAAATCCCCTCTCTCATAACTTGATTAACTCTCTTGACAGATTTCCATTATGACCTGTGTGACTGCTCAGTTTAATTTTGTTTTGTTGAAATTTCTGTTTTACAATTCTTGAATCAATTTCTCGTATTTACTTTCAGTGTTCACTTGTATAATTTTTTATTTTTTATTATTTTCTTTGAGCTTTTGATGACTTATGATTAGGCTAGTGCTCTCCTTATGGGATCGACACCTCTTATGCTACAGTCACGAGTCATGTGCTTGTGGTATTTGAGAGCTTATAAATTTTAAAGCTCGAACAATATGATCAATTTTTTGGTGTTGTTGCTGGGGAGGTGTAGAATTATTTAAATTATTATAGTCTAAGGCATTTCACTATCTTTTGTGATTGTGGTACCCATCACAAGAGAAAAAAGTGTAGGAAGTTTGGGCGAAAAGTCGAAAACACATTAGTTTGGACATCATAAGGCAGCGATGGAGAATCCAGAAAATTAGATATCAAAAAGAGATGAAAAGAACGATCATGGAGGATATATATTATAGGGAGCAAAAGACTCTTGCGAATTTCAGTGAGCCCTAATTTAGTTGGGAAAATCATCATCCTTATATGAACACGTACACTTTGAGGTGGTAGAACTACCCAGATTTCTATTGGTCTAACAATGTAAGTAACATAGGACATCAAGAGCTATTGGGATTTTAGCAAGATGAGTCTAGTTTATGGGATTCCAAATTGGTCAAAATCATGGATAAACTAACAGACATGGAAGAGACCCAGAAGAGTCTGGAAGAGCAATTTGATCAAGTAACGAAAAAATCATACCTCTTCTATTCACCTAGAGATTCAAGTGAGATAGCTTTCCCATGAATTTTGTAAGAGAAGTGTGGAAGACTCTCTGAGCAATATGGAATTACATCAATGAGAGCAATATAAGGCTATCACACTTAGAAATGGGGAAGAACAAGAAAAACCAGCAGGAAATCAAGATGAACCCAATCTTGTAAAAGACCAAGAGATGAAGAAAGAGGATGAAGAAAAGAATGACAATCCTCCCTATTATTCCCTAGATCTTGGTATACCATGCTTGAATATCGAAAAAACTTGGGTAGATGCATATAAAGAGAACCTCATCATTCAGATTAGTGATGACTAAGTGACATTGAACATGAATGATATATTAAAGAATCCGAAGGAGGGCGACTCATTCAGAAAAATTGATGCACTCAAATCTTTGAAGGAACGAGAGGACGAATAACAGATGACAATGAACATCAAGTTTGAAAAAGGTATGGAAGTCTCTTTTCAAGAAGCTAAAGAAGAAGAGGAGATGAGGGCGAATGAGGAAGAACCAAGTAGAGAACAACTCACCCTCTTACCTGGAAAATTGTTGGATTCCATTGAAGATCTAGGGAGTTTTGTTATTTCCTATTTTGTTAACAGTTCACTTGAAAAAATGACATTACTGAGCTTAATCGGTTTTCATAATTTTTATCAATATTGTCCTTCTGATCATTTTGCAATTTGTAGCTTACTTATAGGCTACAAAACTGATGTTGAACAAAAAGGGTATAAGCAAGCCACTCATAATTGATCTGGCTGAGTTTCCAATGATACAAAGTCAAGCTAATGACCATAAATTAGCATGTTTAGGTAGATTTAAATTGTTATGCAATCAAAGTTGTTTCATTTCCATAAATAAATATCAATGATTCAGAATGCATTGTCCTACTAATTCTTTTACTCTCTCTGAATCAATTAAAAGATAGGAAAGCCAGCTTGACATCAAAGGCATTTGGTCTCTACTTCTAACATATCACCACCACAATCACCATGATGGTTTCGTGTTCTAACCCTTTTCTTTTTATTTTTGTTAGTATTTTGTTCTTTTTCCTTCCATATATTGTTTCATTCCCCCTTTTGTGCTTGTATGTATCCTTCTCACATTTAGGACAATTTGTTCAAGTGTGGGGAAGGTTGTGTGTTTTGCTTTGAGTGTGAATTTTGCATATTATTATGTTAGTGTGTTTAGGTTGCATATGGTAGATTGTGTGAATGTATCGATGACTTAGATGAAATGAAATCGATTTAATTTTGAATATAATCTATTAGGTTGTGAAGAGTCATTAACTTGCAAAATTAATGATTTGGGTTCTTTGGCTAAAATATGCAAGTTAATTAGGATTTAGTGTTAATTTATCACCTTATAAGTTGTCACATTCATTCATATCTTTCGACTAAGTAGCTTTGCTAGTATTTTTTTCATGAAAACAAGTAGCTAAAGCAACAAGGTAGGCATTAATTAAAAAAAGAAAAAGTGTGTAAATTTTAAATAAATAACTATTCTGCTGGCCTTTGAGTTATAAATAGAGATAATAGCTAGTTCAGAATGTGATGTAGCCAAGTAATTGAATCGGCACGCATCACAAATGTGTGCCTTCGTGTCAAAAGGCTATAATGATGTTCCAACCAAGCAACTTACTAAAAACATGACTTAGTCGGGTAATCGGATCGTCATTCATCAGTAATGTTTACCTCCGTGTAAAAAGACTAGGTTTATGTCTACAAAAAGTAACAAAAAAAAGTTTTCTAATAAAACCTATCGAACTTGTAAGTAGCTTAACTTTTCATGAAAACGTACTTAGGAGTAGTTACAGAGTTGATTGACCAAAAAATTATTAATGTGTGTGTATAATTGAAAGGGGTGAATGAACTTGACATTTAAGTTTTGATTAATATGTATATTTAGTCTAGAGCTCTTAGACGCAGATTTTACATGTTAATAATTTGGCATAACTTGAATGATTGTGTTTAGAGTTGAATTTATTTCATGAAGTTGAAGCCATTGTCTCATTATTGCATTGTATGCTTTGTGATTTTGTGTTATTTATTGTTTTGTTTGTTTAAGGATAAACAAATGTTTAAGTATGGGGATGTGATAAATGTAAATTGCAACGTGTTTTAGGGTATAGTTTGATATGTGTTTAGCCGTTAATTCGGTCATTTAGTATATGTTTAGGTTAGAATTGTGTTAGTTTGTTAATTATTTTTGTTTTAAGTGTTTCATGGCTTAGTACAAGTTTTTTAGCTTAAATATTATGCTTTTGAGGTACCTTGATGTGTTTGCTAGTGTTTTAGGGTCAATATCAAAGAATGGAGGAGTTTTAGAGGGAGCTCAGGCCATAACTTAGGCCCATGATCGTGGCAAGACAGAAGCTCCAAGAATGGCCCACGATCGTGGCTTGCATGCCACGATAATGACAGAAGGCTCAGATGTGAGCGACGATCATGGCCTATGTCGAGCAGACACATAGACGATTACGAACTTTACGTTTCTAGGGACGTTTTGAACCTTTCGGACCCTGACAAAACCCTAAGGTTACCCAAAACATAAACTACTATTTAAAGAACAACAAGTGAAGAGAAAAGGGGGCTTTCACATTTAGCCACTCTTGGAAATCCTAAAGAGAGAGAAAAAGAAGAGAGAGAGAGAAGAAGAAGAAGAGGAAGGAGGAAAAAGAAGTGGATCCCGATGCCACTGGTCCTTGGATCAGATGGTATCCCAATGTCATTGCCTTCCCGATTTGTCCAACCTAAGTTCCATTTTCTTTTCTTTTCCTTTTTCATTTAAATGTATAAAGTTGAGATGTATTGTATGGAAAAGGATTTCAGGTTGTTAATAATGTTCTAAACTCCCCTTCGGGATTTTACTTTCAGTTAATGTTGATTTAGTTATTTTTGTGTTTATTTGGTTTGGGTGTTGTGATTGATTAATATATTTGCATGTTTTGGTAACAAATCGAGAAGGTGAACCGGATAAAAATGATTAGATCGGATTAATGAGAGTTAGGTAATCTAATTGACCATTTAATCAATCTAGTCGGTAATTTCATGGAGAGAGATCTTGTGCGAGGCTCGATTGTTTATTAGAGAGATTTAGAACTAATTAGAATTATAGATAATTTGTGAATTAAGAGATTGCAAGTTCCATAATTCGATTAGGGTTTACAATTTAGGGTTTAATGATTATAACTCGAGAGAAAGTAATCACCCCTACGATCGTCTAGAATCAACATCCCGTAAACATATAAATGGCTAGATTAGCATTAATGATAGGTAAAATCCCCTCTCTCATAACTTGATTAACTCTCTTGAGGGATTTCCATTGTGACCTGTGTGAATGCTCAGTTTAATTCTGTTTTGTTGAAATTTTCGCTTTATAATTCTTAAATCAATTTGTCGTATTTACTTTCCGTGTTCACTAATGCAACTTTTATTTCTTTTTATTCTTTTCTCTGAACCTTAGATGATTTTGGATTAGGCTAGTACCTTCTTCGTGGGATCGACATCTCTTATACTACAGTCGCGATCTGTGCAATTGTCATATTGGAGAGCTTATAAATTGTAAAGCTCGAACAACACAATCAAAGAAGGAAATTAAAAAGTATCCTAATGGAACATCAGAATATTAAGATCACTTTTAGAAATCTCTTATTTTTAATTTCTTTTGTTTTATTGCTTATGATTGTTGGTGAAAAGATGATAAGTGAGTAATTTTTTAGATGTTTACATAAGGAAGTATTATCTTGAAATAGATTTATTTGATTTTTTTATGAAGGATTTTATTTATGAGAAATATCTTTAATTATTCTTAAATTTGATTTAGTTAAAGCTAATAGTTAGATTGGATTATAATTTGCAGTTGGATGATTTGAGATAACCTATGTTAGTCCCTAATGGCACCAAAGAGGGAGGGGATGAATTGGGTGTTTATAAAATTCAATAATTTTTTAACCAAAGTACTCAATTAACAACAATCAATGTAAATAAGGATAAGGAAATTGTTTAATATAAATTAATCAAACAATTGAGCAATAATTTAAAAAGGATAGGGAAGAGAGAATGCAAACCGATTTATAGTGCTTCAACAAATAACTCTTACTTATGTCCACTTCCAAGACTTTTCTTGGAATTCCACTCTAATTCTTCTTTCAATGCAAAGAATAACTTTGTACAATCTTTCTCGGTAAAGATAAACCCTTCTTACAATCTTCTTCCAAGGTGAAAAGGATTCTTAATTCCACTTAGAACACTCTAAACATATCCCACAAGCTTTTACTTGTTCCTGTCTTATAGCAATATATCTAATTCTAACTTAAAGAAGGCGAAGGTTGGAGAATTCAAAGGAGAAAATCATAACAAGCATTGAACCTGTAATTATAATAGGTTATTGTCTTTAGTGAAGGTCTTAAGAGCTAAGATATTATTGTCTTTAGTGAAGGTCTTAAGAGCTAAGATATAGTAACAAACTAGTTTCAAACATAAAGTACAACTGAAGTTGGACTCATATTTATTTTATAGAGAAAATAGTGAATAATTGTTAGTTATCAAGCATGTCATGTTGGTTACACAGCAACTAATGAAGAGTAAGAAAAGCAGAACAAGACTTGTGCTAGTTTTGGATCGATAACATGTACCAATTTTCGATTTATTACAGGTGTTAGTTCTCAAACCTAATTTATTTGATTATGTAATTCTTCAAGTGTAAGTCATATAAAACTCTATTTTTATAATCTTAGTGTTGGATATATTTGTATTAGAATTAATCTAAAAGATTTTTAGTAAACTTTGATTAGATTTAGGTTAGACTTTTCTTAGATTTATAGCCAACATTATCATTTTTGGGGACTCTTTAAATACTCTTGATTTCTAGTAAACTTTCTTAGTTTTTAGTCATTTTTTGTATTTTTTGTTATTTATATATCAAGAAGGAAGATTTAGAGCAAGAATTGAGGAACATAGTGACAACTTCTCTCATCTCTTTTTTCTATTATTTTCTTTTATAATGAGATTTATTTGTTTGTGTTTTTTTTATCATGTTTAGTAGCTATCTTAGTTAGGGATAAAGATGTAGCTTATAAGTATTACTTATTTATACATATGTTTGGTTATTTATCAGCTGAATTTATTCTTTTTAATCTTAATTGTTATATTTGTAATTAGCCACCTGATATTCAATCATAAGGATTATATGATAGACTAACATGTGAAGTATAATCAGTGTAGTAGGAGAATAAATACTTAATACTTGAGAACAATGATATCATAGATTTTAATAATAACTATATAGATTAATTATGCTTGATGAGTTTTATTAGGTTAAATTGTGCATCAATAGATGCAGTTGCCTATTTAAATATACCTGTGTACCTCAACAGAGGGTTTATATTTAATAAGTTAATTATTATTTCAACTTAAATAATCAATTGTGTATGATAATTACGTATCCATATAAATAAACCCCGAATTCCTAATGTTTGTTTATTTGATTTATTTTTTTAGTTTATCAGTTTATTTATATCAAAACTAGCTATCTTGTTTAGTTTAGTTTTCTTATTTAACAAAGATCAACATACAATAATATAGTTCTTTATTGGATTGACACTCCAGATTACTCATGTTTTAATAACTTATTACAATTAACTTATATGTTTACAGATGACATGCACGTCATAATGCTAGTCAAAATAAACTAGACTACGTGCCTGTTTGGATGAGCTTATATCAGTAGAGCTTTTGTTAGAAAAGCTTTTCTAAGAAGTTAGTTGACTATTTGGTTGTCATTTAAAAAATAGCTTTTTTGAAAGAGCTTCATACAATAAACTATTTGGCAACGTAAAAATAAGAACCACTTTTAATCTTAACTATATTTTATTTTGTAATAAAAACTATTTATGCATATAAATATTATTTAAAATATATTAAACAATATGCAAAGCACAATATATTAATTATTATATAATTTTAAACCACATAAAACATAAATAAAAATATATTTAACCAAATCTTTTATATGAATTATAATATAAGTAAAACTAATATTAAAAATAAATATTAAAACATATAAAAAAGTCAAATAATATTATATAAATTTCAAAATAAACGTGAAGATGTGTTTGTAGGTATTGTGGAAATTATGTGTAAAACATAAAGGTAAAAAGACTAAAAATAGGTTCATTAATTGATCTGAAAAATCTACCTGAAAAGTGCTTTTTTGAAAAGCTCCAAATTTGAGCTTCTCAAAAAGCTGTATTTTAGCTTCTGAAAAAGCTATTTCTATGAAAAAAAATGCTTTTAGATTTTATAGTCAAACACTTAGTTTTCTTAGAAATAGCTTTTGCGGTGGAAAAAGTGCTTATTCACCTTCCAAAAGCTAAACCAAACAGACACTACTACTATAGCAGTGGTGAGTTTAGATCGATCTCACAGAGAGTGTGTAAAGTTATAAAATGAAATTAATCGGTGCTTAGGTTTTAGGGGGGTTGTTTAGTTTGAAATAAGAAAATAAAATAAAACTAACCTAAGGAAAGCAAATTAAAGAAAACATGCAAAGTGACGAAAGTGGTAAATTTGTTAGAAATTCGATTCTTTGGTTCTATCTTGGCCTACACCCTAATTAAACATATTTCGATGATTTGTTGTTCTCAAACCTCTGCTAGAAACTATTAATTGGAGGTTAATCTATTAACCAGAGTTTTCCCTTAGGTTGTGTTTAATCAAGATACGATCGTTAATTAAACTTAACTACCGAATAACCTAGGATACAATCTCTAAATTCAATTAGCAACCATATTACGAATTAGGAAAACTGATTAATTAAAGCAACAACCATATACGATATCTCATTTAACCTATGTTATGTTATCCCTAATGATTATGAACCATTAGTCAATACAAATGAATTTCAACATAACAATTACGAATTTTATTGAATATTCTAGCAATGGGTTTGTAATGAAACGATCCAATGAACACACTAAAATCATCTTTTCATAATACCCAAATCCATACACATCAGATGATATAATTAATTTCTAAAGAGGGAAAGAAACAACAAATACAAGGAAGGAATGCTTAATCAAGTTGTCGACATCGATGTCACCTTTAAACTGGCATCGAAAAGCTACCCCTCCATGAGTCTTTCATGATAGAGAGCTTTCATCACCCTCTTGGTGCTCTCCCGAAGCTCTCTCTTCTTTCAGTCGAAAGCACCCAAAACTTTCTTAAAATGCTCGCTTTGTCGTCAAATGTCTATTTATATTAAAAACTAGGGTTTCGGGGAGCATATGTGTGAAAGTCACATATATGACATATTATGTCATGGGCGTGACTACTTGAGTCATGCCCATGCAAGGTGAGTCATGGTCATGACATGTTGTCTCATAGTCGTGCATCATTAGTCACGCCCATGGCACTTTGTGTCATGGTCGTGACTTGCACTTCACTTGATTTTCTACAATGTAGACTCTTCATCTTCATGCATTTTCTTGTCTCCTCTTGCCCTAATCCTTCTTCATCTTATTCCATGGAGACAAGTGAGTGTGAATATAAAAAAGACGATTCAAAGATTGTGTTTTCAACTCACTTTAGCTCTTTTGCTTCCGAATTGTGTCTAAAACCTCATATGAGTCCAAGTTAGTATCTTAAACACTTTCCTAGCAATATTCATTAAATGTTATCAAATAAATTCATCATCAATTAAGCACATATCAACATATTTAGTAGATCAACCAATCTTTAACAGTAGTTCTTCCTCCAACAATAATTCCATAAGAAAAAGTGGATTCTTATAATCTAGTAAGGCCGGCAAAAATAAGGCTATGAAATCCTTTGACTTTTATCTTTTTTTGAAACTCAAATCAACCTCTTCTTATACTTGCCCTAAACCTAACTTAATATCATCCGTTAAGGCTAAAACAAAAACTTATTCTTCCATCTTTGGGTTCCCATTGGTACCTTATTCAAACTTATTCCAAGCTTGACATTTAAACTATGCTAACCTTGGAGGTTACTCGAGGGATAGAATTGATGCATAAGTTTAAGTAAGTCTATGGTATGCTTTATGTTTCTTAGATGGTATATCACTTATAATTAAGAAACAAGACACCAAAAATGGGATAAAGCTAACCTATGGCCAGACCTATTTCTTCTAAGACTTTAAGACAAAAATCATTAAGAAGAAGACTCATCTCATAATTAAAACTATAATAGACACTAATCTAACTTGAAGAAATAAACCTACTAAAATATGTGAGAGCACCTTATGTTGACATAAGGAGAGATAATAAATTTTCATTCCCTTTAGATCATCCGATCCATTTTTACTCCAATAACCTTCTGACTTAAATTTGATCATTGACTCACATTGAAAAGTAATCATTTGACAACTTTTATCCTCACCTTTCTTAGTTAACTCACTATTGCTAGACATTCTAGACCTCTCAAATTTATGCCTAGAAGTACTGGAATTACAACAAATTGATCGAATGAGACATGACCTAAAGAAAAACTAAGGTTCAAGATAACATATTAATAAAGGCAAGTAAGATTTAAAAGGAATAACTAGAGATAAATGGTAGAGGAATCAATAGAAGCTTTTCTTGGGGCTGTTAAAAAGAAAGTAAAGATCCTGCTAGAGGCAAAGACGAAGTTATTTATAGGTTTTTCAATATTTTCAATTAATGGTACATTAATGACTAAAATTCACGAACGTTTTTGCTTCCTCAAAATGTGTGACTTTCTTGCTTCTCTTTTTGTTGAAAAATTAGTGCAAGTTAAAAGCAATGTTATGAATTCTATACCGATACCAATACCATATTTGGTTCTGGTACAATATGTGCCAATATCGATTAATAACATGTACGGTTTTGGGTAATTTTTTAAAAATTACAAAATAATCTCTCAATATATTGTATTTTATAATTTATAATTTCATATGAAACCTATCTAAAAAATTCATAATAATAAAATTTTGAAATGATAATAATTTATTAATTTATATTAATATTACCTTTCACATATTTGACATATAAATAATAACCATAATTAATATGAAAAAAGATCATATAAATATAAAATAAAAGACAATAAAAAATACTTAAAATGTTATAATTTCATCATATAATAAATAATATTAAATCAAAACATCAAATAAAAAGAATAATAAATATAAAATATCTATAACTTTCTAAGTATTATAGTTTACAATAAAAGTTCGTACTAAGGAAACAACCAATCAAAAGTGAAACCTAAAACAAAAACAAAAACATTTAAAATTATATTTATACTGCATATATAGAATTTAACATATACATTAAATATAAGTGAAATTGAAAGAAGAAGAAAATTGAAAACCTAGGACTTTATTCAATCGAATATCTGCTCAAATCGCATTGATCCGAATTCTCATTTGATACAAAATTCTCATCATTGAGAGGAGCCTCATTATTGCTATTATTCAAATTCATTGCATCAAATGACATTTTTGATGTGACACTCTTATTTCCATAGATTTTATATTATCAATTATTTTGATTTAATTCTTTTTCATCACTGCACTATTGATTAAAAAAATTAATTGAGATTTTATTATGTAAAAAGTGTTTATATCGATCTTCTTAAATTTCATAATTTTATTTCAAAATTTAACATAATTAATAGAGTGTTCAAATCCTTTTATATAATGTAACTAAAATTAAAAATATAAATAAACTTTAAGATAATTAACAACTAATTTATGTTTCTTAAGCTATTTCTATTAATGTGGATTGAGATACAAATTTGAAGTAAAAAGACTATAATATGAAATTAGTAAAGTAAAATGAATAAAAAAATAATTACTCCAAGGGTACTTATAAATTTTTCTCACCCATCTATAAGTTTTGATGTCGTTCATAATTAGTTCTTTATATATATATATTGCTTAAGTGAACTATTATATGTTAAGTGCAATTGGACTTGAATTACACAAATTTACAGCTTATGAACTTATTTTATTTAACATAAAATGTGGACTAGCATTATAATTATACAATAAGAAATTTTCACATATATTTTCTAAAAAGACTTTTTTTTCTGAAGTAACTATATAGTCGAATAACATTAATTTATACAAATTACTTTGTGCAAACATTTGTTTGGACATTGGATATGCATATATTTATTAATATCATAATAAGTGGCATTAAATAATTAATGATATTTTACAAACACATTTTCTATATGCCAACTAAATTTTGTAACCTATAATTACATTAACTCTAATTCTAAAGAGACTCATTAATTGTTATAGAACTAACAATTACAATTTTAAAGATCTTACAATTTATAGGTAATTAACATATCCTTAGCACTTAGAGATTTTAAATTATTATTAGTAATTATTATCTAAAATTTTATTACATAACTACATTTAAAACCAATGATGTAAAAACCAGACCAGCCTGATTGGTTCAACCAGGTTAAGCACGAACTGAACTAGTTTCTACTTTGGTTTTTACTTCTGATCATTATAAATAAAAATCAACCAATTAAATAATAAACCGGCTGGTTTCTTCTAAACCGAAAAGAAACCATAAAAAGTTGGATGTTTTTGTCGTATCCGCACAAAGACAACAGAGAACCCAATCATAAGGATTAGACTCAAAAGCCCCACATTCAAGCTCACATGCATTAAACTTCCATACCTATTCAAAGATTATAATGAATTAAATATCGAAAGTGTTACAATTATTGTGTGCAAGTATCACTATTAAATACAAGTGAATTCTAACTGATTCTACACAATATTAGGAACGAACTAATCTGATCTAAAAGGTTGTTACAACTAACAGAGACCAAGTCTGATTTATCCTCTATTACGCCCCCGCAAGAGCATGTCCATCTTGGATTTAAGAGTCGCATGGCGGTGAGATAATAGAGGCTTTGTAAGAGCATCAACTATCTGCTCGTGTGTAGAGATATGCATAACCTGAAGCAGTCCGTCACAAACTAATTGCGGTACAAAATGGTAGTCCAAAGTGATATGCCTCATTCTAGTATGGAAAAATGGGATTTTACAAAGGTAAGTAGCACCTAAATTGTCACAAAATAAAGTTGGAGAGCCCTTGAAAGGAAGATGTAACTCAGATAAAAGATTTTGAAGCCACTGTAATTCAGCAGCAGTGGTTG
>JANKOD010000004.1:17033332-17044679 GCA_026284645.1 Erythroxylum acuminatum | reverse complement strand
AGTATGAGCGATGAAGATTGGGAGGATCTGGATTTGAGAGCAGCAAGTGGGATACGATTGTGTTTGGCTAAGAATGTCCTTGCGAATGTGCATGGAATATCTACAGCAAAAGAGCTTTGCAAAAAGCTTGAGGAGTTGTATCAAACAAAGGGCGTCTCAAATCGGGTGTACCTAAAGGAGTAGTTTTATACACTGCGGATGAGGGAAGGTACTACAATTCCATATTATTTAAGTGTTCTCAACGGGATCGTCTCTGAACTAGAGGCAATTAGAGTTCATATAGATGATGAGTATCAAGCTTTGAGACTCATCTGGTCTCTTCTACCTTCATATGAACACATGAAACCTATTTTGTTTCATGGGAAGGAGAAGATAGTTTTTTTTGAAGTTACCAGAAGACTCTTTTCAGAAGAGAGAAGATTAGGTGGTGAAAAAAATGTTCCTCCTGAAGACTCAGCTCTAGTGGTAGCTGGATATCGGAAGAAGAACTCCATGAAGAAAAATATACTATGTTGGACGTGTGAACAATCTGGGCACGTGAGGAAAAATTGTTCGAGAGGTGAAGCGGGTTCGACAAGAGGCTCTGGATCGATTAATGGAGAGAATGACAATATCGCTAACATTGTCTCCATGGATGATGATCTTGCTCTCTAAAAAGGGGGGGCATGTACATCCTCATGTCATGTTGCTAATCCCAAAGTTGTCATGATAGAGGGTGTGTTACTATTAGTGAGTCCACAAGTTTGCACACGGGCATTGGTTTGGCATTAATGCAAGGTGTGTGGTAGAATTTATGTCGATGGCTGATGAACTTCCAGGAAAGCCAAACATGGGAGTTGCACCATAATTTTTTCAGCAAGGTTATTTTAGACATGTGCCAAAGTAAAACACTTAGAATTGGTTTATTCTGAGTGGGTATCTTTTATGGTGGAGCATGATGCTATGAAGCATGATAATTCTTTATATTGAGAGTTATGTTATTTTCAGGAGGTCTTCATTAAGGTGGAGTGTGGTTGTGGGATCAACCAAAGTCGTCAAGGTGGAGATTGTTGAGTTTTTGGCTCCTTTGTTGTCCCATATTAGTTGGGGACAACAATTAAGGCATGACTCTTGCCTATATAAGGAGGTTGCTACCTCCTTGTTTAATGTACCAATAAAAAAGTCAAAGATTTGTATGACGAATTTGACTCTAGTTATATTCCTTTTTTAAGGTGAGAGTTAGAGAGTTTGTCTTGGGTATTTCTTTGTAGGTATGTTGGTGTATTAGGGGATTAGGTGAGAGGAAAAATTGTGTGATTGTAAGAATTTTTTTCACATAGTAGATTTTCTTCTCGGGGCCCGTGGTTTTTCTCCAGTTTGGGAGTTTCCACGTAAATTCTCTTGTGTTGTTATTTTCTGATATTTTTGTCTATAAAAAATCCTTAGGTGTGGGTTTGGGAGGTCTAAATTCCCAACAGATACTAGAAAATGCAGTTCACTTCCTAGTAATATGTAGGGCTATTCCTTCCCTAATGAGTCTCTGAAGAGTATTTAATGCCCACAAAATAAATTTTCTTGTGGTGATAAATTTACCTAAAGCATTTAATGTTCGTCATTCTAGATCCCGAATGATAAGTTCGTTCTCTAGCGCCCTGTCTCATGTTGTTATTCGATTCCCACAATTGGAATTTGAGATTTAAACACGTAAAAGAGTTGTATAATAGCCTCACTCTTCAAACATTCTTAAGTAGAGAAAAACAGAAAGGGGAAAAAGATAAAAGAAGACAAAACTCTGGACAATCTAACTCTTTCCCTTTCTAATTTTCTTAATGGTGGAGTAACCCCTTTCTTAAGTTGGAAGCAATTAATAACTAAGTGATGGGTTAGAGAGAGACGCTCTGCCTTCTCTCTAGCTTTGTCTTTTTCTCATACCTAACCCCCTCTCTCACACTGCCTTCTCTGTTTCTCCATCCCTCTTTTTCTTCTTTCCCGCTTGCTACCCCATGGCTTCTTCTTCGCCTTCATGGGTTGAGGATTTCCCACCTCTACCTTCTGACCCTGCTCCTCCTACCCAACCCCCACAACCTTCTCCTTCACCTTCTAGTGCTGGCTCTAACCCTCCGAAGACCTGGAAGCAAGTGGTCGAGGACTTCATGGGCTCCATGCTCTCTTATCAACCTCCGCCTGAAATTGATGGGAAGTACATTGTTTGCCCAGATATTGCTACTCTTTAGGAGGGTGCAAATTCTTGAAAGTCGACACTAGTGGGTTTCTTCCTTGACCAACGTCCGGCCTTCCCTCTTGTTATACGGTGGGCTAATAAAATCTGTAAAAACCGAGGGCTTCTTGATGTCTTGCTCACAGATGACAATCTTATACTTTTCACTTTCTCTTCCTCATCCATCACTCACAAAATTTTGGAAGAAGGTCCGTGGCATTTCGGCAGTCAGCCTCTCTTCCTCCAACTTTGGCAACCCGGTTTAAAATTGGAGACTTTAAAAGTCCAGAACCTCCCGATATGGATTAACTTCCATAAAGTCCCTTTAGAGTATTGGACTACTCAAGGGCTTAGTCAATTAGCTAGCTATATCGGCAGACCTCTATGTATGGAAGAAAATACGGCGACTAAAAAGCATATTGGTTACGCTCGCCTCTGCGTGAGTATTGAAGCTTCAAAAACGTTACCTGATGAAATTCCTATCATGCGATTGGGGGAGGGGAATAAACTCTACTAAGATAACATTGCTATCTCTTATCATTGGCGACCTCCTACCAAAGCTCCAGCTACTGTCTGGTAACCAACAGGTAAATTGTTCAAAACTGGTTCCTACCACGAACTGATGAATCTTGAGGCTGAATTAGTTAGGAATCAAAACCATAGCAGTGTGGATGTCACTGAGCCTTCTGGCAATGAGGAGGACAGAGTTGCATTGGTCACGGTTCCCCCAGCACCAACATTGGACACAAAACAGGGTACCTCTACGGTAGGTTTGAGTAATGGTTCTATTCTTGCTTCTGATATTGCGACAACACTTAACTGTAATATAAACACCCCTTGCTCTGAGAATGACCCCATTATTGCAGACTCCCAACTCCAGGAGGTGTCGTGTGATAATTCCTCTTCTCATGAAAGTTTGGCTATGGCAAAGGGCTTTCCTCGCTCGCCTCCAGACTATTCTAAAGATGCGGACAGTGGCAATTCCCATTCCCTCTCGACAAGAAAATCTCAACGAGGCAGAGGTAAAGGCCTCAAATCTACCCCTAAACCCATATGACTATCATGGCATGGAATGTCAGAGGAATAAACTGGCCTTCAAAAATGTTAGCACTGAAGGATTTTGTGTGGCGAGAGAAGCCTATAGTACTTGGATTATTGGAAACAAAAATAAGGTTGGAGAATCTGAATAAGTTAGATGTTTTGGGGCCTCAATGGCGTGTCTTTTCCAATCATACTCATCATGCTTATGGTAGGATCATCGTCTGTTACAACTTAAATGAGGTTCACGTGGATCTACTTGAAGCTACGGATCAGCTCATGCATTTGCACATTCGTATACTGCAGGGGCAAGTTGAATTAAATGTCTCTTTTGTTTATGCCAACAATTTGGAATTCCAACGACGGGATCTATGGAGCTTCCTCCGTCAGATTAGTGCCAACATCTCTCATCCGTAGCTCGTTTGTGGGGATTTCAATTCCACTCTCTACGCTGCTGAAGCTCAAGGAAATATCAGTCTCAGGTCTTGCTCAACTGACTTGTGGGAATGTGTCGAACATGTTTGGTTAACCGACCTTAAATCCTTTGGACACTTCTTCACCTGGTCAAACAAACAACAGGCTCAATGGTACATCCGGAAAAAATTAGATAGAGCTCTTGTTAATGAGCTATGGCTTCAGTGCTTTCCCAATAGCATTACAACTTTTCTGGATCCTTTGTTTTCGGATCATACGCCCATCATTATGTCCAAGCTGTCTTTACCCGCTGCTAACCATCACCCTTTTAGATTCAACAACTTTCTGGTTCAGGATCCTGGGTTTACTACTGCATGTGAGGCCGGTGCTCTTTACAATATCAGAGGGACAAAACAATACTGCTGCGTTCAGAAGTTAAAGATTATTAAACAACAACTGAAGTTTTTTAACTCGTCTAAGGGGCCTACTGCTGAAGCCATTACCAAGACCCGATTGGAGTTGACAAGACTTCAATCCTTATTATCCTCCCACCCAAACTGACAGTCGCTTATAGACCAGGAGAAGATTGCCCTTTCCCACTACCTTCAAGCTATTAATAATCACTCCTCACTATTGCAACAGAGAGCTCGGGTTAATTGGCTGAAGGATGGCGATAGTTGCACCTAATTATTTTTCCATTCCATTCTCACCCGAAGGAACCGCAACAAAATCTTTTCCATCTCTTCCCATAATGGCTCAGTCATCATGGATCCGTAACCAATCCAAAACAAAGCATTCCGATTCTTTGGCTCTTCCCTGGGAACTGATGTTCCTACTAATGTCACAAGAGGTGACTTACAACTTCTTAACTTGACCCAAATTTTTGCTGCAGATTTTACTCTGTTAACCAAGCCTGTGGAAGACAGAGAGATCAAGAAATGTGTCTTTCAAATGAATGGAATGAAATCCCCGAGTCTGGATGGTCTTAATGGCTACTTTTGACAACATTCTTGGAATATAATTGGAGGTTTCGTCAAGGAGGCAATACATGAATTCTTCCAAAACGGTATTCTTTTAAAGGAGCTGAATAAAACATTCTTGTGTTTGATTCCTAAAGGGTCAAATCCTCATAGCTATGCTGATTACCATCCCATTTCTTGTGCAGATTTCCTGTATAAAGTGATTTCTAAAATTTCTAGCTGATATATTAAAGCAAGTTCTTGCTCCTTTGATCAGTGACAACCAAAATACTTTCCTGTTGAATAGGCACATTGGGGACAATATTCTTATTGTTCAAGAACTGTTGAAGGGTTACTCTACTAAGAATGGTCCTCTGAACTGCACTATGAAGATTGACTTCCATAAAGCTTTTGATAATATCAGTTGGAAATTCATTCGGTATATGCGGGAAGCTTTTGGGTTTCCAACCTAGTTTATTAAGTGGATCATCGAATGTATTACTTCAGCCTCTTTCTCGGTACTGGTTAATGGTTCCCCTACCCTTTATTTTAAAGCCGCTAGGGGTCTCTGGCAGGGAGATCCAATATCCCCTTACCTCTTCATTCTTGCTATGGAAGTCCTCATTGCAATCATACGGAAGGAGACCATATCGGATACCAATTTCAAACACCATGCAAAGTGCAAGAAACTTGATCTCACTAATCTTGGTTTTGTCGATGACCTTCTTCTTTTTCGCAGGGCTGATATGTCATCTATTCGCTCTTTTATGCGAGCTCTCCATGTATTCAAACAAGCTTCTGGGCTTCATCTTAATCCGCAAAAAAAGCCATTTTCTCCTATCTAAAAGTGCAGCCCACATGAAACAGCCTATTGCAGAAGCCACTGGAATAAAACTACAAACTCCCCCTTCTTTACCTTGGGCTCCCGGTGTCGACAAAAAGGCTAACCTTCTCAGAATGCCGCCCTCTTTTAGAAAAGATTCAAAAGCGAGTAAAGTCTTAGGTGAACAAATCTCTATCATATGCGGGTAAGCTTCAACTTATTAAACCTGTCTTGAATTCGCTGCATGTGTAATGGAGCTCTTATATGTTTTTATCTCAAAGTATCATAAAAGAAATTGAGCGAACTCTTAGATCTTTTCTCTGGAGTCATCCAAATGGGCATCCGGGCGCCGCAAAGGTTAAATGGGCTGATATCTGCTTTCCAAAACAAGACGAAGGCCTCAACATTCTCTCCATTAAAGCTGCTAACTAGTCTCTCATTCTCAAAAGATTATGGTGGATATTGGATGACAAGAAAAGTTTATGGATTAAATGGTTTCATGTTTATTTCCTTAAGGGGCATAGTCTATAGGCTATCAAGCCATCAAGTTCCCACTCCTTTTTTCTTACTCAATTGTTGAAATTGAGGGATTCGGTTCATCAAGATAGCTTATGTATGATTAAGGACGGTCGCCTTGCCTCTTTATGGTTTGACAATTGGTCCACTAGGGGACCACTGATTAATAGAGGGTTTTTTTCCACGAGCTACTTCTTCCTTTCCTTTAAAAACTCAGATGAGCACCTTCATCATAGCCCGTGAATGGAGTTTTCCTAGAAGCCTTATTCAGTTCCAGCCAAATTATCCTCCCACCCCATAGGAACCCGACATATTTTTCTGGAAAGATACTCCCATTGTGCAGCTCACTAACAGAACTATTTGTGATTATGTCCGCAGCCATCGCCCTCTAGTTCCTTGGGCCACTAAGGTATGGAACAAGCACTTATTGCCGAAAATTTCCTTCATCTACTGGTTAGCTATCCAGAACAAGTTGTCTACAACGGACCGATTCCCTTACATCCAACTGAATAACAACTGCCCTATGTGTTTTATTCAGAGTGAATCTTGCAACCATCTATTTTTCGAATGCCCCTATAACAAGGCCATATGGGATTATGTCACTGCTTCTTGTTATTGGATGCATCCAGGGTCAACTTTTTTGGAGATCACTAATGGAATTTTTGTGCACTCGCCCATCCATCTCATTGTACTGGGAGTTTGTATCTATAAGTTATGGCAGGAACGTAACCTTAGACGGTTTAGGGATCAATCATCCACCAAAGAATCTTTGCTATCCCTGATTTTCAAGGACATTAGGGAGATCATTATGACTAAAAATTTACAACAACGTTGTAGCTCATCTTTATGCTCTTCTTTACACATTTAAGGATTCCTTCACTTCTTAATGCTTTTCGAGTAAGGTGGAAAAGGTAACATTGAACTGCTCTATTTGTCGCATTTCACTCCAGCCATTTTTGAAGTTATGATGCTTTTATGTTTGTTTCCTTACGCTGTATTTTCCATTATGATTAGATAGCTTCCTTGCTTTTGGTGTTTTGGTCTCTACCTAGGACATTTTTATTTTTGTACCTTTATTCATTCAATCAATTCTTCTTTAAAAAAAAAAAAAACCCCTTTCTTTGTTTTACAGAAACACAACATGACACGGGACAAGGAACACGACGTCAAATTTCACGTAGTTTCAAGCATTAATTCATTCTATTATGTTGTTTAAAATGTTAAACGAGTCTGGAGCGAATAGCAAGCCACATTCCGTTATCCAGAGGTAAAGCAATGTGGATAGAATAGCAAGCAGACTAAGTTGACACAACGCCGTGGCCCTAGGATATTTTGTGTCATTCATCTGTAGAATATTAGCAATGACAATTTCTTCCGCTTCAGCTTCCCTTCTCCAATCTTCTTCTTCTTCATCTTTCTGTCTCTTCCTTCTCCCTCATTCTCCTCCTTCATCTTCACAACACCATCTCCGCACTCCATCCTTATGCACTTTTGCTTCCCACCAAAAACAAACCCTTAACTTAAAGTCTCCGGTGGTAAAATCCCAAACTCTTCAAATGAACACAAGCCCCATGTCCCCCCCTTACAACGTCTTAATTACCGGTTCTAGTAAAGGTTCTCAGCTTCTTCAAGTTTATGCCTTTTTTTTAAAATAATAATGTTTGCGTTAATCTGTCATTTGGATGGCCTTTGGATGTTATTTCCTTTTTGGGTTTTGTTGAATAGCCTTCGACCTATCCTTCCTCCTCCCATCAATTTCATGTGAATGTATATATGTCATACAAATTGAGATTTTTGCTTCTAGGTTATTTATTTGCAGTCCAAGGGTAGAGTTTTTTCGGCTAGTGTTAGTTTAGTGCGTGACTGCAATTTCTTCCAATGTCTAAATACTGTTGTATGCTGTCCATCAACTTCCTTGCTATGCCCTGGTATTGGATTCTGTTTTTGATGAGAATTTCACATATACTGTTTGTCCTGAAGACTATTTATTTTCTAAAAAATGTAAACATACTTGAACTTTATATTCTCTCTCTCCCTGTATGTTCAACTATCTGTGTGTATCTATTCTTTTCTTTATTGTTTCAGTTTCAAAATTAATTGGTTATTTGATCCTGAATATTGTAATCCCTCGTTTTCTCTTATTCAGGAATAGGTTATGCACTGGCTAAAGAATTCCTAAAAGCCGGCGACAATGTACTAATTTGTTCAAGATCAGGTAAGCTGTAATCGTACATCTATTCAGATGATAAAACCTAGCTTTCTCTAAGCCAAAAGTTTTATGTTGTTTAAGAAGTACTATCTGAGTATCAAACCTTTTGGTTGAAAATGTTGGAAGTTAATGATTGCAAGGGTCTTGGATCTTTTGTCCACAAAATAATTTGAAGATTCTGCTTCCATTTGTCTAGTCTTATTGAGACCATTTAACAATTTTACTCTTTTGATCAATTCATTTTTTTTAATCCAATACCAGCAGATTGAGTATGTGACTCTTTGGTCTATGATCTATGGAAAGCTCTCATGAAACTTTTTGGCCATGGGAGTGAAATCCAACCGGGGACATATGAAATCTGTTCTGCCAAGTCCTGAGGGATCCAATCTTCCCTTGTTACTGTGCCTATTAGTTATAAAATATATATGCACAAAAATCATACTACTTCTAGTTTGGATGTTGTGTTTAGACCTAGATATAGTTTACACTTTGATGCTGGTAGTCTATGGTATGGCAAGCATGATTAGGAGATGAGAGTTCAACATAATTGGATGTACTTAGGTGGTAGGAAAGTGACCATTCAATATCTTTAGGTGTTAATTTAGGTTTTGTCAGCAATATGGCTTTTCCTAAAATCTATACCCTAAAGATCCCTGTTTGGGAATTGACCTTTTAATCTCTATCTTCAAGACTCTAAAACTCAACCCTCTTTGTATTCAGTTTTTAGCTCTAGATATCAAGGGTCACTTTTCTGGGTCAGCTAATCTATTCACAGGCTGAACATCTCTGTATGCGAATATTTTGTTGACCCTCAATAACTTCAAGAGTTGAATGCCCTGTGTTTAAGGGCAAAAATCAATAATAATGAAACAAGTTAATTTTTGAAAGAGTGTGAAGCTTGTGTTTGCAAATAAAAATATCATTGGTTCTTGAGACTTTTTGCAAGCTTCGTGGTAAAAGTGTGAAGCTTGTTTTCATACAAAATATCGTTGCTTCCTGAAACTTTTGGCAGCTGAAAGGGTGGAGTTTGCTCTTCAGAGTCTGAGAGAAGAATTTGGACAGCACCGTGTGTGGGTACCTCCTTCATGATTCTTTTCTCCTCCTTTTTAATTGTTGTATGTCTTTTTTTGTTGTGTCTCATTTTTCTCTATTGTCTAACTCACTAAAAGTATCTCATATCAAACTTGTGGTTATGAATATTATATTCTTCTTTTGCAGGGTACAACTTGTGATGTTAGGAAAGGAGAGGATGTCAAGGATTTAGCTGCATTTGCCCAAGAAAACCTAAAATTCATTGACATATGGGTACGTAGTCTCTACGTTTCATTGTAGACTGCCTATGCTTTCCATTTGTTGTAGTTAGTAAAAGAATCTCATTTAGAATATTTGTGATACACTTATATTTCCATATATGTTTAGGACTTAATTCAGAGTCATTTACATCCATTTTATGTTCATCTATGGCTGGTTTTTCATGTTTTAGCATTATTCGAGGTTCGTTGATGTACAATGCATAAATGAAACAAATAAACTCGAATTACATTGTTTTTGGGTTTCTGGCAGACTTGACCTTTAGTCGTGGAATTTTTATCTCAAGATTGGTTTAGCCAAAAATTCTGAAATTTCATACTTAAATTCTTGACTCATTGACTGATTTTTTGGAACCAATTGCAGATTTTTCTAAGCTGGAATTTAGGAAAAATAAATTTCCGAAATTTGTGCCAGATTTTGGATCACCAGAATGACCTGTCGACGATGTTTTGATCATAACTTTTGACTCAGATGAAAAAATCCCGTGATTCAAGTCTCATATTGAAGCTAACTCAAAGGCGAAGATACTAATAAAATTTGAACTCCTAAATCGTCACCGTTTATTTTTTATGCACTGTCGAATTTGACCTTCAAAGATCTATTCCAACCAGCCAAGGATCAACATCAACCCCCACCTTTTAATTATTTCAACCCATGCACAGCTCATTCTCCACTCCAAAAATAGCCTCCACTATAAGACAAAGAAGCCTCCACCGAAAACTCATGCAGTCCCACTTGACTTCAGCCTCCATTGACATGCACGCATGCATATCCCTTTATTCACGCAATAGCCCAACTTAAATCTTTCACGCCACTCTAAAGAATCAGCCTTTATTTTTTGACTGCCGCTCCACGCCAACACGCAGCAGCCATCCTTCATGCCACTTCCATTCATCAAGGCCTCCAATTACGGACAAAAGACAGCCTCCAAAGTAAGACAAAACACTCTCCATTAATTCATAAAAAAGGCTTCATCCATTCATATTGAGGGACGCATACGCGAGGAGTAGCTGAAAAACATTCCCTCCATTCTCTAGACAGCAACTCATTCAGGCTACACACATCCAAGCCTCCATTTCCACTCACACAAGCTCCATAAAAAAAACAATAGCCCCGACTTAGTTAAAACTCTCCACTCATTTATGCTTAAACCATCATCCATTTTCCATACACCAGCCCCTAATCACGAAAGCCATCCATTTCAAGCCTCCAATTATTATTCATCCGAACATTCACCAACGCAGCTGTCTTCACGCAATTCTCCATCCATCACACTTCACACCTCCACACACACACACCATAGCCTCCTTCAGATTTTCACGCATTTTTCATTATCTACTCCACCAACGAAACAGCTCAACCAACTTACCACTTCCTCACATGCAGCAGATTTGAATCTTCCACTCATTCACTCACTGCCTCAGTCTCCACCAGCAAAAGAAGTAGCAGTCTCC
Organism: Erythroxylum acuminatum; assembly: GCA_026284645.1. NCBI lineage: Eukaryota > Viridiplantae > Streptophyta > Magnoliopsida > Malpighiales > Erythroxylaceae > Erythroxylum > Erythroxylum acuminatum. Next base: position 17,033,758 of record JANKOD010000004.1, on the reverse strand, counting down.
TCTCCAACCTTCCACAGACGCAAACTGCTAGCTTTCACTTCACTCCTTACCAACGTAACCTCCATTCACCATCCACCGCAAGACAACAATGTAACCATACAAGGAGATTGGATAGCCCGCTGATTTCTGCAGCTATTTGGGAGCAGTGTTCTTCATTTATATTTGATTTTCTTATGAGTTTGTCTAGAGTTTATGCTTGTGGATTGCTTGGCATGATGATTTGTGGCTGAACCTTAATTTCTCTTAGGGATTTGATATTTTTGTTGATGCTTTAATATTGAATTTTGCTGGAATCCATAACTAGAAACTTATATACTTGTTGATTTTTCCTTGGGTTTATTTGTCTTCCTTTGGATTATTGGAAATTTTCTTGGTATAAATTCGCCTTTGAAAAAAGGGAGTTTTTGCTAGAAGATTGAAAAAAAT
>JANKOD010000004.1:16985228-17021249 GCA_026284645.1 Erythroxylum acuminatum | reverse complement strand
GTGGAAGACCTTCTACAAAATTCATGCTAATGTGTATCCACCTTTCCTTTGGAATAGATAAGGGTTGTAAGAAGCCATAAGGAGCTATTGTTTCTTTTTTTTCCTAACAAACTTCACATCTTCTCATAAATTCATTAACATCTTTTTATAATTTTCTCCAAAGGAAATTCACACTCAATTTCTTATATGTTCCTTACCACCCCGAATGTCCTTCTTGAGTTAATGCATGGAATAACTTAATGAGCTTTTGTCTTAAAGTTAATGGAATCCCCACTACCAATTGCACTTTCCATTTTAAGTGCCCATTGTTCCACATATAACCTAAGTATTTAAATTCAGAATTACTACGTAGGTGAATTATTACTTAATCAACCTCAACCTCCCTCTAATTTGTTGAAATTTTTGGAGTATATTCATCTATATTTAAGAAATTGATAGAACGATTAACTTGGAGCTAATAACACATGATAATGAATCAATATCCAAATTAACACCGCCCTTCTCATAAAAAATATATAAATCAATTCTGATTAGCTTAGGAAGCCAAGTTTATTGGAAAGGTTTAGTTATCCTCTATTCTATCAAGTACTTTAAGCTATAGAGATCTATTTAGATCACAAAATGGCTCCCTGTCAAGCAATGTGACCATTGTTTGATGTTCATAACTAGTGCTAGAAACTCGCCCATCTTGTATAAGTACAATACCTATTACTTCTCCACAAGCGCCAACTTGCAAACAAAAGGCTGAGTGAAATTTGGTGGATCCAATACAAGAGATAATGTTAATGCATCCTTTAAAGCTAAGAAGGCATTGGTATCGTCCTTATCCCATATAAAAGCATTCTTCTTCAGCAAATTGGTCAATAGCTTACAAATTTGTCTATAACCTCTAATAAACCTTCTGTAGTATTCACATAATCCTATAAATCCCCTCAGTTGTTTGGTTGTTTTCTATTTAGGCCACTGTTGGATTACTTGTATTTTAAGAGGGTCAGTTGCTACTCCTTCACAACTAATTACATGCTCTAGATATTCAACTTAAGTAACACTACAAGGATAATTAGTCAGCTTTATATACAATTAATGAGCCTTAATGTCTAAACATTTGTTGTAAATTATGATAGGTTAGTATATCTTCAAAGAATACATGTACAAATTTCTTCAAGTAAGCCTTAAATATATGATTCATCGAGCTTTATACTGTTACAGGGGAATTTATCCATCGAATGGGAATTAACAAGAATTCATAGTGGCCTTTGTGTATCTTGAATGATATCTTATGCACATCGTCCTCATAAACCTTTATTTAGTGACACATAAAACAACAATTCGTTTGTAATTATTCTCAATCATCTCCATTTTTTGCTTCAGAGATTATCAAGAAACAACTCACATCTTCTATGGAAATAACTCTCTCTGTTTTCTTCTTAGGAGCTTTTGCTATCCATTTACCTTCTTCACTCTTCAATTCTAGCTCATACACCTTCCACCAAAACTTTATTGTCCCCTTTGGTAGTTGTAAACTATATCATCCAAAATGGATAGCCATTGCACAATTAAAACCATGTCATTACCCCCAACATCAATCACTAATGCATTAGCGATAAACTCTTTACAATTCATTTACCATCTGAAATTGAAACAAATATAGTTACAATTAAGATGCTTTCCCCTTCCCACCATAATAGCAATGTCCTTTTATCTCCTCTAATTCTCCACTAAACTTCTTTAGTAACTCCTTATACATAAAATTGTGAATGCTTTCTCTATCGATTAATATATGAATTGTTCTCACATATACTATTCCCTTAATATTCATTTATTGGTATTTGGCATTACTAACTTTGGCAATGGCCTACAAGGATATACTAGGTTATGTAATATCTTCTTTATTCTCCTTTAACTCCTCAAATTCCATCTCATCCTTTAAGAACATACCAACTAGTATGGTCCTGGGATTACCAATCTTTGAGATGAAAAATCAAACTCAACATAATAATCTTTGACAATACATCTCTACCTTAACTCCTTCAATTCACCAATTAGATCTTCAAAAATAGCCTCACCAAACCTCTATCCCAATGCTAATAAGTACTCTGCCCAATTAGGAGTTTCCTTTGTCAATATGTTGTGAAGATATAGTTCATGCCACATTAGTGCTTGACCCTCTGAGTGCATGGCCACTAACCTACCTTCACCTCAAAACGGGGTCCTATCAAGTGTGAAGAATTGCTCACACTAGACCCATACTCCTAGCCCTTCTCCTGAAATTCAATCTTACTAAAACTTGTAGGCATTGACTAATGTCCTTGAACTGATCCCTCCACACCTCTAATTTTAAGAACACAACGATCCCCATACCCGCCTCCTAACAATTCTGCATCATCCTTCTGATACAATTGCATATTCATTCCTTATAGTTCATATAAGTTTATTTCTTAGCGAAGCTCCAACTCCTAAAATTGATTGTGCAACCCTTCTTCAATCCTTCCCCATTCTTGAGCTTAAGTTCCTTATGCCATGTTGCCACTTCCACTTGAATTGATTCGACTTTATTACCAAATGATGCAATTAATTTTTATTAAGAATTTGTATTTGAGATTTAGGGTTTTTATCCTTGCAAATGATAGTTAAAATCAGAATTCAAAGAGAAAGAATGAACAAATCAAAGAGGGAGAAAAGTAGATATAATTTTGTTAATTCAATTTCATAATGTTTTAATTCAACAACTATTTTAGTCATTAATAATTGCCCAATTAAACATTTACACTTACATTTTTTTATTAACTAGAGTTTGCCCATACAATGTCTCCTCATTGTTTTTGATTCAACTCTTTACAATGTCACTTCATATCTTTAAACAATAACATATTTCTCTTCTTCTTCATCAACTCACTTATCATGTCCTCCTTCCCTATCAACCAAAAACTTCATCATCATCCATGAACCAAATACCTTCACCAGTATTTCTTGGTCTATTTTGTAGTCACGCTTTTTCTTTCATTCTTCAAGTATACAAAAGTAAATCCTTTTTGGATGCTTAGTTATATTAAGTGTCCTAAAAGTAGTACCAGAATGAAATCAATAACAATATTAGAAGTATTCTCTGAACCTCAATTTCATCATTAAATAAATCAAACGACACTCCTCCAGATATGAACTATAGTAAATCATGAGGTGCCTCACCGATTCCATCATTAAAAAAATATCTTCAAACTCTTACCCATATGTCCTAATCAATTATTTCTATTGGCATAACACATTCCTTATCATTTGCGGAATCATCCAAGTCCAACGAAGGTAGACGGTTATATTTTGGTTATGGGATCACAGATAGTCCATAATGTTGTCCAAACTCTATTTGTTGTTATGCTTACCTAAATTGCTAAGCTTGCTGAGTTAGGTCAACATAAAATGTTTACCCTAATTGTTTGCCAGGACTCAGACATGCAGAAATTTCCCACGGCAGGCAAGGACATTAAACTATCAGCTCCCACCCCACGGAAAGAGATTCACACCACAAATATAACACTTAAACGCAAATACTTAATATGGAGTACTGTTTATTCAAACTAACAACCTCCCTTTCCTGGATGTTGTCACTGAATACAATCGTGATACATTTACAACCCATTCATTAACAAATAACAAAGCTAAAGAGGTGTTGTCAAATAAGCACAAAATGACATACATGATCTAACTAAAAAAAAATTGGCCCTCGCAACTTTCTGCAAAACCACAATATGCTATCATTACAAAATGGCAGAAAATGAATCGAGGGGAGGAAGAAAAGAAATTGAAAATGATGGGCAAAACTCACTCCTAAGGCATGATCACAAGCAACAATGGTACCACTCACACCTATATTCATGAACTGCAAATGGTGATATGCCAGTCAAAGCACGCCATGTATACAATTGAAAGCATAACTTTTTAAAAGAGCAGTGAAGACCATAGTGATTAAAAACCCATAAGTTAGGCAGATAAGAAGCAGAGAGACGAATTTCCATTTAGAATAAGTCAGCTTTCTTTTTCTGCATGTCCTGCTTCCACTTCGGCAACTTATAGAATGCTTCTTTTGCCATCCCAAATACAGTCTGGAAATCATCTTCTGAAAGATAAGCCTGCAGAATGAAATGGACGAAAATCCTTGAAATGCCAATCCAAGAATCAAATTCAGATGTAATCACAATGTATACCAGAACAAACCTCTCTTCTCTTAAAATCAATCCCAGTTACAGGAACCTCAGAATGAACCTTCAGTTGATCATAACTGAATGTAGACTGAATGCTTTCATCACCTTTCTCACCTTGCTCAGCATCTTGCTTTGGCTCTGATTCGTCCACATTGCTGTCAGATATGGATGCAGGTTCCTCAATTTCCCTGTCTTCTGTATCTTCAGAAATTTGTGCTTCATAAACTTCACTTTTTTCTTCAATTTTCATAGCAAAATTACAGATCCATAAGAGCTAAAACAAAGTGAATTTCAATTTAAAGAGCATCACCAAAAGACTGTCACTCCTACAGAATCAAACGACTTCATGTGACTATTTTAATGTCTCTGTGACTTCTTACAGTTGAAAGAAAAAAGAAATTTTCTTTACCTAAGGAGCCAGCCTCTGAGGTAGGAGTATGTGACGGAGAGCCATCTGGACTTTGCTTCTTCTTTTCTGCAGTAAGAACGGATGATAAAGCAGCTACGGCTGCAGCTCTTTGTGACCCCTGACTTGCTCCAGAGGGCTTTGAAGGAGTTTTGTTTCCAGAGGATGAATTAAATGCTGAGGATAAGGCAGCCAAAGCTGAAGCTCTTTGTGTTGGTCCTCCTGAACCATTGGACCTATCCTGGTCCTGTGGATAGATTGCAGCACAAAGTACCAAATTTTGTTCAGAGAGAAACAAGATAAATAATAAATTTGCTAACAGATACAAAAGCTCTGTTACAGGGCATTATTTCACTAAAGAGTAGGATATAATCTGGATAGAGAAACTGTAACAGGAAAAACCCTATGAGGCACAAAAAGTAGAAGAAGCTCAACGTATTACATATTCAATTTGAGTGTTACAGGGATGTTCAAGGAAACAGAAAGGGTGCAGGCAGAGTTGGAAATTATTCTCAACTGAGGAAATTCTCATTAAATCTAAAGTGTTTACAAAAATAAATAAATATAAACAAAAATGCCAATTTTTAATAAATCTTTTAGGTTCCAGAGAGCTGAAAGCAATTAACAAGTCAGAGAAATCTTATTATGATATACATGAACTGTTAGGACTTTGTCAGTGGTGTCAAACTAAAAAGTGATTGAAGTTAAAAACGCTAGGAAGACGCACTCCACTGGTAATTGGATTTGCATGCACCAATGGTGAATTTGGGCTGTACAAATACACTACATCGTATGTAGCAGTCAAAGTTTGGAATAGCACAGATAAATCAAACACCACTATATTGTTAGTTGCACAGAGAAATAAGTGTTAACAGAAATGAAAAGAAGCCATAAACAGATGCCCCCTTTCCTCCCTTTCTTGTTCCCAAAATGTTAAAACCAAATAAACTTCCAAAAGGTAAAAGGAAATAAACATAGAAAATATGGGCAACAGTGGGGCAGGCACATATAGCTATGCCCCTGGAGTGGGCGTATCCCATAAGCATCTTCCATAGGCATCTTTTACAACAACAGTTATAATTACAGATTTCAATGGAAATTTTCCTATTCACCAAGTGGGTTATAATATCTAAAGTATCGACCACAAGTTTATAAGGCATTCCCTCTTGACTGTCTTCATTAAATTATGCTATAACCTGTATTGTGAGACCAAAAGTTTGAAAAACATGTGACAAGATTAAGTAGGGGATCTAACAAGGGATATAACTAGTCAGTTCTGTATATTTTTAATGGAGAAAAAAATGCCAAGTGTACTTCAATGACAAATTGAACTCTTTCTCTTATAGTTCGTTTTGCAACAGACTGATAGTTTGGGTAGTATTAAGATAAAAGCTTCAGAGAAGCCACTTTAATAATAAAAACTAGTTGCAAAAGAAAGCAACAAATTACTACCTTAAAAAGAACAATTCACAAGGATGACACGTATCAAGCTGAAACAATTAAAGAACATCCAAAGGCCTCATTCATGGACAGGAGAAAATAATACTTATACAAAACGTATAAACAGTTCACTTACTGGATAGGCTGACTTGTCACTAGATGGGTTAAGAGCAGATGACAAGGCAGCTAATGCAGAAGCTCTTTGGGTAGGCCCACCTTGATTTCCATTGGACTTTTCCTGTCATGTAATAGCACAGCATTGCTAGTGTCTGAAAATAACAGAGTCCACATGCAAGGTTCTTGTACAATTAAGACAATTCAACCTGAATACCAACATCAGATGCAGAATTTCTGACAAACACATTTAGCATGTGTGGGGGAAACAAGAAAATGATTTATAAACTGCAACTTTGAAGGAAGATCTGAATGACATATTCCCCACTATACAAAACATTAGCAGGTATAGAATCAAAAGAAAATATTGCGTGAAGAAATTACTCCTAAAATCCACGGAGAAAAAGAAGTACATTCACAAGAAACAGATGCACATATAATTTCTAAATGCTAGATCATGACATTCAATTTTAAAAGGTAAGTTGTTCCATGAAAATATTCTAAAGATTAATAATAGGGCTAATAATATAAGAGAGAAAGGAAGAGAGTCATGATATCCTTCTCAATGGAGAAGAGAGTGGAAAAAGGAAAAATAATCAAAAGAATAAACATGTTGCACTGGAAACATAATGGCAACATTTCTCCCCTTATTTCTCACATTATCATAGTGAAGCAAGAAACCAAGAATCTACCTCCACAGCTTGGTGTCCTAAACCAAAGAGCAATGCTACCTTCTTTTGAAATGAGTTTCCTTGAACCTGAAATTTATATTGGGAATCGATAAATAAAAATGAAACAGCAAAATTTCATATGCAATGCAATAAATAAAGCGCATCTCAAGAACAAAAAACATAAATTCTTTGAGGGGCGACAAATGAAAAAATTTTAATCAGTTGCAATCTCATCCTCAACAATTTATCTACTAGACCTTTTTTCTTACAAGGCATATCCTCAAAAGTATGGATTATATCCAATGATGCAGTTCAAGCATGCAATACTATATAACAGTTTTTGATGCTATCTTATAGTTGCAACTGAATTCTACGCTCTTCCAAGTTTAATGTTTACGAATAGATGTCTCTAATCTATTTTTCTTAGGAATAAATACCATTAATATATTAATTTTTTCCTCCACTTTTCCTCTTCCATCTATGCCCACTAATTCTCAGACAGCCTGATGGTACCCAACATCTCTTTGCCTCCATAACAACTTTTTTCAATAAAATGTTGGCTAAGAAGAAGACCAATCAAATCTGATCAAATATTTTATACGAACTTAAATAGTTTGTATTTGACACCAAGACAAAGCAATGAAGAGTGATTTAAAACACATAAGATTGTATACTTCTTGATTAAACATTTGTAATGATTCTGTGTAGCGGCATACTTTACAATTATCTCAACTCTATAGAAGCAGCCCAACAAACTCATTCCAGCATTCATCATTCACCATGAAAAATTATAGAGAGACAAGATAATAGACCATCCAAAGCTTAACAATGATTTGATAGCAGAGCACATACAGTGGCTTTTGTAAGATCCCATGCAAAGTATGTCGTGAAAAATGAAGGTTCATTTCCTTCACTGACTTTAAACAGAGGAACATTTAGTGGCAAACCATCGAGAGATGCAGCCATATCTATATATTTCTGCAAAAAGTAAAATACAGTAAGTACATTATGGCAGGAAAAATCTGAAAGAAATGATTTTTGAAAGCTTACCTGGCCAACATCAAAAGCATTCTGCTTTTCTTTGGGATCTACTGAATGACCAACCCAAATAAATACCTCAGCATGTGTGTCAAGTATCAATATGTCCTCTGTCAACAAATCATCTTGAGAGAAGTTGTAAACTTCCTCGATCTGCTCAATAGAATGCAACAGGCTGATAAGTATTTGTCTACACAGAACTTTCAGAAGCACACAAAGACTAAAACTCACCTGAAATCTCCCTGGAATAGCAAGCAGCAAAATTTATCATAGAAGGTTGGTTAGAATTTACTTAAAGGGCATGACTGTAAGATGTAATTTCTTTCAAAAGGTGCAATAAGAGAACAAAATTACTAGAATTCTAATAACCAGAATAAGAGACACCTTTGTTGAGTGAATATGAAAATAAGTGGGGATCCCTGAAAGTTTCTGGAGAAACTCTTTTGCTGGTGTAATTCTGTTTGCCCCCAAGTGCAAACCAGAAAGATGAGCTTTCAGTTCCTTCTTTAGCATGTTTGACAGCAACGGCAGGCTGAAATATGTAAATAGTATTAAAGACAAATGAGGAAAATATGCAGTATGTGAAGGACCTCTTTTTTCTTTTTTCTGTGCAAGAAACTACTTGGAACAATTTTGCCAAACCCCCAACCCATCCCACCCAAAAGAGGATTTCAACCCATGCTCTCTTGATCTTGGGAAGGAGATACTAACAGCTTGGCTATTCCCTCAATCTGAGAAGAAACTTCAATTGTTTCTCGAGATCTTTCTCAAGATCATTGCGACAGCAAACAAAAGATTAGTAATTGAATGATCAATTTAATTGCAAAGCTTCAATTTCTCTTTTAGTACTTCCACATGGAGCATATTTAAAAGGTAATAAGAAAAGAATATTCATAGAGACAAAAAGACCAACTAAAAAATTCAATTCAGATCTGAACTTTAAAGTTTCACCCTACTTGACCTAAACCTACATATGTTCTTCAAGGTATAACCATTTCAGTTGACCTCATACTCCAATTCAGTTGAAAGCCAAACCAAGCTATTCAAAAGTTAATTCAACTAGCTATTTAACCAGTATTATCAAAATTATAGATGAGATATTAGCAACTATTTAGTCATTATACTATCTTTCAGAACATAGAATACACTCACATGTTCCTTTCAACAAAAATGTTCATGAGACTACCTTCAAAAATTCAGCAGCCTTTGCAGCTAGCTGCTGCTGCTCATAAGTACTCTGATTCCCATGCCACAGGAAAATTGATGAGCCAGATTGCAGAAGAAAACACTCTGTAGAGTTTAATGATGTTGCCACCTAAAAAATAATAACTTTAGTGGACATCTAACAGATAGTTGCCTTCTGTTGGTTATTAGTCAATTAAAACAATCGCATGGGAGGCAGCAGGAGAAAAAGGTGGACTGAAAAGATCAAGAAGTTCAAAAATCATGGAGATGTCTTGGAAGTATTTATTGAGGAAATTTTGAACTTTGAAATGTGACATGATTACTAAGCACCAAAAGATGAATTCCAACAGAAAACCATAAGTTAGGTTTTAGTTTAAGCACAATAAAACTGTATTCAGTTAACTAACCTATTGACTGTCACAAATTCTAACATTATTAAGGATTTCCTAGGAAGAAACCATGCAATGTTTCATTTTACAATGTCTATTAATCTTCTTAATTGACTTGCTTCGTTCTATTTATGTTCTTATGTCTATAAACAAATGAATTTTGAATAATCATGTTAACCTACATGAAAAATGACATGCAACTAATTTTTCATAAACAGGCTCAAACTGGTGATATTTTCAGCTTCCATTGATTAAAAACAAGTTTCCTTTAACCCCCTTCCAGACAGGCCTTTTGCTCTGATATATAACTGCTTTTGCTGACAGTAATACCTATCAGCTGGAGTAGTAGTACTACAACTGGTAGCCTCCTAGGAAATCACTGTCATAGATCACCCATCTCTTACAAAAATAGACAATATAGAAGACTATTAACTATGGAAAAAAAAAATTTTTTGGTAATTACTATGGAACAATATTTCAGTACACATTATCTCATCACATTTAATTTTTCAAGCGTTCCAACTTAGAGGAATGCTCATATGCATTTCCACTTAGAGGAATGCTCATAATATCTGGTGACTGTGGTTCCTACCTAATTTGACAAGTATTACCTGATTTGAGGTTTTACGAGTACCTAATCTAACATTCTATATTTGCAATGCTAACTAGTTTTTGACAAATTTCATCGTTAATTTTGACCTTTAGGTTCTACTTTTGTCAGCAGTCTTCAAGTTTAAATTACCACAATTCAAATAATTATAGTGTTCCCATAAATTTCTTTAATATTCTCAAGATTCTCAACTTTTCTTTGATAAACGATAATTTTAATAAATTCCCACAAAAAGATGAGGAGTTATAAAGCTCATGTTACAAAGCATTCAGGCTTGCTTTACTTTTTAAACATTCTAATTGAAGGCTTCTCAATAGATCTTGAACTTCAATTTCATGTCTGCTTTTTGATCTTCAATTCTTTTGTGCATTGGAGAAGGGGCAAGGGGATTCAAAAAAGGGAACCCTTCATTGAAAAGGATTGAAACTATTTGATGCGAGCATGACTAACCAATCAAAGAATAGCTAGGAGAAAGAAGCTTCAAGAGGCTTTGAATAGACTGATTCAAGATATATACGCAGATCAAGCTTCAACAAGCATTCTAGAAAGCTTACTAGACCCAAACAAAGACCAATTACTAATTAACATGATCAAGCTAAGGTTGGAGAAGATTTGGAAGCATAAACTCATGTATTAAATCCAATTTAGTGTCCTAGTCTTTGTTTTATTGTAATTGGGCTATACTTCACTTAATTATAAAGCTCAAAACGTGTTTACTATGATTTTTGTATTTGAATTAGGACTTATTATGGGACTAAATTATATGATTAGAAAAGGCCCTAAAGGTGGTAATTTCCTGTGTCTTACTATAATTTAGTTATAATAGAACCTGTAGTTAGTTTCATAATTAAGTAACAACAATTAGAGTTCTATTCAAGTAATAATAGTAGTTAGCTTTTTACTAAAGTAGGAATCTTGGTTACACTTGTAATTAGATGTTTGTTACATTTTTTATGTTAATTTTATATGAAGTAGACATTTCTAATCAACAAAGACAGACTGATCAAATTTTGGGATCAAAATCAATTTGGGATTAAAATCAAAAGCACTACGTCAGATAACGCTAGATATTAATCAAATTTTGTCACCCTACTTTTCAAAAAAGGAATTATTCATGACTCATCATCGTTGACAAAATAGGATTATTGAGAAGAAAAATGGCATTTACTCATATAACTCATGCTCTACTGTTTCAAGGGAATATTCCAAAAGCCCATTGGAGGGGAGGCAATTCTAATTGCCACATAATAATAAACTTCCCTCACGTGGGTTATAATAGAAGTTCCATGCAAAGCCTTAATACCTATTATCCTAGCTTCAAAACCTCAAATGGGCTTTACTCATAGGGTATTTGGTTGCACTGACTTTGTAATCCCATTGTCATCAAATGTGTACACAAAAGGGGTAAAAGTGCTATAACCTTTCATCACAAAAGTTCTATACCTCAGCTGATGTCAAGTCATACCTTCAAGGGAAGACATCAATGGTGAAAGATGTACTTTTGAATCTTTTGTGCCACTTGACCATCAAGTGCCCATCCCAAAGCTCATGTCCATCCTCTAGTCCAATTTGTATCCCATAAAAAACATAAATCTCTCTTGTGTCCATCCATGTTAAGATTTTCCAAAATATTCATAGGTGTATTCCTAAAGAGCAACTGTTCCAGAATTGAAACAAGTCCAAGAATCCAATGCAAACTATGGAAATGAGTCCATAGTAAGAACTAATCCTCCGCTACATACACAATCAGTTGAAACACCCACCTATTAAGAAATTTACTAGAGTGCAAGAAGAGACCACTCCACCCATTGTCTCACTATGCATCTCTCAAACACTTGTCACCAACCTATAAAAATTTCATTACAAGTCTACCTACCATTTCTATTCCTAATACTATTTCTAAGGCATTGTTAAAAAGGGAATGAGGAAATGGATGCGCTAGAGAAGAGAAGGATATGGGAGACTTTTGATAAACCAAAGGGGAATAACATAGTTGACTTAAATGGATCTTTACACTAAAATATAAAGTTGATGGATCACTAGAGAGAGATTAAGCACAGTTAGTTACTAAAAGGTACACTCAAACTTATGAGATTGATTACCAATAAATATTTCCCCGGTGGCAAAAATAAATACTTTGAAGATTTTGTTATCCTTCGGAGCTCACTTTGACTAGCAACTTTTGTAGTATGATGTGAAGAATGCCTTCCTTCATGGAGATCTAGATGAAGAAATCGACATGAACATTCCACTAGAACTTAAAGAATACACAAATAAGAAAGTTTGTAGGTTGAAAAGGGCTATATGGATTGAAACAATCTCCTAAAGCATGGTTTGGGATATTTGCTAAAGTTTTGAAAGTATCAAGATATAACCAAAGTCAATGAAATCACACTCTCTTCATCAAGTACACAGTTGCATGGGGAGTAATTGAACTTACTAGTGTATGTTGATGATATTATTTTAATTGAAAAATGATGAAAAAGAAAAAAGGGAATTAAAGCAACGAGTGATAAAGGAATTCAAGATAAAGGAGTTTGGAAAATTGAAGTACTTCCTTGGTATCAAGGGGGCATAATCCTCATAAGGAATTTTTATATTTCAACATACGTATGTAATTCATCTCTTGAAAGAGCCAAGAAATATTGGGTGCAAACCAGTCTCTACCCCAATGGACACAAATCATAAGAGCATGGAGAAGTGAAAGAAGAACTAGTTGTTGACAGAAGGATTTACCAGCCTAGTAGGTAAGCTCTATACCTTGCTCATACTTGACCTAACATAGCATCTCAATAAGCATAGTTAGTTAGTTCATACATGATCCGAGAAAGTCACATTTACAAGCTGCACATAAGATGTTGCATCACTTAAAAGGCTATTTAGGGAAAGGAATTTTGTTTAACAAGAATAATTATCCCAACCTAGAAGCCTATACTAATGTGGACTATACATGACCTATAGTGGACCAAAGATCAACCAGAGATTACTGTACTTTCCTTAGAGGCAATTTGGTGACTTAGGGGAGCAAGAAACAAAATGTTGTGGCTAACTCATCAGTAGATTTAGAGCTTAGAACAATTGTTTAAGGCATGTGTGAGTTGTTATAGCTGAAGATTATTCTAGATGACTTGAAAATTAAGCGGAAAGGTCCTATGAAACTCTATTGTGACAACAAATCCACCATCAATATTACTCATAACCCTATTCAATATGAAAAGACAAAGCACGTTAAAATTAATAGACATTTCATCAAGAAGAAATTAGAGGAAGGGCTTGCATGCACGCCATATGTTCCATTGAGAAGCCAACTAGATGATGTTTTAATAAAGGGGTTGAACAGTTCAAGTTTTCATGATATTATTTTCAAGCTAAGAATGGAAGACATCTATTCCTCAGCTTGAGAGGAAGTATCGAGTTGTATATTAGTTGTATACCTTTTTTAAGAAGTCAATTTCTTCAAATCCCAAAGATTGTGCGATCCTAATAGGATGTTCTCCTTTTCTAGGAGAATGTGGAATCCTAGGAGATTTTTTTTTTCTTTCCTATAAGAGTGTAGAACCTTAAGAGATGCATTCCCACTTTTAGAGATTGTTTCTTATTTTTCTTCCTACACTAAGGTGAATAATATAACCATGTAATTCTAAATTATATGTAAGAAGAAAATTTATTTTCCCTCCTATTTTGTGTCATCTTCTACAAGCAGATAAAAACCAAAAAGGATGTGTATGTAATATATTCAATTGAAGTTGTGAATAAGATCCTACTTGCTAACCGGTTTTATAAGATATTCAATGACAGAGAATCACAATGGGTTGATAGTGTACTAAGCTTATGATGTATCCGAATCTCTTTTTTGTTCTTATGGTTCTGGTGAAAGTATCTTTGTGTTCAAATTTAATGATTCGAGGACGAATCCTTTCAAAGAGTGGGGGAATGATGTAAGCATGACTAGCCAATCAAAGAATTCATTGTATATGCCTAGTGGACCAATTACAAGAGATAAAGGGTGAGAATCTTAAAGAGCCTTTGAATGGGTTGATTCAAAACATATTTAAATCAAGCTTCAAGGAGCATGTCAAAGAGGATTTTGGGAAGCTTACTAAACCCAAAAAAAAAATCAAATACTAGTTAAACAAGATCCAAGCATGTTGGGGAATATTTAGATGTATATTAGGAATCTGATTTAAATATAATTCATATAATGTTAATTAAATTTAATAAAAGTAGAAGCAGTAGTAGCAAATAATTTCTTAGTTGAATAAGGAATATTAGAGTTCCAATTCAAGTAGTATTAGCAGTTACAGTTAGTGTTAATTAAGAATCCTTAATACACTTGTAATTAGAATATTGCACAATTTTTTTGCTCACCTTATATAAAGGGGATGTTTCTACTCAATAAGTTGAGTCGCTAATATTAAGAGTTGCAAGTGCTTTATCTCTTGTTCTTTATTGAACTTTAGAACTTATCAAAAAATTTCTTTTCATGTGTCGTTCAAAAAACTGTATGAAATTGGTTCTTTATTTTTCATAATCAAGGAGTCAGTTCATGAAAATTTTGATTTACCCTTTCTTATAAGATTTTAATCTTATTCGAAGTTCTCTAGGTTTTATTCTTAAGTAGTTGCCATCACTATTATTACTAAGGCTAAATTAAGAGAACTACAAGCATTATCATTATTTTCAACATGATACAAACAGTCACATTAGTGTTCCCTCCTTCTCCCCCATCTACTAAAGAATCAAACACTTATTATAGAACCTAGTTTCCAATGACAAAAATTTGCAGTAGCATGATACGCTTCAACTCTTCACGCTCTCATCAAATCTCAACTTCAACAACACTTGATCATAAGTCTATAATGTAAGCTCACACCTAAAATATCTCCTTTTTTTAATTACATCAAAGAGCAACATCAAAAGTATCTAGATACACCTTGTTCAGGGAAGTGTTGGACATTAGTTGAATCCTAGTTCCTATTGTAAATAGATGACAATGGGGAAGATAATGAACAATGCTGGTAGAACTCTTTCCTATGCTGGTAGACTGCAGTTGGTTATTTCTGTGCTCCCAACTTTTTAGGTGTATTGGTCTAGTCATTTCATTCTTCCCTCTTCCATTATCAAAGACATAGAGACTAAATTAAGGAATTTCTAGTGGTCTGGAAATATTGAGTCTAACTCTCATGCAAAAGGTTAAATGGAGTGACCTCTGTAGACCTAAAAGAGCAGGTGGCTTAGGCATTAAACATTTATCGACGCAGAATAATGTTCTTATAGGGAAAAGAATTTGGTTTCTTTTTAATGATAATGAAGCTATCTGGGTCAAGTGGGAGTATACCATTATTCTTAAACGAAAACATTTTTGGAGTGTCCAACCTAGTAATAATAGTTCGTGGAGTTGGAAGAAGCTGTTACATGTTAGGGACCTTATTGGGAACCAATTCATATTTAAGATACGAAATGGGGTATCTACTTTCTTCTGGCAAGATCCTTGGCATCCTAGAGGTATCCTGAAGGATCTCTCAACTCCTAGAGTGATCAATGGATCGGAATTACCTATGAGTGCAAAAGTTTCTGATGTTATCAGAAACAATATGTAGACCTGGCAGAAGGCCACAATTGAGACCATACGCACCATGGAGCCTTTGCCATACCAACCAAAATGCTCCCGACCTGACAGAGTGGCATGGCTAGCTAGCTCCTCTAGAGCATACACAAATGCTTCGGCCTACACTATTTTGAGACCTCCCAATCCTCGTGTTCCTTAGCATAAATTAGTCTGGCATAAAAGAACTAGCCCAAGGTACTCCTCCATCTTGTGGCTAGCTTATCTTAATAAGTTGCAAACGACAGATAAACTCCTCTTCTCTTATGTCCCAAATCACTGCTCCTTGTGTTTCTTGGATAATGAGTCTATTGACCATCTGTTTTTTGAGTGCTCTTACTCAAAAATAGTGTGGATACATTGTCTAAACCATTTTCAGATCCACTTGCCTAACCTGATAAATCTTCAAGCCATTCTTAATTGGTTTAACCATCCTCCAAACGACAAAAATATTGACCTAAACCTCTTTATCACTCTTCTCTCTGTTATTGTTTATAATCTTTGGTCTAAAAGAAACCACCGAACCTTCAAAGATACAATCTTGGAAGTTGGGAGAATTAACACTAGAGTGGTTTTTCAAGTTATGGAACATCTCATCTCAAACACCGAGGGAAGGTAGTTGTTGGTGTGGATTGTCTTTTTATCTAATGTTTTGTTTTGCAGGTTAGGAGGTCCAAAGAAGAGATCAGGTTCTCCTCCTCGTCCTCGGTATCTTAAAGCAATGGAGATCCTATCCTTCAGCAGAATAGGAGAGTCCAGTTAAGAAGGTTCAGCCTATGAAGTCTTATCACGATATTTTCTGGTTTTAGATGCTGAACTGCTTTACTAGTTCAGTCTGTAAATGTGTGTGTGTCTGGTTAATGTTGTACCCTTTTGGGTTTCTCCAAGGATGTCCTTGGGTGGAAGGTATAAATAGGTCTTGATTGTACTGTTATGCTTCTTTGTATAGATTTAGTGTCCTACTATTATTCCTTAAGGAAGCAGTCGTTGTAGAGGTTTCTTGTTTCTCTTAGATCTGTTTGTTCATTTTGGTTTTGGAATGAGATTTGCACCTTTGGGTAGTGTCTAGTTTTTGTACATAACTCATTTCTGTTGATTTATTATAATTACTGATTTACCCAAAAAAAAGGTTAAGATTATATTTAAAAATAGTTCCTTAATATACATAGTTAGGCATCATAAACCAAGCATATGAAAAATTGGGAAATTTTTCAATCGGGTTAAGGAATAATTTCTTCAAGTGAATTCCAATTACCAATTCAAAGAATTCTAAAGTAATATGTAAAGACAAGAATGAGGAATGAGGAACATACTAGTAGAGGAGATCATTAAGGAAAGGTTATGTATCAATGCAAAAACTAATAATACTTTTCAGAAAAAACGTGTAAGATTACCAGTTACATACCGCATCAACTTGCTCTGTCTTATTGTTATGTATCGAAGTTCCAGAAACCCTAAAAAGTGCAACACTATCTGTAGTGTAAGTTTCATCTGCCACTTCTTTCTCAGCCACAAGATTCTTGTAACCAGAGCTCAGGCCACCCTAAGGTGATCATATTAAATAGTTAACCACCCTAGATTGTCACATATCCTCATTTTTAGAACTTGTAAAGCAAAAGCTTGCAGAGGAAGTTCACAATGTACCTTGAGGACTAACATAGGCTGAAAAAGTGCAACAAATTGTGGTGGCTCCTTACCTTGGAAAATGCGACCCTATAGGAATCATCTATTATAGACAAGTCTAGATATAACCTTACAGCAATTTACAACAAATAAAGTCATACCTGAACAGGTCTACCCTTAAGTGAGTTGAACATAGTATTTGCCAATTGAATTGATGTATTCTGGTCTTCCTATATTTGAAAACAATGATTGAGAATAAAAATTGGAACATTATTAAAAGAGATTCAACCACGCCTACATATAAATTAATTTCTTATACAACCATAGTACATGCTACTTTCAAGTTATTTAAGTAGAGAATTAAATATCACCTTGATAAAACTAAGGAAGTGAAACAATAGTGTAGCATAGCAAAATGCAAGCAACTAATTACTTCTAATATGTTGAAACTTGCATGCTACTAACGAGGTTACAAAATATCAAAAGGATATTTACATGAAGATGATGTAGAAGAGGTTTGCAACTTATTATTGCCTCACCAAGGAAATAGACAAGTATGATGCCAATCTTAAGCCTGTAACTATTATGCAATGAATAGAATAACATTTTATACTAGAAGAGAATTGAAAAAAAAATGCCAGATTGAATGAGCTAAATATGCAAGACATTGATTGGATTAATGAAGACAAGGTGGCTACTTTTATGAAATAACATCAATGATGAGTAAATAATTCTCGCTCAGAACCTGAAAAGATACCTATAAAGTTAAACTCCCAATGGTATACCATAGTTCAAGTAATCGATAAATGGCTAAAGTATGAATGACCAAAGACAAAATACACCCTAGCACTACTCCTAACACCTTATGATACTTAAAAAAGTATTTGGAATAAAACTACATGTCCTATAAATAGGCAAAAGAAGCATCTTTGCTTCTAATTTCTAGCATAACCATACTAGTGTTGTGGCTATGTGAAGAACTAAATGAAAATCCAAAAACCCTTTCAAGATATATGACCCTATGTGATGAATAATATTTTATACCACTAGTATAGGACTTAATGGCCCATGAAAATATTAGATAGAAGTGCTCTACTTATACTAAATCTGAACTAAGATAAACACATTACCTCTATGCTATATTTTCCAAACCAACAGCATAGGAAGTAATCTTCTTTCCTATCACCTGAGTGATAGGTGTATAGGATGATATAACAATCTCCACTATAAAATTTACCAATATCCTCTTTAAGCAATGGAGTTTTAGCTCTGCCATTAATGCACCAAACCTGGGAAGGAACAAGAAGTAGAATATTAGTCTCGTGAAAGCTCCACAAATAAAGTAAATATGAGATAGAATTATGAAGTGAACCTCCATCTTCCCCCCTCCTTCAAGCAAAGGTGGCACTTCCTCACTTACAGGAGCACTTTTTGCAGTACCCTTGACACCAAGGCCTTGTTGCTTCAGCATTGCTAACATATGTAAAGGATCTTATTTAATAATGCTAATTATGACTATATGAGTCCAATCCAACTCCAAAGCAATATTTTTACCGGCTACTTTCCCTCTTCCCTCCTCAGCACCAGGGGCTGCAGATCCTGCTGGCCAAGAATCAAAGTTTGACTTGAATGCATGTGTCTCATAACCTTGAATAAGTCGTGTTATACGAGTAGCTTTTGGCCTGTTTTGGCTAACAACAAATCCCTGCAGAAATAGATGGAATATAAGCATTCCAAATGAAACAAAAAGGAAATGTGATGTTTGTACCTCGGCAGCCTGGATTGCAGATTTTCGCTCCTCTACTTGTGTTACACGGCCAACCCAAACAAATACCTCAGCACCACAGTCCAACAGATAGCTTTTATTGTTTTCTAACAAGCCTTTGGACAGTTCACCTTCAACAATCTTAACCTCGCCATCAGTGATGCTACAGGGAACAGTAATTATGATTCAGCAATCTATATGCACACAGTCCAAAACAATGGTTATCTGGATAGCCATTTTTGTGTTTCTCCATGAAAAAAATTCCGAATCTTACAAGATAGAACCAGATCAGAATATAAACATATAAGTTAACTTTGAAAGCTTTAATCATTGGTATCTGCAATATAATTTATACTTAACAGTTGGCTACAATTTTCTACCACAATATTAAAAAGATATAAATAAGGCTCAAAAGAAGTCGTACTGAAATCAAGAAATAAAGCCTGACTTCCATCCACACTAAAGTAAGGAGTTTTCCAAAAAACAAAACATGTTATAACCTTAAAGGATAAGAAGATAAAATTTTCTATAACTTGTTCTGGCAGGAAAGATGTAATTTCATACATAGCAAGAAAGTAAGTTAAAGAAAATATTAAATGATTCTAGGAGCCAGCTAATAATGATGAAATATTGACATTACACAAGATTTGCAAACTAAGGCATAAATAAGAAAGAAAATTGCTATTCTGAATTGATTGATAACAGAATCTACAGTTCAAAAGAAATATGCGTCAAATAGAAATGATCATAAATTAAAATTGACATTTTGATATAAATAGAATGCAAACCCACAAAGAAAATAAGCATCACTCTTCTCAAACAATGCTAGTTTCTAAATACTCACTAATGAGCATAAAACAGATATTGAGGATTAAAGTACCTATAAAGTTTAGCAGGAGCACTCTCTGGGATAATATCCTCTTCACTGGTAACCTTTTTGCCTATTGGAGCAAAACCTCCCATGAGGACCCAAAACTCCCCGGAGTCTGACTCAGTATCTAACTTCCCATCATCTAGCATTGCAAAAACCATTGAGCAAGAAAATAAGAAACAGGAAGAGAATGTATATTTAGGATCTGCGTTTGAATGAAGATGAGTATACTTTCAGGATATACTCATGGTGGTGTCGCAAGTAAATTTCAAATACATATCCACTTACCAACAATAGCAACATCACATGTCCCTTCATGATACTTTTCCTTCAAAAATTGAATTACTTCCAAAGCCTTGGCTCTTTCTTGGATGTTGGAATTTGCACCATTGAACTGATAAATTTTTTTCTCGGAATCCAATATAAACACATCATCATGATTCAGTGAGGAACGAGCAAAAGGAACCTACATGAAAGACATATGCAGAACAATGTTCCTTTGAGCCAATTTCTTGATTCACTGAAGGTTATATCTAAGCAAATTTCAATTTCTTTCACTAAATTCTAGTCAAGTACCTGCTTCATCCGAACAACCCGTTTGCCTTTGCATATGTATAACCGTGTTTCAAACTCTTCTTCCTCGGGTTTTTTAAATCCAGAAGCAACTCCACCCTCTAATGGTATGATGCAAGGCTTAAAATAGGACAAAAATTTATCAGATTCATAGCCTTGAACTTCTCTATGCTGCACCGCACGTCCTCCAAGTGCTGCATCTAGTTCAACAGATTTAATAGCTGCTGTTCCAGCTTCATCCTATGAAAAGTTTGTCGTAACATGTGAGACCAAACTCAAGATAGAGGAACAATACAAGATAACAGAAAGTAAGGTCATGAAAGAGAAAAGATAATCCAGTCAAGAAACACCTGAGTTGTGTCTCTTCCAATCCAGAAGTGAATATCATATATATAAGCACCTCCCTTTCCAGATGTTGTCTACAGCACAGAAGAAAAAGGAGAGAAAGATAAAGAAAATCTGCAAAATTAAGCTTGCCCATGTGAATGCAAAAGATGCATAAGCATGCCATTGAACTACATCGTGTCCAGATATAAATGACAGTGTAAAGTATTTGCATGTTTGCTCTGTTGGTACAAATCAATTGACCACCACAGAAAAGAGACTTTTAAAGAAAGAGCCAATATAATGGTATCACATAAATGGTGGCAACAAAAAGATGTACACTCAAGCCAAATCACAAAAATGTTGATTTCAGGATCTTGTACTAGGCAGCCACCCACCCTAACTTCCTTTATGAGCTTACCACACAAACAACCCCATAAAATGACCACACATTGAACACGCACTCTGTACATTGAAAACTATAGTTCTGATCTGTGACATTGTCTAATACTCTAAGAAAACAGATGCATAAGAAAAACTTATTACAAATAAAGACGGAACAGGGGGGAGAAGAAAAGGTGCAGACGCTCATACCTGTAAGATAATGTAACAATCACCCATGTAGAACTTCCCATATTCAGACTTTTGCAATGCAACTGGCTGAAAATTCTCAATTCGCCAAATTTCAGTCCCTCTAAGTAATGTTAAGTTTAACAGTTTTCAACTGTGAATTGAAGCACTTGCAGAACTCAAAAGATGTAATAACATATGTACATATTTACTAATCCTACCCCAAGAGAGCTCAAGTACAATATTTGGCATACATATGATTTCATGTATAAAGTTGCTGCTTGTGCAAAAGGATACGGTCTCTGCCCCACTCCCTGAAATGCAGGGTCCAAAACTTTGGTAGAGCTAGACATAATCTGAAATGCTCCTTGAGACTCCTAACGGAAAATACCAACAATTTGTAATCTCAAGTTATCTGCTACCTAGAAATCGCGCAAAAACTCAGTGCAAGAGGTAGAACTATGATTTTGAGCAGTAGCATATAAGGTAATGTTTCTACAACATGCAGCAAACACAATTAGGATAATTTCGTAACCATCAAATATCAAGTTCAAGAATTTGAATTGCTCAAAGCAGAGAATTACTCCTTTATGCCACGACCAAAGAGAAATACTTTTCCAGCAAGGTAGACAAGCAAAACCATAGAATCCAATAATAGAATGAAGTTGACAAAAGTTGTACGCCTAACCCATATAAGCTAGTTTGTACCCAATGTTTACTTGAGATGAGTAGGAGACTCAAGAACAACTTGCTACTTCCGCTGTATCCTCCAATGAAATATACAATTTGGATAACTTATCTATTAACTAACAGAAAGCTATCAAGAAACAAGATTGTCTCAACTAGTCAAATGAAGTTATTGACTCCAAGACTAAATACGACAAATGGAGAAAATATGGAACATACGCCATATATGTTTGTTCGCAACAGGCCTATTGATACAAAGTAGATGTGTATAAAATTTCAAAATTTCTGCTCCAAATGGATCTAAACTTTCTTTCAATAATTCTACAAAAGCGCTCACACCAATGTAGTCTAGGCAATGCATTATCCTGCATCTTCCATAGCAGTATCTTAGGGTGGCACAATATAACAAGTACTACCTAAAAATGCAATCATGAATGAACTAATTCGAACAACTCATTTCTGGATCAAAAAGGCTATTTAGTACCTGCTACCTTCTACCTATACTGAGCATGACCTTCAAATAGTTTGCATCAGTTCTATGCACATTTAGACAAAGTATGATATGCAGAAAACATCAGTATTAAGGCTACAAAGACTAAGTGACAATTTGCCAAGAATCAAGTGGGAATATAATAGAGCCTTAAATGTTTGTTTGACAAGGAATAAAGTGGCTTCAAATATGATATCAGATAATAGAAAGGCCTTTCTATTATGAGAAACTACTCATGTGTTAGTGGCTGAGGGCAGAAGACTTATAAAGAAACAATAAATGAAATGAAGTTATCATCCATTTGTCTATCCCATTCTTCATAACCAAAATGGAAACAAGATCTTCATACCCTATCTAATTACAATCCTAGACCGCGCAGACCTTAACCTGCATTTAATACTTGAGTGGGAAATTTTCTGGAAACAACTATGTAATGCCCCAATATCTGTATAAAAAATATCAATCAAAGAACCCTCTATTCCTTATGGAAAAACCTTAAACATGATAACACTGAAATGAAGTTGGTATTAGAGGATATTGAATGAGAACACAGACAACAGCAAATATCTGCCATGGTCAATTTCTTCAGCTGCACGCACTAAAATCCAAATGCTAAGCATTTCTCTATCATGCAAAACGGTAATCACCTTATATTTGATTACTTTTCTCTAAAGACGCCATAGAGATATGTTTAACTAGCATGAAATCTCAACGTTATCAGAATGAAAGCGATCACTAGCTTGGCTCAAATCCTTGGGTCTTTGAACCAAAGTTATGAAAAGAACTATAAATAACCAATCAAAAGTCAGCAAGTTGATTAATAACTTTCAAGTAATAACCGCAAAGAAGGAAAATCCGATCGGCATGATCACGTGCTAGAATCTTTGAAAGTAACAAATGGAAAAAAAAATGTGGATTTCATTTGAAGAACAAGCTCATTAAGATCGCAGGTCAATTTCGAATTGGAGTCATGCATAACAAACACATCACAAGAGAAACGATCAAACAAAATTAATAGACAACAAACAAACAAACAAACAAATAAGAAAGCAACCAACGGAGGAGAAAATCTGAACATCAGATCAGAAAGCTTAGATCACGAACACAAAGCAACAAGAGGACAAGATCACAGATAGCCATGTCATTAAACAAAAGGAAGACGGAAAGGAAAGAGATCTAACAGAATTATCATAATCAGAGCACCAAACTGGGCATCATAGACCAATGACAACGACCACAAGAACAATTCATATATACCAGGAAAGGTTTTCCGGTTAGGATGATGACGAGGCCTTTGTACAGAGAGAGAAGATTAGAAATAGAAAAAGGGAAAGAAAAGAAACTTGTTTTTGGGTATTGGAGAGAATGAGGATGAAGAAGTGTCAGAGCTGGCAAATAATGGGAAAAGGAATGATATATATATATACACGCACAGTTGGTAAAGGAAAAAGTGAATTATTGGGGTGTGTGTGTCCGGCCTTTTTTTCTTTTTCTTCTTTTATGCAGCGAGAATGATATGATGACATATGTGGTTGTTTAACTGTATGTAATGTTAAGGAAAGGAAGTGGAAGAAATGGAACACATCCCATCCGATTGCGACCCCAACCCCACCACCCATGTTTTTCCATCTTTTGTTTCCCAGCGGTGCCATTGCACTAGCACCAGATTTTTTACTTTTCCGATACATTTTCTTAATAATATCCTTGTCTCCTAATTTCATAAGTACTATCATGCTCCGCCCAAAGTCTTAAAGCCTTAGATATACAACTACTCATCTAGCCCTTCATATCTGCCTCATAATGTCATAAATAGTTTCATGCTCTGCCCAAAGTCCTTTTTCTTAGATGCACAACTACTCATCAAGCACCAAAAGATGAATTCCAACAGAAAATCATAAGTTTATAATGTCCCGGTAAATTTCTTTAATATTCTTAAGAATTTCCATTTTTCTTCGATAAACAGTCATTTTAATAAATTCCCACCAATTATAAATTATCTCTGCTTTACTTTTTAAATTTCTAATTAAAGGCTTCTCAGTATATCTTGAACTTCAATTTCATCTCTACTTTTTGATCTTCGATTCTTTTGTCCATGGGGATTCAAAAAAGGGATTGAAACTATTTGATGCGAGCAGGACTATCCAATCAAAGGATAGCTAGGAGACACGGGTGTCAAGTGTGGCGAGCGAGAGCGAGCACCGAGCATGGCGAGAGCAAGGAAGAGAGGACTGCATGCTGCTGTGGAGGACACTGTAGATTAATTACATATTAATTAATCTGTAGTAATTTACGTACTCTACCTTCTGCTTATCAACTTCTGCCTCCCCCTTGCTTTGTCCACTGTCAACCAACCAACTAATTTAGAATGTAAGAAGTATTAGTAACCCCAACAAACAACTAATGGTAAGTGACCTTTTGTTAAAGAAAAAGCCATATATAATAGCCTTACTTGAAACATAAATAAAGAAGAACATTACTAGGGATGTTGGTGGTTTTTAGGGAAAAATTAGGGAGTAATTGATAGGTGCTTAATTGAATATGAAATTATTTCATAACACTTAGTGATTATTGACTTGAAATTACTTAAAATACTCACTTTGACTCTTATGTCATATTGGGCACAACTCAAAAGCAAAGAAGTTAAGTGAGTCAAAAGCACGACATTTAGACCATTTTTCGCAGATTAATTTTCACTTGTCTTCATGGAGTAAGAAGAAGAAAATTAAAAGACAAGAAAGATGGCAACACAAAGAAGAAGAATCAAAGTTGCAAATGGTCGTGCATGTTGCCATGCAACTATGTGAATTTAATGGTCCATGAATAAAACAATTGGAGAAAGCAACCAGCAGCTCAGCAGATAGGAAGCACACTAAGGCCAAAATGTAGTGTAGAAGCAAGGAGCAAAATGCAACGCAACAGGTAGAAGCATGGAGAGAAAACGACGCAGCAGTAGACAAGCACGCCAAGGCCGAAACGACGCAACAGTATACTAGAACGTCTGCGTTCAACGCAGATGTTTTAATTAAAACGCACAGTAACAAATAAAGTAAAAGGGGGCGTGAACAGTATAGGTGTACCAACAAATAAATCAGAAAAGAGAACAGTAGCGCATAGGATAGGAGGCGCAGGAGCACGAGTAGAGAAGGATTTTCAATGGAACCTTTTTTTAAGGAGCAAAGCTATGATCATTTGAAGAACCATGGAGGGGTAACATCCTGACGCCGGTTCAGAGGTGACATCGATGCCAACAACTTGGGATAAGTGTATTTCACCATTTTTGTTGTTTCTTTCTCTCATTAGAAACTGATTGTGTTATCCTATGTTAATTGATTTGGGTTTTGTATATAGATAATCATATTCTTCGATTATTTGTATATGAACCCATTAGGTATTGTAAAAAGATGATTTTAATATGTTCATTTAATCATTTATTTGTAAACTCATTGCTAGAATTTCGATATAATCCGTAATTGTTATATTGAAATTCATGTGTAGCGACTAATGATTCGTAATCATTAGGGATAACACAATATAGGTTAAATGACGCATCGTATGTAGTTGTTGCCTTGATTAATCAATTTTCCTAATTCGTAATGCTATTGCCAAATTGAATCTAGAGATCGTATCCTAAGTTATTCTGTAGTTAGGTTTAATTAACGATCGTATCTTGATTAAACACTACCTAAGGGAAAACTTGGGTTAATTATTAACCCACGATTAATAGTCGCTAGGAGAGGTTTGAGAACAACGAATCAATAAGATAGGTTTAATTAGGGTGTAAGCCGAGATTGAACTAAAGAATCGGGTCTCTACCGAATTCCCCACTTTTGTCATTTTTGCATGTTTTCTTTAATTTGTTTTTATTAGTCTAGCTTTATTTTATTTTCTTATTTCCAAAATCCAAACCACCCCTTAACCTAAACAACAATTAATTTCATTTCAACAACTTTACACACATTCTTTATAGGATCAACCTAGACTCACTACTGATATAGTAGTAATCTAATTCATTTTAACTAGCGTTACGACACACTGTCAATTTTGGCGTCGTTGCCTGGGAGTGCGGTGTTTTATTTTTTGTGATTTTAATTGGTGTTTTGTACATATTTGTTTTAAATTAGTTCTTTTCAGTTATTTCATGATCCTTTCATTTTTTTTGTTTCATGTTTGTGATAAAAAAATTCATGGATGGAAGTAATTTTTTCTTTAGCTCGTACTCTCAATCCTATAACCAAGGTTGGACTGATCAACCTAATTTTGGTTATGGATGCGATAACCTTCATAATTACTGTCATGATAATTTGCAGAATGCACAACAATTCTCGTACAGACCAAAAGTTTCTTATCACGATTCAGGTACACCTCTGGAAGAATTGATTAATGTTATTGCTAATACTTTACAATTCTAGCAGGATGTACAACAACAGTTCCAACAGGATATACAACAACAGCTTTAATAGGGTATATAATAACTTCAGTAGGATACAACGTTTAGACTCCACAATGTGGCAAGCCAAATGGGTGAGATGGTAGCGAGGATCGACTACCTAGAATCACAAATAGAAGAGAAGCAGCCATATCAACTCGAGATTGGAGGAATTAAATGAGGAAGAAAAAGGCTTATAGACATTTGAGATCTTTCCAGAGTGCATAGACTTAGTCAAGATTGAAAGTCAGAGGATAGGGAAGATGCTGGATATAGAGGATCATCAACTGAGACCTTATCTTGAAGAACCTCACGTGGAGGAGTTGCATGTGACACCTGAAGATCACAATTTTATCACATAAGGAGGAAACACGGAGTCGAGCCAGCGACCTTAAACAAAGGCGCTTCTTGGGAGGCAACCAAGGAAAGTAAATTTCTTTTTTTTTTGCATTTCCGCATTACTTTTTATATGCATGTGTGTTTTTAAATTTGTTTGTTTTATTTGTTTTAAGTTTTCAATCAAAATGAGAGAAAGAATAAAACGAACAAACAAATATTTTCTCATTTTCTGTTGCTTCGGGGATTTATAGTTATGATTAAAGTATGAATTGACTAGAGAATTTCATAACAACTTTAGTATATATTTTTACTCTTATGATTAGTCGATATGCATTATCTTTAGAAGAGTAGTGACTAGTAGTAGATAAAGTTGGTGAGATTTTGAGCCTTATTAGACTGACGCATCTATATCAGTCTTAATGTCTTTTGATAATGAGTGATCTTCATGACATGTACATCCTGACTTTGTGTTGAGTTTTTATTTGAGACTATATTTTTATCACATGCATTAACATGGAAATGATTAGGCATTCTTTGTTTCATAAGCTACATTAGCCCAATAGCCTACCCCATTAACATGATTTTTCCTTTGTTGACCCACCTTTGAGCCTTATTAGCCTTTCTTTTTGTATCAACCACATTACATGTTTTATACTAAACTAAATGTCCTACCCAAGTCATAAAGCTAGTGAAATATTTGTGATTGTTGAGTTTATGGATGTACAAAATTCTAAGTGTAAGGGTGTACATATGTGTGGTGGTTATAATGTTAGGATGTTATTTTTTATCTTATCATTGAAATTCTCATATTGATGTAGTTTATTTTAATTTTTATAAGAGAATAGAAACGAAAGGAAAAGAAAGAAAGAAAAGAGAAAAGCAAAAGAAAAAGAGAAAGGGAAAGGGAAAAGAAAAAGGAAAAAGGAAAATATTTAAATAAATGTATCAAGGAGGAATTGCGTATGTGTTGAAAAGTTGTTTATGACTAATGCATCCTCCTAAAGTTGTAATGAATGTGTTATTGGAGTATGTTGAATATGAGGTAGATGTTGGCTTGAAAGGTTAACTCTTTTCTAGTTTCAATGTATTGTCATCAATTGTATGAGTGATTCCTTTAGATTGCTATATGCTTCATATGGTTTGTGTAAGAGAGCTGAATTAGGTTGTGAAATATAAATGTTGCATTTATCATAGCTGACAGTACCTAGTTTTTTATGAGTGTTAACTTGTGCACTTGATTTCACATTAAGTGTCGCATTGTTTCACTAGCTTAATGGCTTTCAAGTTACTTGACCCAAATTCGTCTCACCTTACCTTTACCCACATTACAACCTTGAAAAGTCCTTTGATTCATGATTTGGCATGAGAACATTAGTGGTGGAGAAATGAAATGATATGCAAAGTTGTGCAATGACATGATCATGAGGGGTGTTGAGTATACCTATGGATATATTTTAGTTAAACACATTTTTCGAGTCTACCATTAGATTGCTCTGTTTTTAAAGATGATGAATGTTGATTGATCATAAGTAAAATCTTGGAATGTTGACCTTTTGCTATGATTTTTGAAAGTCATTCATATTTGCGTGTGATTATATATTCTTAGAACATATGGGAATTGAGTAAATATTTTTAGGTCTTTGAGCTTTATTTTAATGTTTTACTCCAGGACGACCAAAAGCTAAGTGTAGGGGAAATTGATAGGTGCTTAATTAATTATGAAATTATTTTATAACACTCAGTGATTATTGACATGAAATTACTTAAGTTACTCACTTTGACTCATGTGTGATTTTAGGCACAATTCGGAAGCAAAAAAGTTAAGGTGACTCAAAAGCACGATATTTGAACCATTTTTCGAAGATTAATTTTCACTTGTCTTCATATAGCAAGAAGAAGAAAATTAAAAGATAAGAAAGATGGAAACACAAAGAAGAAAAATTAAAGTTGCAAATGGCCGCGCATATTACCATGCAACTACGTGAATTTAATGGTCCATAAATAAAACAATTGTAGAAAGCAACTACCAACTCAGCCGATAGGAAGCACACCAAGGCCAAAATGCAGCGCAAAAGCAAGGAGCAACTATGAGCAAAACACAACGCAGCAGGTGGAAGCACGCGACAGCAGACAAGCACGCCAAGGTCAAAACCACGCAGCAGCAAACTAGAATGCCTGCATTTAACGCAGATGTAGGGAGTGTTTTAATTAAAAACACATAGTAACAAATAGGGTAAAAGGGGGCATGAACAGTATAAGTGGACCAACAAATAAATCAGAAAAGAGAACAGTAGCACAAAGGAGAGGAGGCGTAAGAGCAAGAGCATATAAGGTGTTTCGGTGGGACGTTTTTTAAGGGGCAAAACTATGATCATTTGGAGACCCATGGAGGGGTAACGTCCTAATGCTAGTTCGAAGGTAACATCGACGCCGACGACCTAGGTTAAGTATATTTTACCGTTTTGTTGTTTCTTTCTCTCATTAGAAATTGATTGTGTTATCTTATGTTAATTGATTTGGGTCCTATGTATGGATAATCGTATTCTTGTTATTATTTGGTTATTTGTGTATAAACCCATTGGGTATTGTGAAAAGATGATTTGAATGCGTTCATTGAATCGTTTATTTGCAAACTCATTTCTAGAATTTTGATATAATCCATAATTGTTATGTTGAAATTCATGTGTAGCGACTAATGAATCGTAATAACTAAGGATAACACAACCTAGGTTAAATGACGCATCGTATGTAATTGTTACCTTGATTAATAGGTTTTTCTAATCCCTAATGTTACTGCCTAATTGAATCTAGAGATCGTATCCTAGGTTATTCGGTAGTTAGGTTTAATTAACGATCGTATATTGACTAAACACTACCTAAGGGAAAACTTGGGTTAATTATTAACCCAAGATTAATAGTTGCTAAGAGAGGTTTGAGAACAACAAATCAATGAGATATGTTTAATTAGGGTGTAGGCCGAGATTGAACCAAAGAACTGAGTCCCTACCAAATTCTCAACTTTTATCATTTTTTGCATGTTTTCTTTAATTTGTTTTTAATAGTATAGCTTTATTTAATTTTCTTATTTTCAAAATCCAAAACCCCCTTAACCTAAACACGATTAATTTCATTTCAACAACTTTGCACGCATTCTTTATGGGATCGACCTACACTCACCACTGCTATAATAGTAGTCTAGTTTATTTTGATTAGCGTTACGATACCCTGTCAGTAATCACAAATTACCAACATCATTATAATGGAAGAATATATATAGCTTTTAATAAGATAAAATACAAGTTCTCCATTCCTTCTCAACTGATTATATTATATTTATGACAATTGGCATGTCTAACTATCCCACTGATATCAATGTATAAATTGTTTATTCAATAAAATTAGCTTTCCAAAAAAGTACCTTGTAGAATGAATTGTAAGGAATTAAGTCAAGGAACTAACATCTTTGGATTGTTATAAAGGATTTCAATAATATAATGTTTTCTTAAGAGGTTAAAAGTTCAAGGAGGAATCAAGTCTAGCTAGAAGGGACTTGTATGGAAAAAGTTATGGTAATTGACATGAGTTGGGGTTTAGTTATACACTTGGCATAATAAACAAGAGGGTGAATGGAGAATAAGGAATAAGTTAAATCTAGCAATGGTTGGTGATAAATGGATGATGAAAAAGTTTCCTTTAGCTCAACTTACTTTGGAAACTATATAAACTCATATCACTCACATATTGAGATGACTAATCTTATCAACGGGAAAACTACTAGATCTCCCTTTCAATTTAATAATTATCTCTAAATGCTCCAGGATACGTAGAAGCAATGAAGAATAAGTACATGTAGGGAATTTAAGGGTTACAAGGTCTTCATCTGCATGCTAAGGTTAAGGGAATAAAAGAAGAATTAATTCTCTTTAACAAGTCTGTAACATCCCAAATCACCCGCTTACAGATATTATCCGCTTTGGGCCTTAGCCCAGCTAAGCCTTCACGGTTTTGCTTTTCTCGAGGCTTACCCAGGAGGTCACCCATCCTAGAACTACTCTCACCCAAGTACATTTAACCTCGGAGTTCTGATGGGATCTGGTCCATTAGGCCATAGAAAACGCATCTGTAAGGGAGAGGTATCCGCACCCTTATAAGGCGTACTTCATTCCCCTCTCCAACCGAAGTGGGATCTCACACTCTTCACCTCCCTTAGGGCCCAGCCCTCTTTAGGGTCTAGCCTAGCTGGCACAACGGTTCGAGTACCAGCTCTGATACCTCTTGTAACATCCCAGATCACCAGCTTACAGATATTGTCCACTTTGGGCCTTGGCCCAACCAAGCCCTCATGATTTTGCTTTTTCCGAGGCCTTCCTAGGAGGTTACCCATCCTAGTACTACTCTCACCCAAGCACATTTAACCTCGGAGTTCTGATGAGATCTGGTGCATTAGGCCATGGAAAACGTGTCTGTAAGAGAGAGGTATCTGCACCCTTATAAGGCGTACTTCATTCCTCTCTCCAACCGATGTGGGATCTCACACTCTTCACCCCCCCTTAGGGCCCAGCCCTCTTTGGGGTCTAGCCTAGCTGGCACAATAGTTTGAGTACCAGCTCTGATACAACTTGTAACATCCCAGATCACCCGCTTACAGATATTGTCCGCTTTGAGGGCTTGGCCATCTAAGATGTTACAAAGTCACTCTATCTAGATATAAAAATGGCTATCGATTGGCCAATAGAAAATATCACTAGAGTTCTTTTAGAACTCTATTACTCAACAATTAAAGGAGGGAAAAAAGCTACCAAAATGTCAGACAATTATATTTGAGCCCTTTAAAGCTTGTAACAATAAAAAATACTTTAGCTCGAGGAGGAGATAAAAATAAAAAATTCTACTATAGCTTCATCTAATACAAAAGAAATAGGAACAAGGTTACTATATTGCATGATCAATTAGGGAACCCCACCATAATGTACGAGGATATCAAAAAGCTCGTATTCATATATTTTAAAGGCATCTTTGATGAATCCACTAACAGAATTACCAATTATTAGAACATCAGACAGTTCATCGAAGCTTTGATTGGTTAAACTCTAGTTACATACCTTGAGAGGCCTTTTACCAGAGTTGACTTTGAGGAAGTTATATTCAATATGAAGCCTAAAAACCCAAACCTAGATGGTTACAATGCTCTATTATTAAAAAAAACTTGGAATGAGGTTTAGAATATGGTCACAAAAGTTATCTTAGAATTCTTATTAAATAGAAGAATGTTAAAGGTGGTGAACAAAACTTACATCTAGCTAGTTTCTAAGACTGCTAACCTAACTACATTATATGAATTTAGGCCAACCTCTTATTGTAATGTAGTTTACAAAATTATCTTAAATATGCTTACAAAAAGATTAGAAGGAGCCCTAAAGGATATAATAAACCCAAGTCAAAATTTATTTATCAAAAAAAGAAGCATTAGAGATAACCTATAAGAAATCCATTAGAAGTTATGCTTTAAAAATTGATTTTTGTGAGGCTTTTGATTATATAGAGTGGGAATTTGTATTAAATTGCCTTGAAGTGTTTGGTGTTCCTAAGTATTTTATAGAACGTAACCATCAATGTGTCGCTCCTACTTCATTTGGCATTATTATAAATGGAGAACCAACTAAGATAGTCAATGGAGCCAGAGGTTTGAGGCAAGGGAACCTCCTATCCCCTACCTTTTTTTCCTTATACATAAAGGTCTTAACTAATATAATCTCTTACAGTACTAAGCAAAGTTATGATTTCATATATCATAGTAAATGCAGGGAGGCCAAACTTTTTATTCATGCTTTTGTTAATGATCTACAGCTACTAAGTAGGGCTCATAAGCATTCAATGGAAATCCTGGTGAATTCCCTAAAAGAATTTAAGAAAATGTATGGCCTAAGCATTAACTACTCTAAGAGCAAACTCTATATTTCTATAGGCTCGATCACTTTAGTTAAGGAATTGTTAAGAATATCAGGATGCAAACTTCAATAAGTCCTTTTTAAGTACTTGTGCATACCAATTAGTACAAGGCGAGTAACATACAAAGATTACCACTCTTTGATGCAATTAGCAAAAGCATTACCAATTGGTAGAATTAACTCTTATTTTGATTGCAATTTATGATTTCAATACTTAATAATATGCAAATCATGCTTCCTACAAAATTAGTAAAAGCTATCGAGAAGATTATTAAAAAAATTCATATAATCTAAAGATTTTAAAAAAGGAAGGAACACTAAGGTGAAATAGTCAGACATTTGTGTTTTAAAGAAAAAAGGAGGCTTAAGACTTGTTAAAATATAAGTAATGAGCAAAATGCTCATCATCAAAAGAATATGGAAATTGTTTAAAGACAAGGAGTCAATATGGGTGAGATGGATGCACTCTCATCATTTAGAAGCTACTAGTTTATAGAATTTGAAAGAAAAGTAAAATCATTCATATACCTTAACCAGGTGTTAAGGCTAAGAGAACCTATAAGGCTATATTTAAAAGAAATAATAAGCAATGGCCATGACACCTAGTTTTGGTTTAATAATTAGAGTAGATTAGAAAAATTGCGTAGGATCCTTAAGGCTCAAACTTTTAAATACATAATGAATAAGGATGCTATATTGAAGGAAATTATACAAGGTAACCAATAGCAATGTAATTCGAGAGGATTCTTAATTGTCAAAGACAACCTCCAAGCTAGATGCCAGATGTTGACAGATCAGGTCATATTATATGAATTATGTATAGATGAAGAAAGTTCACAAATAAGTCATGCATATACTTGCTCAAAGAACATCAACAGAAAGTCAAATAGAAAAACTAGTATGCCAAAAACCTCATTCATCTTGTGATTAGTTGCAAAAAGAGGCTAAAACCAATGATAAAATCAAGATTAGCCTATGCTTAAGGTGTGAGTTACGTAAGATGGTGGATGGAAATATTTCACATCTCGTTTTTAAGTATCAATACTTTGCAAAAATGTGGAAACATTTATAAGCAAGATGTTGCTCAAGGTGTGTAACAACAAGTTAGGACAACCTAATAAAATAGGCAAGCAAACTAATCTATAACACAAAAGGGAACTTGGAAATTTTCAAAACGGATTTTAGCTACTCCATGTATGTAGTTTGGAGGGAGAATGCTTAAAAGCACGGGGAAACATCAACAAACATTACTATTTTTCTCAATGGTAATCTAAATTGGTTAAATATAACCTTGCTCTACAATAAAACATGAGGAAATGCAAGCATAGAGATGAAATTGAGATGAACCCTGCTAGAATAAACTTATTTCTTCCCTGCTCTTTTAAGCTCTCCACTAATAGTTAATATAGTTTGAAGATTATACTTTTGCTAACTTAGGCAAACAATTTTCAGCTGGAAACAAAGCATTTGTTAATCTTGTAATCTAGGCCTAAAGACCTTTCTTTTTACCCTTGCTTCTTATGAGCTTTAAAATAATTTTCACCTTTAATTTAAAAATATATATGCTAAAATGAGATTCATGCCTAATACATAAATATGATTCATTCCTAATGTATAAAAGTTCATAATCCAAGATGATGAATTCTTCTTTTTCATCTCCATACTCATGTACCTTCTTTTTCATTGTTTTCATGCTCATGCAATTTAGAATCAATCTGGTTGGTTCAAATTCTTTACGTAGTTCAGTGGATCTCTCACCAAAAGGATTCTTTTTAATCTCATGTATAAAAGTTTGTAGAATTCATGTAAATAGAAGAAAAGTTCTATAATCATTCATGTATTTACCATAGGTCATACCTTTTATTATGAATCCATTTAAAGAACATAAAAATTGATAAGCAAAACAATTGTGGAAAAACAAAGGGTACTTCTTACTTCTTTTTTATACGGCAAAAATAATTAAAATATTTTAACACTAATGTTTCTTCAATAAAATAATGAGATGGATTAAAAAATCCACTAATCAAGTTAAGCATGCTTGAAAATGAAAAGCTGGATGTAAAAGAAGTGTATAAAAATAAAAAAAATTGAGAATAAAAATTATATCCCAATAAGAAGAAAAAATTTTGAATTTATTGATAGATTGATCATTTAAGAAAATAAACTTCCTAATTTGACATGTATAATTTTAATTGATGGTGGCATTAAGAAGAATTTTAGTTGATTAGTTTAAATAAAGCTCTTGATTTTTAATATATATAATTTTAATATACTGTTAAATTAATTCGATTGAAATCACTGTTCTAATTCGATTTTGAAAATCTAAAAACCTCCTAAAGGTTTTCATATATTAAATTATATGAATTAATTTTCAAAAAGAAAAAACCAACATAATTTTGTGATAAGATCAAAACTCATGTGAGTACAACTTTTCTTTTTCTAAATGATTAAAACGATGTGGTCAACAAAATATATAAGCTTATTACTAATTCGTAGTTCTGAAGTCACTAATTAGCTTTTGACAAGCTTTTGTGGGCCAACAAGAAAAGGATGGCCTAGACGGTGTAAAGGTGACCATGAAGGAGAGAGCCAGCTTGGCAGCACGCCAGTTTTTCCGCAATGTATATAATTAGTTTTTAAAACAACATAATATATATATATTTCCGTAGTTCTTAAAAACGACATAATTTCTATCTATAATTTTAATACTAAAACATCTCGGTGCTTGCCTTCTCGTGACTATCCTCCTTT
>JANKOD010000004.1:16939076-16954388 GCA_026284645.1 Erythroxylum acuminatum | reverse complement strand
TCTTATGGTGAGATAATGAGTTTATATAGTAAATACCTGTAGGAATTAGGTCAACGTTGAGGAATGGGCCGATCGACTCATGTGCTGTTCTAAGTTTGGGCTTGGGCCTAGCATGACCGACCCAACCAAAGATATTAAACAAACCCAATTGTATTAGTAAAACATGCTCATATACTAGAATTGTGTCATCCAATAATTATTTATAATAGAGAGAAATTATTGTTATATTGACTGATAATTAGGTGACGATTAAAGCAAAGATATAATTATCAATTCCGTTTACTATATTATGAACAATGATTTTGAAGTGGTAGGAAGTCTAATATAGTGAGTCTAACAACAAAAAATATTCAATTAAAAAATTATAGGTGCGTTAAAGAAGTTGATGTAAAATATATTTCTAAAATATTTAATATATCTTTTAACAGGTTGAAAGATAATTTAGTCTAAATGATTAAAATTCATTAGTTACTTAGAACTTTTTAAATTAATTTAATATTCAACATGTTCCAAGTAAATCAATTAAGGTGTCCATATATGAGCTATCCATGATGATGACTCGATTTGACACTTAATATAGTGCAGGACAATGGTTAGGAGGATTCTCGCAACATATCGGTTGGTGCTCCCCTATGAACGTAGAGCTCCGGGGGTGTCTACACTAGATTGACACTGGCGTGGACTTTGGGCCATCGATGAATTGAACTTGAAGTTGATTCTACAGCGGCTTCTGATCTCCTTTCTTCTTCCAATCGGCGATCTGGTCATCCATGAGTTGTTCACCAGGAACTAGACTGTTGTTCATCGCCATGTGTTTCGAGAGAGCAACAGATGCGCCGACTGGCTAACAATTTACACCAATCACTTTGATGTAGACGTTACCTACTTTCCTACCTCACCCATTGGGTGTCACCTTATTGTGTTAGAGGATTTGTCGGGAATCTGTTTTCCTAGACCAGTTGTGTAATTGCTCTGTTCGTTTTCCTTTTATAAAAAAATGATAAAAGAACATAAAGTTAGATGAAACTGTAGCACATGTAGTGTTTAATTAATCCAAGAATGCTTACGCCAAACTTACATATATATTGGGCCACTGCATATGCGCACAGACATAAAATAGGCCTCAGCCTTAGTAGACGTTGACTTTTCGAAATATTTAGTGCATAAACATTGATAAATA
Source organism: Erythroxylum acuminatum (assembly GCA_026284645.1). Classification (NCBI taxonomy): domain Eukaryota; kingdom Viridiplantae; phylum Streptophyta; class Magnoliopsida; order Malpighiales; family Erythroxylaceae; genus Erythroxylum; species Erythroxylum acuminatum. The sequence continues at coordinate 16,953,208 of JANKOD010000004.1, read as the reverse complement.
TGGGAACTGTAAATGACAAGAAGATGATGAAATAATAGAAGACTTAAAAGTTGGGTGCATGTCGTAGTTCTTATTTTCAAAGGTGCATAGTAAAGTAGCACTATTAGATACTTGAAAGCAAAATATATTAGCAGATGGAGAACTTGATTAATTTGTGAATACTTCCTCCCAAAGTCGCTGTGGCACATATAGAACTCAATTATTTCATGAGTCCGTACTGCCAAAGTTGTTGTACCTCATCAGGTAGAACTTAGTGCAAAGCTATGATAAGTATAGGAATTACTAATAAAAGAAACATCAATAAATATAGGGAGAGATGGAATGAACGAAATCTTTCGAACATGGTTTAAAATGCAGTAAGTCAGGCTTAGCTTTTGTAATTAAAGGATGAGATTAGTTGGTCTTGGTTCAAATTTTCATTTGGATGAGATATAATTTTCAGAAAGCGAGGGATGTGCCTATATTACATAACACATTAATTTTAAATTCGGTTTACAAATACTTTTGATGCTTACTTTCATTAATACACTTGAACACACACAACAATAAAGGTGACCTTTGGCTACGTTTTATTTGGCGAAAATTTCAAAATCTTCGCTAAAGACAGCTTTTGATGAAGATTTCGAATAACGTTGCCAAAAGTTAACCTTTTAGTGACATTTTATAAAACCGTCGCTAAATGCAAGTCTTTGATGACACTTTATAAGAATTGTCTTTTAGCATTTTTGTCACCGGAGGTTGAGCCTTTGGCAACGACTTTATAAATTGTCGCAAAAATAGAACTTCTAAATTTTTAAATCGTCGTGAAAAGCTTAAATAACAAAATCACTCTCTTATCTGTAATTATTAATTGACTAATTTTGACTTAATCATATTGTGATTAGATATTAGTGTTTGAGATCAAATATCGAAGAATGGAGAAGATTTGGAGGAAGTTTAGTGGAGCATCCAAGGCGACGATCGTGACAGAGACCCTTTCATTAGGCTACGATCTTGACAAAGACCATTTCAACTGGCCACGATCGTGAATCTCCTATGGATAAACCCAATATTCAATGTTACAAGTGCTCAAAAAGTTTGGTCACTATCAATTTGAGTGCAAGTCACATGTTCAGTGTCATAATTGTAAAAAATATGGTCACTATAATAGAGAATGTCATGCTCAAAGACAAGAACATAAAGATAATCGAGCTGGCGTCGCTAAGAATAATAACCCAAAGACTTTGTTGATGACCGCTCATGAGAGCAATAATAGTGACAACTACCAATGCTTGTTAGATTCGGGTTGCAGCAATCACTTAAATAGAAACAAGGAAGTTTTTATCGAATTAGATGAATCATTTCATCCTTTAGTAAAGCTTGTTGATAACTATTAGATTCCAGTTTGGGAAGAGGAAAGATTGCTATGAAATTGAAGAATGGGTCATTAAATTATAACTCTGACGTGTACTATGCTCTTACTCTTTGCTAGAATCTATTAAGAATTGGAAAACTATCAGAAAAGGGTTACAATTTACACTTCAATAAAGATGGCTGCAATGTGAGTGATATAAAAAAGGGGTTTGATTCTAAAGACAAGAATGGCATCCAACTGTCTATTAATTACTTTAATTCTTCTTGCTGTAATATTATGACTATCAATGATACTTGGCTATGGCATATGTGACTTGGGCATTTGAATGTTGGAAGCAATAAGTGTCTCACAAACAAAGAGTTGGTTTTAGGCTTGTTAACTATTCAAGTTCCTGACCAGATTTGTGAGTCATGTGTAATAGGAAAAAAGCATAGAGATCCATTTCCTGCAAAGCAAGCATAGAGAGCCAAATGTCCACTAAAACTCGTGCATTTAGATCTATATTATGTAGAGGTTCCATCAAATGGAGGTAACAAATACTTTATTACATTTATTGATGATTATAGTAGAAAGGTAAGGGTTTATTTTTTGAAGCAGAAATCTAAGGCATGTGAAGTACTTAAGAATTTTGTAACATAGATTGAAAAACAAAGTGGTTATTCTTTTAAGACTTTGAGAGTGGATAGAGGCACATAATATATTATTTGTGATGATTTCTTACGAAAGCATGGAATTAAGCATCAGTTGACAACTAGGTACACTCCTCAACAAAATAGAGTGGTAGAAAGGAAAAATAGAACTATCATGTATATGGTGAGAAGCATGTTATTTTGTAAGATGTTACCTAAAAGTTTCTTGGCAGAGGCTATGGCTTGTGCAATCTATATTTTGAATAGGTTTCCTGTTAAAAGTGTTCAGGATAAAACTACATAAGACTAATCTTAGTCACATGAGGGTGTTTGGTTGCATGGCATATTGACATATGCCTAATGAGTTAAGAAAGAAGATACATGACAAGATAGAAAAATGTTTATTTCCCAGTTACAGTATGGAAGCAAAAGGTTATAAGCTTTATAATCCAAAAACTCAAAAAATTATCATCAGTCGATATGTTACTTTTGAAGAAGATTGAGTATGAGATTAGTCAGAAAAAGAAAAGAAATCATTTCTAGTACCGGTGTTCATAAACAATTAATTTGAAACAACTAGTCAAGTTGGAGAGTCATCTTCACCTCCAGTTCCTGAAAAGTCAACTCATGTTGATCTTGAAAAAATATCTCCTCCTACTTCACCTTCACTTAGGCATTCATAATGAGAATTCCATCCACCCACTTGTTTGAAAGATTATCAAGTAGGTGATGATGACAATGATGATGAAGTTGTGGGCCATTATGCCTTCTTTGCAGATTATGTTACAGTAACAGATGAGGAACCAATTATTTAAAATTGTTGAATTAAAGCAATGGATGAAGAGATTAAAGCAATTAAGAAGAACAATACATGGGAGCTAACTACTCTCCCAAAAGGAAAGAAACCAATCGGAGTCAAGTGGGTATATAAGACAAATTACAAACCTAATGGAGAAGTGGAATATTTTAAAGCTTGGTATTAAATGGATACAAACAAAAGCCTGGTATTGATTATTTTGAAGTATTTTCCCCAATCGTTAGATAAGATACTATGCAGATGATCATTGTTATTTCTGCTCAAAGAATCGATCTACAAAGCGTGGAACGATACAAGGATTTGCAACGGAAATGCCCACATCACAACTTACCTAAGGAATTTTTGTTGTATACATTCTATAATGGAGTTACCCCGCATACGAGAGGCACAATCGATGCAGCTTCAAGAAGATCATTGATGAGGAAGACAGTTGATGAAGCAGAAGAATTAATAGAGGAGATAGAGAGTAACAACTATTTATGGACGAATGAGCGGAGTAAACAAACTACTACATTCTGTGAACAAAAAGAAATTGTAGCTATTGATCAAATGACGGGAATGCAATCAAGGATTGATAACTTGACTCGACAGCTCAACAACATGAAGATTTGTCCTCAACTCTGGTGAAGGTCGTACAACTTAAGTGTGACCTCTGTGGACAATTGGACTATGACACAGTGGACTATTTCTTGATGAAGGAAGGTGATCCAGAGCAAGTGAATTACATGGGAGCCCAATATGGACAAGGAGGGGGCTCCTACTCCAACACTTACAACCCTGGGTGGAAGAATCACCCTAACTTCTCTTGGAAGAACAATACAGGAGGACAATTCAGACCTCAAGGAAAATCGGGCTTCCAGCAAGATAAACCAAGCTCAACATAAAGGAAGCAATACATAATCTGGAGGTCCAAGTAGGTTAACTAGCTGAAGCAATATCTACTCGAAATGCAGGAACCCTTCCAAGCAATAGCAAGGCTAACCGAAAGGAAAGGATCATAGCCATCACTCAGACCCAGGAAAAGGAACTTGATCATACTAAGGATAATGGAGATAAAGGAAAAGGATAAATAATTGTGGAACTCCTTCCAAGTGAGCTCGGAATTGAACCAATAAAGGAATCTCGACCCAAGGCACCATAACCAATTCTAGCGCAGCGAACATTATTGTCAAGTAGGGTAACGAGGAATTCTGAGGTGGTTAACGTAAACAAGGTTGAGAAGAAAATGAAACATCTACAAACGAAGCTCACATTAATGGAATCAATGAAGAAGAAGGTTAAGGAGCACGAAGCGGAAGAAAACCCCAACATAGAACAGAAGAAAAAGGATCCAGGGGATTTTTACATTCCTTGTAGTATAAATGGAGTCAACATTGACAAGGCATTTGTGGATTTGGGAGCGAGTATCAATATGATGCCCTACACGTTTAGTCAAAAGTTAGGGTTAGGAGAGTTAGTACCCACAAAAATGTTAGTAAAGACAGCAGACAGAATAATCCATCAACCAAAGGGGATTATTTAGGATGTGCAAGTACAAGTTGATAATTTTACCTTTCTCATAGACTTCTATATATTGGATATTGGAGAAGATGTAGAAACTCCTATGGTCCTTGGAAGATCATTCTTGGCCATTGCTCACTCAATCATTGATGTTAATGGGGGGAACTAACTCCGAGGGTAGGAAAGCAACAAGCAACTTTCAAAGTGTCAAAGAAAGATAACAATCCTCCTTTACTTTCAACTAATGTCAAGGAACCCAAACCTCGGGGTCAATAGGAAGATATTGCAGATCCTGGGAGTGCCTTTGGAAAGAAGCGATTGCATAGAAGAAGGCCAAAGGAGAGCCACAAGGAAGGTGGAATCAAGGGCATGGTAGCTCATGTGCAAATTGTTAGATTAATGACTGCATTGCCATTGCACCACTTGTTGAACCACCATGAGCAAAAGAAAAGTGTCGAGTTACCAACGTTAAAAAAAGCAGTGCATGGGAGGTAACCCATGGAATTTTAATTTCCTTAAGTTTTCTTTAGAAAGTTTAAATTCCATAGTTAGGTTATTTCATTTTCAAATAAAATCAGAACCCATAGGAAGTTGATGTGAATTCTATGATCGATGAAGTAAGCAAAGAGAGGTAAAGAGCCACAAAGAGTTAAGAAGGGATTTCGGAAAGTGGAGAAGGACAAAAGAAGAAGAAAAATTAAAACTTGTGAAAAAATTGCAAGCCACGTTCGTGGCCTACGGTAGGGTAAAAATGACAGACACGCACATTTCACTTAAAATTTTTACCATTTTACCATCCAATAACCTATAAATACATTTCTAACTTCACTTTATTTGACTCACTTTCATTTTCATTTTCACTTTATCTCTCTAAACTTTATATCTCCAATCACTCTCACTTCTCTCTACAAAATTTCAAACCTATAAATTTATTTCGACTTCCATCGACTCACAAGCCAATATGCTGCGTATCAAGCAAACAGTAAAGCGTGATCAATCAGTGGGGTGAACAAAAGTCTCGGGATGAGGGAAAAGGAATAGAGCAGCTGCTTATGAATCACCTTTCCCATTTCCATTCCCTTTGCAGTAATCAAATTATGGTTCCAAAATATTTTCACTTTGAAACTTTAGATAGATTAGAACTACAAGATCAGGTCTAGAGCAGCTGAGAAAATTCAGTGGATTCAGTTCATTCAAATTCAATTCCTAGTTTATGAAGAACTGACCTTAGAATTTTTTTACTTCTTTTCAATATAAACCCAACAAACCTAGGAAACTGTGGTTTAGGTCACCATGTATGAAATTTTTGGTTTCCCCGAGTCTTCCGTAGTGGATTAGCATGATGATTTCCATGTCAATCCCTACTGGACAGAAGTAACTAGATTAAAGTGTTTCAATGCTAAGAACGCGCACAACAACATTATTATGAGTCACGAGCACTTGTTGATGCACAAATTCATGTGCAAAACCGTTTTTGACAAAACAGAAACCAACAAGTGTTCGACGAAGGAACAATTTATGTTATGGTGCATGGATTATAGCATCCCAGTTTGCAGAACCACCCACATTTTTAATGCAATAATTACTGCTCGTAAGAAGAGGAGCAATAATTTAGGAATGGGTTACTTGGATTCGACTATAGTTAACTACTATGGCATTGAGGGCAACGGACTTACAGTCTACCGACCTGAGTTCATGAACCACCATCATCTATGGCGAGCTGAAATCCTAAAATTTTATAATATGGAACTTCGTGATATTAATGCCAAGACATGTGTCAAGGGTAGGATTGGTCAAGCAAGTTCAAGCGCCTAATAACAACAAGAAGGGGATTTGACCAGTAAGGAGTCTGAAGAGGAAGAAGATGTAGAAGAATTGGGCTGGAAAAAGGTACTGGACACAATCTCCACAAACACCAAGGTAATTATGGATACACTTACAGAGAACTCCAGAAGGATGAAGGAGATGACCTAAACCCAACAATGCGAGAGCCGGGACATATTTCGTATTCATCGTTATTTCAAGGTTTAGGGCGTTCAACTGCCACCTCCAACCCCATCACCACCTCCATCACCATAAACCTTATTCTAAACCCTTTCTTTATTTTTAAATTTAGTCTTTATTTTTATTTTTATTTTTTGTTTTACTTTAATTTATATTTCTTTTGTTTATGTGTGTTTGTTATCACCTTCTCACATTGTAATAACCTATTTCCAAAACTTACTTAGGGTTAGAGTATTAGACTATTGAGTCACATAAGTCATATCATTTGAGATATTATGAGATGCATTTCACTCACATGCATACTATAAGCATGCACACATGAATTATGCTTTATAAAACATTGTAAAGATAGTATATGCTCTCAATTGACATATCCCGGGGTATGAAAGATTTTAACTGATTATGATGTACTTATGTATTGATTATGTCTTGAATTTTTGTTTTGATGGATTATAATTAGTAATTGGGAATTTTTTGTTACAATTAGGTGATTGATGAAGTGATATGTGCACTTAGTCTAGGAAAAATGTCAAATGGTAAGACAAATTGTTACATGGTAACTTACGTTGACTAGGCCTATAAGATAGTGACACATGGCATTAGTAATAGAGTGACACATGGCTTGAATAAATGAGTGACAAATGGTGGCTTAGTTGGGTGACAAATGGCTTAGGAAATTATAAGACAAATGAACTAATTATGGAGTGACAATTGGTGGCTTATTCAAATGTCTAAACCCTCACCATACACATACGCCATGACACACACACATAAGAAAGACCAACTGTCTTTTGTTTTTGTTACATGATATCTTCCTTCTCCCTTATCATCACCGACTCACACATACAACCCATAAAACTTTGAGTTTTGCCTAAAATTCTACACCTTGCCACTTTAATATTATATTGTCTTCATCTTGTTATTGAAATCATCCAACTTCGCCTTTGTTCATGGAGTTATACTTGTAAACTTTAAAAGCTAGGTTAACGTGTTGATTGAGGTGGAACTTGAGCTAAACAAGTAAGTAAGGTATCGATCTTATGGCATGTTATAATAGAAAGATTTTGATGATTTAATTGAGATAAGTTGCATGTAGGGTTAATGATGAAGTTGTACTGGAAAAAATGATGCATTAATGGATGGTTCCTATTTTGTTTTGATGCATGAAAATAGTAGGTTATATGGATGACTTAGGTTGAGGTTGGGAACATTAATGATGGTGAATTTATGCAACAAATTGGTTCTATTGAAGAGTTCATGAATTAGACAAAGTTAGGGTTACATGTATGATGTTATAAAATGATTGATGAAGAACCAAATGAGTAGAGTTTTGGTGAGATTTGTGTAACTAATATGGTAGTTGAATTAACATGAATTGAAGTTGCATAAGAGAGCATAAATTTTGGAAATTTGGAAGTGTTTGATATGTTTCTAGGGTTGATTGGTTCCTACAGAATTGATGAAAATAAAGCAGGGCATAATTGTGGACCCTCAGTGCATGATTGTGGCCTGGATGTTTGGGTTATGTCAAGATTGTGGGAAGATCCCCCATAACTGTGGGCAATGTTCTGGGATGATAAGTCCAGATTTGTGCATTTGATGAACCAATTGAGAATAATTCACTCTAATTTGGAGTATTTGTAGTTAATTAAGGCTAGGAATTAACTTAGACTGTAGCTTGATTAATTAATGAAGAGTTTAATAAGTTATGGATGAATGAGAATTGGATGATTGATGAATCTAGAGTAATCAAGTTTAATTAAGGCATAAATCTAATTGCCAATAAGTTATGTACAAGATATGATGTATAATATTTAAGACTTGTAAATAAGGATACATACCCGAGAAAATCAATTGAGCATACATTGAACATGACACTTATACATGTGCATGATTGAATTTCCATTTAATAGAACAATTTAGTAATACGTGAAATATGTGTGTATTGCATGATATAGAAGCACAAATTGAGCGTCCACATCCAGACTTTGCCGAATCTTCAAGGTAATAGCTAATCTAGAGCATACTGTGAGTCAACCTAGATGTTTTCTCACTATATTTGAATTGTTTGATTAACTTTTAAATATTGAACTGTTATTGATATGATTTTGACATTGATAAATTCCAAACATTGATGGTCCAAGGAGTTTGATACTTGAGACTATATTGGGAGTGCTTTATAAATGTATGTGAACATGGAAAAATGTGTACTCAATGAAGTGTTTAATGCCAGACATAGATCCGATGAATGTGATAAATGATTGTGCACACTGAATGAAAGTTATTGATAGCGTAGTATGTGATTTGATGCATTTCATTACATTGTAATGCATGACTAGATAAAGGAGTTGTGACCGGAGTGACCTAAGTGAAAAAGAGCTTGAAGGTAAAAAATGTGCATAAAGAGCCACATGCTCAGTTATCAATGAACCTGGTATCCACAATGGGTACAGGACAATATATGAAATGAGACCAGTATCCACAACAAATACGGGACAGTAAATTAGTTCTTGGTCACAACAAAGTAAAAATGAAAGTGGAGTCACATGTGTATTTTGCATATATAAATTGACATGTATCATATGAATGATTAAGATGCATGATTTGATTATTCTGAAATGATGAAAAGAAATGTTTGTATTCATGTTGAACTTGTTGAAATGTGACTATACAAGATTGGGATAATGTGATGTACTTGTTAAACTCAGTTATATACTTGTGATGTTTATGTTCTGACTTTGGTTTTCAGGTATAAGGGAGACCTAGCTCTTAAGGTGATAGAGTTGGAGTATAGTGCCTGCGTTTTTGGGAAAAATGGCTCAAAGGTTTGGTCAGCTGATGTCTAAGGAGTTTAGTTTAGAAAGTTTTCAGTAAGCATTTCATCTCAATTAGCTATTATATATATAAAGCAGTAAACTCTCAGATGTTTTTGTAATATAAATATATGTGGATTATGAAATATAATGTTACAATGTAAGTTATGTTTGTGAATGAAATGGGAAAAGTTGATCTTTGAAATACTTGTGATATGTGTAATGCCACAATAAGATAATGTGATTGCTATAACATGTCATTTTCATCGGGTGGTCTTGAATATCCTTTGGATGTTTGGGCATATGCTCTATGGTAGTAGTGTGTTACACACATTGAGGATAATGTGTTGTTCAAGTGTGGGGAGGGTTATGTGTTTTATTTGAATGTGAATTTTGTGTATTGTAGTTGTTAGGTTGCATTATGTGAATTGTGTGAATGTGCCAATGGCTTAGATGAATTGAAATTAATTTAATTTTGAACATGGTCTACTAGGTTGTAGAGAATTATTAGCTTGCATAATTAGTAAACTAGGGTTCTTTGATTAAATATGTAGCTTAATTAGGATTTAGTGTTTAAATATAGCCCTCTAAATTGTTACATTCATTCATAATTTGAGGCCTTTTAACCTAAGTAGCTTTGCTAATATTGTTTCATGAAACCGAGTAGCTAAAGCAACAAGGTAGGCAATAAAATATTTTTAAAAAAAGGTTGTTATTTTTAAAATAAGTAACTATTTCGTTGGCCTTCAAGATGTGAATAGAGCTAGTAGCCAGTTAAGAATGTGATATAGCTGAATAACTGGATCGACACGCATCACAAATGTGTGTCTTTGCGTATAAAGGCTAGAATGATTTTCCAACTAAGTAGATTAATAAAAACATGATTTAGTTGAGTAACCGGATCGACATTCATTGCCAATGTTTGCCTCCGTGTAAAAAGACTAAGTCTATGTTCATAAAAAGTTAATAAAAATAAAAATGTATTTTTGAATAAAACCTACCGAACTTGTAATAGTTATACTTTTCATGAATATGTACTTAGGATTAGTTACAGAGTTGAACAACCAAATAATTATTAATGAGTGTGTGCAATTGAGAAGGGTAAATAATTTAACACTTGAGTCTATAGAGAGGAGGAGCTTCTTGCATCAACCACCATCACGAAATCCTAGAGAGAGTTCATCGAGAGATTGAGAAAGAGACAAAGGAAGAGAGACGTGGAGAAGAAGCCTATACGAAGTACTTCCTGGAACGGGAGGTTTCTTGTCGTTACTGCCTCCATCATCCATTTGGATATGTTTTTCACTGTATTTCTATTTTTATCTATGTATAGAATTGGAATAGCTATTAAGATAGGATTTATGAATGTTGAGGATTGTCTAAACTCACCTTCGGGTTATTTTTATCTTTGATTCAATAAAAATATGATTGTTTATATGAATTGGATTCATTGTGATTGATTTCTGCATTTTCATAAATCGGTAATAGACTGAGAGGGTGAATTGATGAAAATAATTAAATTTTGCTAACGAAAGTTAGGTAATTTAATAAGAATGAGAAATCAATCAAATCGGTAATTATGTGATGAGAGATCTCACATAGGTTCCGATAATCTAGTGAAAAACTTCAGACCTAATTAGGGTTTAGATAAATTGTGAATTGAAAATTTGCAATTTTCCATAATCTGATTAGTGTTTATAATTTAGGACTTTTAGTTATAACTCGAGAAAGAGTAATCAACCCTAGGATAGTCCAGGACCAATAATTCGAAATTTCAAAATTAATTAGGTTAGTGTTGAAGATAGGTAAAAATTTTCTCAATTGGTAGTTCCTTAGGTTGATTCTTAGTGTGTGCATTGCAATTTGCTGATTTGTTAATATTTTGTGATTAATTCTTGAGTTGAATTGGTTGATTGAATTGATTGATTGAATTGCGTTATTGTTTTAGCTTAGTTATAGTTGAATTTCTGCAATTTGTTTCGACCTTAGAGTTTAGGATTAGATTAACCCTCCTTGTCAAATCGACACCTTAGATATTGCATGAACGACCCATATGCTTACGAAATATAGAGGTTAAAATATTAAAACTTACACATATTGGAAAACTGCAATCACAGCTTATGTGGCTTTTCCTTGAAGTTTCATCAAACCAATCGATAAAACACTAAGGAAATTCTTATGGTTTGGAAATAAAATTTGTTGTAGCTTACCTTAATCAAGTGTAATAATATATGTACTCCTGAGGAACATGAAGGACTCATTGTGATACCTCTAAAAACTGAAAATGTGGTGACATGTACTAAAAGTGTATGGAGACTAGTGGAAGATAAACATTCTTTATGATCAAATTAAGACGTAAGAGATTTTGGCTTCAATAAGCGATGATTTTTAAATTTTGTAGCTAAAAGTTTTGTAGCCAAAAGTTTACTTTTAGTTATGAATTCAAAATCTTAGCAAATTAAATCATAGGAGACTCTCCTTCAATAGGCAACGATTCTAAATTCATATGCAAAAAGTTACTTTTAGCTATGATTTTCTAATTTCGTAGCCAAAGGTTTACTTTTAGATACGAATTGATAATTATAGTAAAATTAAAACAAAGGAGGTTCAACTTCAAAAAGCGATGATTTCTAAATTTTGTAGCCAAAAAGTTACTTTTAGCTACGATCTTTTGGCTATGAATTTGAAATCTAGAAGATTTATGTCATTCTATCTCTAGGATTGCAATCAACTCTTTCCAATTTTCGTAGATATATTCAATCTTAAGATTTCTCAATTGCTAAGTATGAAATCTAATTAAAGTTTAAAAATCATATTAATAGACAATAAATAAAATAGATAATTGGATCTCAATAATCAACAAACATAATTTGCATTCATAAAGAATCAAAACATGTTAAAGCATTCAACTACGGTTCATCTGACCTAGATACTAAAAGAGAATTTAGCTATACATCGACGAACACGAAATCATATTCATATAAATAGAAAATAGAATAGAAAACATCGAAATCATAATTCTAAATCTCCCTGATTGTTCTCTATCATGTATTCTGACAAAGTAGACGTCCGATCTTGTTTTTTGATGGATTTATTGATAAAAATCTCACATCTTTCGCTCCTTAAGCTCCAAATCACCTCTAGAATTATCTCTAAACTTCTCAAAACAATGTCAGCTGCTCTCTTCCTTAAACTGCCTTCAAAATGTCACTTTTATATGAAAATCTAGGTTTTTGGGTTATACATTGTAGCACCATACTCCCGCAAGACCCGAACCCGACATCGATGGTGATATCTGAGTCCATGCCCCGCGAGGGTGGCGTGCTAAAGCACTTAATCATTTTGAAATCAGTACAAATTATTTATTTTAAATCAATGACACATTTTTGCGAAATTCGATACTCAAATTTGGCCTACATTCACTCATAACCATTTTCAATTATCATAAAACCATCAACAAATTTTTTTCAATAGCCATATGGGCCCTTTCACAATTACAAAACACTCGAATCATTTCAGAAAACAAATGTATACAAGAAGTTGCGAAAAAATACAATTCAATACAAAGTAAAGAAATGCAATGCAGACGCGAACTGATCCCGACCTCTATCCTTCACTTGAATGCTGTAGGTATACTCCCGTTAGCCTAACGGGGTATTCTTCTGATCTTGAAAAATATTTGCAATTTTTGGGTGAATTTTGCGAACTGGGTGAGTGACCATCATCGATGGCTCACCCAGTCACATAACACATAATTCACACATCTCACTTTCTTTCATATTTCACATTATTTCATATTTAATACACTTAATCATTCATATTAGACATATGCAATGCACATGAGACTCACTTTCAATTTGTTACTTTGTTGTGACCAAGTGCCTGAACTATTTCATATAGGGCTCATTGATAACTGTCCCTTATCCATTTGGGGGATATAGGGCTCATTAAACGTTGAGCCTGAGGCTCTGAATCACTTTTGAGCTCAAGGCTCATTTTCACTCGTTTAACTTTAAGCTATGATCGTTGGCTACTCTGGTCACAACTGCCATTATATTTCATGCATTCATGCAATGCAATGCATCACTCACATTTGCATATCCCATTCAATCACCTTCTCAAATCATCAGACCTTAGTCCGGCATTCCACATTGAAGTGGTGAATTCACAATTTCATTCATATACAAATACAAATACACATTCCTAACACATTTAACAATCACATTCACGTACAATTGGCACTTCAATAACTCATTTATATATCACGATCATCGGACCTTCATTGTCCGAAATTCAACAATCCAATTACATTCATAATTATTCATAATCACTCAATTCGTAACATAAACAAAACAAACAATAAAGTAAGACCATCTAGGTCTACTCACTGTATGCTCCAAAATAGTTGTTACTTCCAAATTCTGGATATGCCTGTATGTAGATGCCTAACCTGCACATCACAATTTATGCAATACATAATTCACACTCGTTACAAAACTCATTTATGCCCAGATAGTTATATGGGCTATGTACAATGCATGTTCAATGACAATCCTGGGTATATGTTCTAAATCACATATTAAGCTCCTTCCCATTTCATAATTTATATATGTCTCATTGAACTTAGAATTACACTTCATTTGTACATGATCTTTCTAAATTTTCCTTTCAATCTTTACCCTTTACATGTGTCTAGCTTATTCATAAGCTTACACTTCAAGAACACTTGTTTACTCTATATCATAACTCAATTACACAATAACCATAGATATATTAACCACCTAGTTTGCTTGCAAACTCCAAGTCAAGTTTGTCTTTCCCCTTGTTTTTGGGTAGGAATCACTTGGTTTCCTAAAACAAACCAAATCTCATTCAATAGGAATCCACTTAAAAATCCACAATGCAAAATCAAAAAAATTGAGTCTAGAATATTTAAAGCCAAGCATTTTTCTAAACTCCATAAACTAGAATCCTTCCAAAAATCCAAAGATTCAAATGATCATACCTTGATTCTT
>JANKOD010000004.1:16909811-16934100 GCA_026284645.1 Erythroxylum acuminatum | reverse complement strand
ATCTGATGCCAGTAGAAGCATTCCAACAAGTATTTCAAGTTGCAAAAGAGAGAAGAAAGAAGACAAATTCACAATTAGCATTCAACCACAAAAATGAACCCTAAAATCAAGAAACTCAATTTACTCAATAATACTCGAAACTTCTCACGAAGAACGCAATAGTATGCTTTCAAAAACCCACTACGAATCAGAACGAGAAAGAAGAGGAAAAACCAAATTTTTGGAGACAAGAACAAGCGAAATCAGGAGAGAGAAAAAGGGTTTCTTTTGTGTTAATGCTAAAATACAAACATGGGAATCTCGAGGTCTGATAATAGGGAACATATCGAAGTTCTTGTTCGTCCATTATATGCACAGTTCTCTCTTAAATCAAAACCAGTCCGTCTCTCCGTAAATGATGAAATCGACACTGAACAGTTAAATACACTCCTTATTTCATCAAACCAACTTTTAGCTTCTGAAACATACTATCTTGAAAATGGTACTGGTAGAACTTGGGTCTGTATCATTTTCCCGTCAAGGTTGAGGCAAATTGGTACTTCCTATGGACGGCATAAAAGGGCCTAAAATACACGCGTGGAGTTCAGCTTGGATCGAATTCTTGATTAGATTTGAGTCTGGAAAGGTGAGATCAGACTGACTAAAGTCTAAATAATCTGACTTAATTTCAAACAAAATAATATGTCTAATTTTAGTTTATAAAATAACATTTATTAAATTATATAAATGGTATTATTTTAGTCCTAGATTAATTAGGATTTAAATTAGATTGGACTAAATTTTAAGTTGAAAAATTATATTTAAGTTCCTTTGATGATAATTATTTATTGATACATTTAGTATGTAATGACGTGTTGATTCTAATGGCTACAAAATGCTCTAATTGCTAGTGCTAGATTACTTGATAGTACTGTTTTGTAGGATTTTGATATATGGAATCATCAACGTCAACAATAACAGGTGTGCAACAACACGTTCATGCATATTGTAATTATGGATTCTAAACTCCTCTCAGAGAAGAGGTTATTTGGATAAATTCTATGTGTAGTTTAGTTACGTTAAAGAAGGATTGTAACAAAATCATGACCATTTATTACATGGAAATGAATCTTGCAATTTTTTTTAGTGGTTTGACGAAAAGTTTAAGAAGTGTAGATGTCATAAATAACTTAAGAAAGAATAACATGTTAATAGCTTACAACGAACAAAGGTATATAACAATAAACTTAATTTGGTAAGTTTGAAAGTATTCTCTTGGATTATATCTGGCAATTTTTAAGTATAAGTAATGGGGATGACATTTTTAATATTATGTATTAAATTTATGACATTTTGTATCAACAAATGTATTAAATTAATGAAATAATTTTTATTTTATTTAATACATATATTTATATACAATCACATGCCTTTGAAAATAAGTTGTACCTTTTATTTAATTCAATTTAAACACATTCGATTTAGTACTACACATGGATCATCCTAAAAGTAGTCAAAAGATGAACAAAATTGCACTTAAGATTGTATAAAAGATGGTCCAATGTGTTTTAAAAATTACTAATCATCCATGTAAATGGTATTGTAATTACATACACATGATTTGATAAATAGCATCATCAAAGGATACAAAAGTGATATCCATTAGCTAGCCATAAATACATAGGATCATATGTCCAAAAAATCTAAATGAGTTGTCTAAAAATACATACGACCATATGTCTAAAAAGTCTATATGAGATGTTTTAACTAGAAAGATTTATGTTAATTAACTGATAGATTGGTTGTTAGTAATCTTGAGAAAGATATCATCATAAGATAAAAATTTTCATAGTCTAATAATCAATAATATAATTTCATGATAAAGGGTTCATATTTAAGGATTCTTAGGAGGATTCATCACCTAGGTACTATTTATTTGATATAGACATTTCAAAGTATTTTGCTCCGTCTTAAGTTCATTATTGTTTTAATCTTAGTTTAGTTGTTTACTTTAATTTTTAATTAAATACACAATCCGAATCAACAATTAGATAATAGAAAAAGGGTAATTACTAGTACTTACATTTCTTATAGGACCGACCATACTTGTTAGACCCTGAAAATTTTTCTTTAGGTTAAGCATAAGTTAAAATAATTTTGAGGTTTTGATAGATTTAATTGTTGGAGTTATAATTATGTCAAAGTTAGTAGGATTTATTGAAGGAGAAAGTGGAATTAAAGTGTTAATGTAATAAGGATGTTCAAGGACATTTTTGAGAAATCACTTAAGCATAAAAGAACATAAGCTTATAAGGAAGGGCAAAATAGACTTTTTGGACTCATTAAGGGTAGAAATGGAAGAAGAACAAGTTGTCTTGCTTGTTAAGAAGAGAAAAACGTGAATTGAAGGGGGAGGAGAGTGACAACGAAAATAGGAGAGAAGAAGAGAGGTTTCGGTGAATGAAGAGAAATCAAGTTGTTAAGGTAAGTTGACCATCTTTTCTTCTTGCTTTATTAAGGAAATGAGTTGTGTTGAGGATGAAGGAGTTAGAGAGAAAAGGGGTCAGTGTAGAGAATGAAAGGTTTGTGTTGGTAAAAGATGAGCTAGGAGAACCAAGTGGATTTAGGGTTTCTAAACTAGATCTTAGGTTTTCTAACCTAGATGTACTATGGGTAGGTTTGATTTGAGTTTAATTTGTGTGCATTGTAAATGTTTTATTTTTGGGCAAGAGAGAAACCCGTTTCATTAGTCACGTGCACGTTGACCCACAGCCTTCTCCCGACTGCCCGCTTGAGGCCACAAGATTCTGAGAATTGGAACTCGTTTTGTTCACGGAGTAAACATCGGTTTCTCTTTTTCGTTCCACGGAACTCTCGAGCCATTTGTTTGTGCATTACATCTTTAATTTGTCGAGTATGTGCATAGTTGAGTGTTATGTTTAATGGATAAAGTTTATGCTGTATGTTATAAGTTTAAGTTAAATTGACTAAATGCTTAAATTGCTAGAATATGTTGAGAATGCTCGAATTGCTAGATATACATGTACATATGCTTGAATATGTGGTCAGTTGCCAATGGCTATAAATATATTAGTCACTGAGCTGTGTAGCTCACCCCACTATTCCCTCCTCAAGTGCAGAACGAGAAGGTTAACAATCTTTGCAAGGCATCGGAAACTCCAAGATATTAGAAACTTCTGTAACTAAGTTAGTTCAATCATTTTTGGATAGCTTTATAAGCATGTTAAACATTGAGCATCCTATATACGCTGTATTTTTTGTTAATCCTTTGATTATAATGTTATGATGTAATTAAAATTATGTATGAACTTCTTTTGATTTAGCCATGGGTTTAGCACTGAAAAGTTCCCAACGAGCGCGTGCATATGTCTCTTACACTTGTATCAATTGAAAATTTGAAGTCTTTCATCGGTGTAGGAATTGTGCTTAGACTTCAGGAGGAAATCTGGACTAATCTAGGTGGAATTAGACAAAGTTGTCTTCTAGAAAGTTGTAGATCCTTCTTTTATCTTTTAAACGGTATATAGGATGAAATTTTTGGACATCTGAGTTGAAAGTTATGGTCCTTATAAGGGAAGATGTTCAAGAATAAAGTCATATAATCTGTGATGATGTCATATCGTCTGTGATGACATCATATCGTCTGTGATGACGTCATATCTTATATAGTTGACTTTCTACTTCTTCTTATGTTGATCGAAACTCCTTCTTTTGTGCACTATTTTCTGGTCCAATTTTGTCCCTTTAGATTATAGAATCTGTCTTTAAGGTCTTCATAAAAGTTGTAGATCTTAAAGTCCTCTTTTAAACCATCTAAAGAACACCTTAATCCGACATCTCTAGAGAAAGTTATGCTTATTGCCCCAAGATAGGTTCACTATGGTTAGGACAGGTACTGTTTATGTTAAATGTCTTCGAATGCTGGGCTCTGGAAGTGAGGTCCAGCATGTTATATACTAGATCCGATGTATCATATGCTCTAACTGTTACGAGCAGATACCAGTCGGACCCTGGTGACGGTCACTGGGTGGCTGTCAAGAATATCCTTAAGTACTTGAGAACAACTAAGGATGTATTCTTAGTATATGGAGAAGGTGATCTTGTGGTAAGCGGGTATACTGATGCCAATTTCCAATCCGATAAGGATGACTTTAGATCTTAATCCGGATATGTATTCACACTGAATGGTGGTGCAGTCAGTTTGAAAAGTTCTAAACAAGAGACAACTGCATATTCGACGATAGAGGCAGAGTATATTGCAACTTTAGAAGTGGCAAAGAAAGCGGTTTGGACCAAAAAAACCATTATGGAACTTGGTGGGTTTTGAGCATCGCTGACCTAGTGCAGTTGTATTGTGATAACAACGGGGCTATAGCATAGCCAAAGGAACCAAAGTCTCATCAGAAGTCCAAACATATACTCATATGCTATCATTTGATTAGAGAGGTCATTAGTAGAAATGATGCCATAATAGAGAGAGTTCCTATCGATCAAAATACAGCTGATCCATTTACTAAGTCTATTTCCCAAAAGAGTTTTGTGACACATGTACACGCCTATGGTATTAGATATCAAGGCGATTGACTTTAGTATAAGTGGGAGTTTATTAGAGAAGTACTCTAAAGGTAATCACCTTTAACACTTATTATATAAATCATTTTATAATTAATAAAGGCATTTTTCATTATTTTGATGTTGATACGTTTATGGATTTGATGTTAATCTTAAATTGATTTAATGAAGTCCTTGATACAAAACATAACATGGAGGAAATCATGATGAGATCATAATAATGAGATTCCTATCATATGTAATTATGTTATTATCCAAACTTTCCCTAGGCATAGGATTAATGAGATAAGATATCATTAATTCGGATATACTAGCACTTGTTATACTCTTTGATTGGATCAAGCAGTAGATCTCATAAGTTGTAGACATGAGTTGTTTAGAGTTAACATGTGGATACTTACTAAGGGTAGTAAGTACATTGGATTGACCTACTATGAGACATCATATGGATATTCTATTCCAGTGTCAATAATAGTCTCATCATAGCAATGGTTCAAGTATCTTTTGACTTGAGGTGCTCAAGGATATCTCAGATACTGATCCTGTGCTTTGACTCCATTCATCAGTGCCTTTCAGTGGTTACTCATAGGATGGTGATTGGGTACAGCTTAAGGTATTTGGAGGTAATTGAGTAGCTAATAAAGGATTCACCACTCCTAATAGAAGGAGATGATACCCATGGCCTCTTATCAGGGTCATTACTCGAGAGTCTTTGGCCAGAGCAGATACGTGTCATAAAGAGAGTCTTCATTGATATATAGAGTAATAAGATCCTCAGGACAAGATTTAACATCACTTAGACTAGATATGACGTAGTCAGTCTAGTGCGAGTTAACACTTTGACCATACTCTGAACCAAGTGGGGTTAGATGGTGAAAGGATGAATTGCATGTCAACATTGCGGATGGAAGGGGTCGTAGTCAAAACACTGACTTTCCACTCAATTGGGGGTTGTGACATGTTGCTAGATACTGCTCTTGACTTACTTGAATTAAGTGTTAATTTAAGTGGCCAACATAACCGGGAACCTAATAGGTCACACACATAGGAGATCTGAAGGGTGAGTAAAATGATCTTGAATGGTGATTCAAAATATGAGAGAGTGTTTCTAGATTGTATCGCGATGTGATCGTGGTAAAAAACGTTGCATGGAATGGATTAAAAACAAGTGTTGTTTTCTGCCAATTTGGTCATTAACTTCCCAAAACTTCCATTAATGCATGTTATTTATGGTAATTAACTTCTCATAACTTCCATTAATGCATGTTATTTATGACCATTAACTTCCCATAACTCTCCATTAGTGATGGGGGTTATGGAAGGCCAAATGGCGCAGAAAATAGAGAAGATTTTCGTGCATCTTGTATAAGACACAAGTTAGAAAGAAAGGTTCTTTCTTACACATACTCTTTTTCTCCCTAACTCTCACTAGAGTTCTTGTCTTCGCTAGCACAAAAAAGAATTCTAGCTATCTCCTAGTGAGGTTTCATCCTTCTATCTTTGTGTTGACTTTCATTAGAGATGGTCTACGTTGATCGTTATGGTTTGTGACAACCCAACGCGGAGAAGATTAAAGAACGAAGGAGATCATTGGAAAGGTATATAAACATATTAGATTTCATGTTTTTGTTTTCTATATCTATATATATGAGTAGATCTGGTTTTTGAGGTTCCGTTTTATTTTCTGCTGCATATATTTGATATATATTATATATGAGATGCATGATTGGAACCTTAAAGTAAATACCTTAACCTATTATGACACTAATTCATAACTAGGTAGGTTTAAAATAGATAAGATCCTAAAGAATTTTGAATGTTCAAAGGATTCTCCTATCTAATAACAAGAAGTTCAAGGGATTATATTAAACTATTAGTTTGATTTAAATTTAATTAATTCAATTTAAGTTTAACAGTTGAATTGAATCCTCGTATAAACAATTTTTACTAGAAAAATGTGATTTTCATAACATATGTATTTTTTAAAATAAAAATTTAAGAGAATGAAATTTTCCAAAAAAATTGAAAATGGAAAATATTTTTTTAAGAATTTTAAACATTAAGGAATTTTTTTAAAAGTTACTTAAAGCGAAAAAAGGTTTACATCTTTTAACCTCTTTTAATACATATATTTATTACTAGTTTGTTTTGAAAATTTTAAATTGATTTATAATAATAAGAAGATAACAGAAAAAAGGTTTGGAGACCCATAAAGACTCTCTTGCGTCATGAAACATGACCAGAAACCGACAGCGTTTTTAAACACATAGTGAGTCATACAAATAAAACGACAGCGTTTGCAAAACCATCCAATCTCAAAGCACACGACGGCGTTTCCTTGTAAGGGTTAAAGAATTCCCAAAAATACAATCTTCCCTTGTTACCCGATTAGGGCCGGGAGTTCACGAGTAGCATCATGTTGAGGGACACCCATGGGTGAGTCGTGAAGGAGAATCGCTGATCCGTTGGTTAGACGAATAGGTAATATCAGTCCTTCATAAACTTGTTCCTATTCGTCATATTTCATGTTTCATAACGGAAGCTCGTCGATGGAAAATAAGGAAGCTTTTTCCTATGTCTCTTTGTTTATTAAGAGTTGGGAGCAATGGAATAAGTATTGTATCGTGGCTGAGAAATGGAATGGTATATGCTAATTCCGTACCAGATTTAGATATCGGCTGATACTAGGACTAAATGAAAATTCCTAAAAGTTGAACGACTAAATTTTTTTAAAAAATACATAACCCTAAGATTCTAAAATGTTCTTTTCTCTGCAGCTTTCCATCCTCCACTCCAGGTCTCCAATCTCCTCTGTCGTGCCACTCCCGCTCTCCATTCTCCTTTGCAGTTAACTCATCAGCTTCTTACCACAATCTTTGTGACAAGAGAGAAGGACGTTTCAAAAGGAGAGGGTGATCTTTCTCCGCTTGACAGGAGAGCAACAGCTGGTTTGTGTTATTGTGTAAGTTTCTTGTTACAGTTAAGACTGCATGTGTTGAACTTGAGTTTTGTGTTTTTTTAATTAATTTCATTTAACTTTGGATTTTTTTATATATTCTTTCGTGCCCTTCAGAAAAGCTACTGAACCATGAAGCTGCACATCCTGGAAATTGCCTCTTGGGAAGAAGAATCCTATTTTTTTATATATATTTAAAAGATATCACGCCCCCAAACAATAAAATGTTCTTTAATAAAGAATTACGAGTTTGCACTTCTGATGAGTTAATTGTAAACTCTAGTCTAAGCCCTTCTGATGAGTTAACTGTAAACTCTAGTCTAAGTGCCTATAGTAGACTTGCCATCTAAGTCAGAAGAAGCTCTAGAACAGAAGTACTGGTTTACATCTTTTTTGCTCTCCATGCTGTATCCTCTTTGATTAGTGCATGTGGGTATTGCACTATAGTCTTCCGAGAAAGCTTGATGATTCATTTTCCTTGCCTTTGCCCTCCCAAAGCTATCACACGTTGTTTCTACTGTATTGACCATTAAGAAATAATGAAAAGCAATTCTTAAGTAAGTAATTGCTTAAATAAATTTCTTCAAAAAGTTACCTAGAGGCATAAATGTCTTATGTAATTGCTTTTTATTATTTCTTAAAAAAGTTACCTAGAGCCATAAATGTCTTATGCTTAAAAGTCCTTTATTTTGAGAAGTTCTTGTTAGTCTAACCATCTTACATTTGGTCTAAATCAAATTAGTGTCAGCAATATCTTTTTTGGAGACACTTCATCGCTAATACTATATAGACACAACTAGCAGACAGAGAGAGATGGAGGCTATCGGTGGTGGAAGCGGCTCAAGTAAGAAGTTGACGGCAGAATCAGAAGGTCAATTGAGGGAAGCCATTTTTCTTGTTCTCTCCCGATGGTCTGCTTTGCAGCTTGCAATCGAGAACGAGTGGGCTGGCCCTTCGTCTAACCACCTGGCCGATCAGCTCGCTTCCGACATCTCCTCGTGGTTCACTTGCTCTAAAGGTTTTTTCACATTCTCAGTATTTTTATTTATTTTTTTAATTTGGGTTTTAATGTAAAAATCTTTTCTTTTAGCTATTTGATTGTGTTTTTCTTGTTTGATGATTTTGATTCGTATGGTTATTGGGTCAAAAATTTCTGAATTTGGATGACTAAGATTTGTGCCTTTAAATTAGGGTTCCTCACTGGAGATTGTTGGTTTGTTAGTTGTTGTCGATTGACTTTGTGTCTTTAAAATCTAATTCCCATGTATCTTCTTCAAACAAACTATCTTTTTGTTCGATTTCTTCAAGCAGAACCACTTTATATTGATGATCTAGAAAACATCCTTGATGAAGGCATGCTATCTCTTAATGTCATGATAGAGGATGGAAGCATTGAGGAGGTATGACTTTTTCTTAACAATATTTAAAATGTGATGTTCCACTCTAGTGCAGGCAGTTTTTGCTACTTCCACTTGTGTAAATATGGTTCTGTGTCTCAATGATACTTCAGGTGGCAGAAAAGTTGATGATTCTGCATGAAGAGTGTTTAGAAGGTAATTATGGCGGTATTGAGGAGTTGAGACAGAGACAAACTGGAACTGGATTTCACCAACACATAAGACAGGTGGTTTTCTTTTTAGTGTTGGACATTTTATTGCTATCGAAAACTTTTTATAGCAAGCTTACTTGACCCTCTAAATTTGATGCATAGGCTAGTCCTGTGTGGTAAAATTTCTTCTATAATTTGTGTTTCTAATTGTTGTTTATGGCTGGCTGTTAAAAATCTACCCTCCTGCAATGAATTTACAGATTAGTCATATTTATGGTAAATCCTTGAACTTGAATAATTCTGCTCTGTTAACCTTTTTGTGTATGGGGACCTGTTAGAATCTACACACCAAAAGTTGGGCTCTCCCTTGTCTTTCTTTACTCACAGTATTCAGCCTGAAGTCTGATAGATGATTTAGCATCCAAGCTTGCATGACCATTTTCTTTTTTCTTTTCTCTTTTATAAAGATAGGACGTAGAGATGTTGGATCTCATTTATGCTAACTGCTGGATTCAATGTTGAGGGGATGAAATTCTATAGTACAAGGACTTGAAGCAGTCATAATTTTAGATTCTGAAAATGTTTATGAACTTTAGTAATGGATGGGTAAGAAATACAGTTTGTATGATCAGTGAACAACAGTGTAGAATGGTAGATATCATTATGCAATATTTAGTGCATACTCTTGTAAGAATCCTTTAATGAATTTTGTTGTTCACATTGATTGAAGTATTTCTCTGTGCTTATTTCTTGACACTTCATGTTAAGGAAAGCTCTCAAGGCTGATGCTTGAATAACTAGTTTCTTCCATGAAAGATTTGGAAATTTTGGATATTAAGAAACACCGTCATTTTGTACTTTGCAATGTAGCATAGGAGAATTTAGAAATATATTTGTCTAACGAAAGTGTGGTTTATATTCTGTACTAGACTGGAGGAGATGAGGAGGACGAGGAACATGATGACAAAGAAAATGTCAGTGCTAGAGATGATGGATCAAATATGATGGTGGATGCACCTGAACAACAGTCAAGAACTCCTCCGGTGAATTTGCCAGTTGATAGGCCCAAGGCTAAGGAAGCTCAATCTGATGAGGGATGGATGGTTGTTTCGTCTAGACGAAATAAGGGTAAAAGAAATTAGGTTGTATTGCTTTGTTCTTATACTTGTTTCGTCTTCAGTGGTTCTTTATAGGTTTGTACGAATGGCAATTTTGACTTTTGACATTACTAGTCAAGCGAAGTAATGGCTCAGTAACGCATGATTTCCATGCTGGGTCAACTTTTCTGGTAGTTGTAACTGTATAGACTGATATAAGACGACAAGATTGAAAGAGGCTTATCATTTCACTAGTTCTAACTATATCATCAGAAGATTCTGCTTTGCGGTGAACGTTTTACCTTCTTGCAGCTTATCACTGAAATTACGGGGTGTTATGTACAACCATTGATGATGACATTATCAAATCATGGGATGCCTCTGAGAAAAGATAAGCCAATTAGAGGCAGAGTCAAACATGAAAGATTAGATGATTCTGAACTGCTGCTAATTTTATCGACTACTTGAGGGCATTGATAAGCCAATTGAAACTTCGCAATGTTCAAAATGTTTGTACAGTTTGGGTCGATTCCTGTCATTACGAGGCGTGAAACTTGCCAGACCACCTGAGAGTAGAATTCTCCAAGTCCCTGGGATATTGAATTTGGGATTATAATTCGACTGGAACATGGCCTAAATCAAAGCCTCACGTTTCTTCTAGTTTCATCTTCATTTAATAAGCATGTTCTGTTTTAGTTACGTAGGAACGAAAAGGTTACGTAAATTGTCAGATAAACCATATGTCATTGTATTGTTTTACATCTGTGACCGTTTTACATCTCCTGCCGATGGACAGGTAATTATAATATTTTAAGCAATGTTGCAAATACTGTCCAATACAGTATTGTACTATCGAGTACTGTTTTGGATAATTTTTTAAATTTATAAAATAGTTCTTGAATTTGTTTGAAAATTGCAAAATAGTTAATTGTCATATTGTATTGTTGTACTGTATACTTTATAAGTTTACATTAATCTTGTTTCTAAAAATCATAATAACAAATAATAAAATCATAATATAAAATAACAATAATTTTCAGATATTTCACATATAAATAATAACTACAATTAATATGAAAAAAGACAATTATCATCATACAAATATAAAATTAAGAATAATACAAAGTATATAATATATTACAGTTTCATCATAAAATAAATAATAATTACATCAAAAGTTCAAAACATCCAATAAAAAGAATAATAAACGTCCTTAACTCTCAAACTATTACAATTTACCACAAGAGTTCTTAATGAGAAACCAATCAAGAAGAAGTGAAACATGCAACAAAAACATTTACAATTACATTATATGTATAGAATTTAACATATACATCAAATATATAAGTAAAATTAAAAGAAGAGAAAAACAAAAACTTGGAACTTTATTCAATTATCTAAGGGAGGATACCCACTATCTATACTAACCCTAGTTATCATTTGTTACAAAATCCTCATCAATGAGAAGATCTTCATTATTATCATCATTCAAATTCAATGCACCAAATGACATGTCAATGCTTTCCCAACTAAGATTATCTAAGTCATTCACATATATCAAATCCGGTTCCTCAAAAATCCAATCCACCAAAAGATCGATATTATCAATAGAAATTGGATCTGTTGAACTATTTGTGTTATTAAGACTCCTAGTAAACAATAAAATTTAATTACTAGAAAATTATAAGAAATTATATCGAAATTAATAATAATAATAATAGTATCCTTTCCCGAAGCTTTAAATTGTAACGAACGAATACCAAGTCATTTAATCTCTTGTGCTCCAATCTATTCATTTTCTTATAATGGATAAATTCAAATGTGTTCCAGTTCCATTCACAGCCTATTGCACTAACATATTGACTTAAAATTCGAATTGTAAACTTTTGCAATTTTGAAACACCACTTCCGAATTGATCCCACTAAGAAACTAAGTCGTAAGATAACAAAATTAGCGATACAAACAAAATAAAGTGATAATTAATTTTCAACAAATAAGAAAAAGGAAATAGCTAATACTTGTAGAAAGTTTTACTCTTTGTCGAATAGCAATCGGCAATCCAAAATCTCCAGAAGATAGCTTATAAAGTTATATTTGTGAGCTTAAAAGATCTTGCATCATTTCGTGGCCAACAATTGTTATAATAGTGAATAACATTCCTCAACTAACTTTAACTTTCTTTGTAAATTACAGTTTGAAATATATAATAGGATTAAAAAATGCCCCAGTTGCAAACAAAGGAGAAGAAAGTTATCTTTCCCATTTCTCATTGATGATTGCAAGATACGGTGTGTAAAAAAAAGGCTTATGTTTCATATTAGCCTTAATTGCTTCCTTCATTCTTTTCATGGCATCAAAAAAATAAATCATTGTTGGTTTTTCTTCACTATTAGCCAAGCGAAACACCCTCATCAAAGGCTCCCAAACTCGAATAATAAATTAACATTGAGACCAAAATTCTCTATCTTCCAATATAATGCTGGAAACTTTCAATCCAACATTAGACCTAGCATGCTGAGATGCAACCTATCTATCACTTGTAAACATTTGTTTTAACTCTTTCTTCATCGAAACGAAAGACTGACATGATAAGAAATTTGTTACAAATCTTGTCACACTAGGCCGACACAAATTCCTACGATTGGTAAATTTCTTTCTCATTAAATTCAAAACCCATGCACGATTATAGATGAACTTGGTCACCTTTTTAGCCTTCTGCATAGTCTCATCAATAATAGAAAAATACCTAGGATTTGCTATATTCGCCAGCATTAGGTCAATACAATGTGCAGGATAAGGAGTCCAAAAAAAAGAATTATACCTATTTTATAACCTTCTTCCTGCTGCTTTATAAGCGGAATCATTGTCAGTAATGAACTAAACAATGCTTTCTGGCCCCACTTCATTTACAGCTTCATCAAATATCTCAAATAAAGTATCAGTATTTATAATAAGGACAGATGCATCAATAGACTTAAAAAACATTAATCCATTTGCAGAATAAACCAAAACATTAATAATAGGATCTTCTCTCCTATTTGTCCAACCATCACACATGATTGAACACCCAAAAGTAGCCCAATTCACTCTTCTTTCAGCCAAATAACTTTTAGTTTCAAAAACTGAGCAACTCAAAAGTTTACCTTTTAAGTCATCAATCGAAGGAGATTTGTATCCCAGATCGTAAGAGGATATTGCATCTACCATAGGCTGATAAAAGTAAGACTGAGAAGTATTGAATGATGAACCTGTATCATACCACCATCTAACTACTGCCTTATCAACATTATTAGCCACATCTCTTGATTGCATTGCACTACGAATTGAAGGTTGGACTCTAGGTTCGTGGTGCAAAAAAACTAGTCATCTGCCTTCTTCTTTTCCTAGCATGAGTTGCAGGTGTTACATTCACTTCTTGTTGGGCCTGGGATCGAACACTAGCACTATCACCTTCAACATTTCCACAATCATCACGAAAACTAGCAAATGAACTTTTATTACCAATTTCAAAATTCAACCTTTCCTTTCTATCTTTCTTATGCTGATAATCTTCAAGAAAAAATTTTATCTGCCACTTTGCATTATAACTTACTTTTTTATAGGTTCTACATCTCCTTTAACCATAGCTAAATGCTTCTTTAATCGGGTTATTCCTCCACCTTTTAAAAGCTTGTTATAAAACAAGCAAATAGTATGGTTCATCATACCAGGACCTAATGTAGCATGAGCCCAAGCTGGATTATTATATCTTCATGAAGTGGTTTGATCAGGAGTACTTAAACTTCCATTTATTTGTAAAAATAAATGAATGCATATATCAAAATAAAGAACACATAATTTCATTACACAAGACGCATGCCCATCTTATATAATTTAACTCATACATCATACACAATTCAATTTCATCGAACACAATTCACTATAATTCAAAAACTAACAATTCAATTATTCAACAAACATAATTACATAAAACATACATAAACAATTTCCATTTCCAACAAGCACAAAACATACATAAAACATTTCCATTTTTAACAAGAACAAAATATACGTAAACAATTTCTATTTCTGACAATTCCATTTTCAACAATTTTGAACAATTTCAATTCTAAGTTTCAAAGATGAGGATCAAGTTGAAGGATATGATTTACACAATCACCGAATAATGAATGACATATCTTATACTATTGTTTATACACATCTATTCATAACATGAGGATCAAGCTGAAGGATATATTCATAACGCGAGGATCAAGTTGAAGGATACAACTTTTTTGGAAATTTTTTTCTTATTTAAAACTTCGAATCTTCTTTTCATTTCTAACAAACCATAATATTATATCCACCATTTTATATTTGGTTCTTAAATATATAAGTTGATTTTATGATTTTTAATCGACATTAATAGGTCTTAGTATAAGTGGTTGGAGTTTAGCCTATAACATGCTTACAATCTAGAAAAAAGTTCCTTTTGGACACATGTATTGATACATTCACACATTATCTATTATAAATATTTATAATAGCCCACACATATATATTATTAAATAATTCAATATATTTTACGTATTGATTAAATGGAAAGAAATGGTAGTTTATGTTTCCAACTTTCTCAAATTTCAATTCAAAGTTTAAAACATCAGAAAATATATATAAACAATATTCATTTTTAAATTCCAAGAATTTCGAAGAATTTCATTTATAACATTTTCCAACAATTTCAATTCAACCAATTACAAAACATGTATAAACAATTTCCACTTCCAACATTTTCCATTCTCAATAATTTCCAACAATTTTGAACAATTTCAATTTAACGTTTCAAACATCACAAAACATACATAAACAATTTCCATTTCCAAATTTCCAACAATTTCATTTCTAATAATCAACAATTTAATTTCCAACAACCAACAATTTCGACCATCACAAATTTACAATTCACAAAATAATGAATTATACATAAACAATTTGTATTTTTAACAATTTTCATTTCTAAATTTCAACAATTTCCAACAATTTCATTTCTAACATTTTCCAACAATTTCAATTCAATCATTACAAAATATACATAAACAATTTCCATTTCCAACATTTTCCATTCCTAATAATTTCCAACAATTCAATTTCCAAAAATTTTGAACAATTTCAATTCAAAGTTTTAAACATCACAAAACATACATAAACAATTTCCATTTCCAAATTTCCAACAATTTCATTTCTAATAACTAACAATTTCATTTCCAACAACCAACAATTTCAACCATCACAAATTCATAATTCACAAAATAATGAAATATACATAAACAATTTGCATTTTCAACAATTTCTAACAATTTTCATTTCTAAATTTCAACAATTTCCAACAATTTCCAACAATTTCATTTCTAACATTTTCCAACAATTTCAATTCAACCATTACAAAACATATATAAACAATTTCCATTCCCAATAATTTTCAACAATTCCATTTCCAACAACTTTGAACAATTTCAATTCGAAATTTCAAACATCACAAAATATACGTAAACAATTTTTATTTCCAAATTTCCAATAATTTCCTTTCCAACAACTAGCAATTTCATTTCCAACAGCCATCAATTTTAACCATCACAAATTCACAATTCACAAAATAATGAAATATACATAAACAATTTGCATTTTTCAACAATTTTCATTTCCATTTCCATTTCCAAATTCCAATAATTTCTAACATTTTTATTTTCAACAATTTCTAGCAATTTCAATTCAATAATTACAAAAACACACATAAAAATTTTTCATCTCCAATAATTTCCAACAATTTTTATTCCAATAACTTCCAGCAATTTTCATCACAAAACAAACATACATAAATAGCCAAATACAATGAATTTGTTTTTCAAATTTAAGAGCAAAAACCACACCCAAATTCAAGAGGCTCCTTTTGAAAGTATGAAATGGCTTTTGTTGAGATTTAGGCCTTCCCAGAGGAGTTTTTTGCTAGATGTAAAACGTGTGTTTTTAGGTCTTCCACTCTATGTCTAATGCTTACGTGTGGACTTTTATGAGTGACTGCTTTAATTTTCACCAACGTTTTAAAAATCGGATTGGTGATTGAACTGGAGAAGCAACTGATTCAAGAGTTAATAATTCAACCGGAATTCAACCGTGGTTGAATCGGTGATTAATAAATATATAAAATTTTATTTTATACATTATATATAAAAGATAATTTTTAAACACATTATTTAATTATTTATTTATCTAATTGTAAACTTAAACCTTTAAACTTAAAAATATACAATTTTTAAAAAAATTCGCCAAATACAACACAAAATAAGATAACAAAGTTCACTAGTCATATTTCATCAAAAAGATTAAAAAAAAGATCACTAATCATAATATTTATTCAAGTTGAAATCATCAAAATTAAGGCATTTTAAATGAATCGGGCGGTCCTTTCTTTTACCGGTTCAGCTGTTTTTACCGATCTGATTGCAAAATAAACGAGACAATTATTAACAAAAATACGAGCTAATCCGGACCATTTTATACTCTGAGTCACGGATTCTCTAGTTCAACTGACTAATTCAGTCCAGTTTTTAAAACACTAATTCTAATCTTGTTCTAGTCTATTTCATTTGCACGTTTATTTGAGATCAGCAAAATTGATTTTATTTGGAGTGTTACCCTTGTCTAAAGTTTAGACACCATAGCCAAGCAATGAAAGCCCAAGAGCTAAGACCTCTATTTTTACATAATTATCGAATCTTAACTTTGTTGATAACACGTGTCAATGCCTTTTGTGGGGGCGACACCAAACATTTCTTTTATTAACTAAAGGAGCTTTTAAATAATCAAAACAATTTACATTGATTTTGAAGCTGATTAGCCAAACCAACCAATGGAATCTGAGGCCATATCATAGGTCACACAACATTTCTCAAGATTTTAAAGAAGGTTTTTAGCTATTTTTATCCTATTCCGGTGAAATGGGAATTAGCGTAAGCTTGTTATTAGCATGTAAATGGATGTGTGTTGGAAACAAAATATTAGATATGAATGGCTTTTTCTCAAATGGGCACATTAAATACCCAAAGTTAACATGAGTGCCCATTATGTACCAAAATTCCTTTTATAGTTGCCACTTGCCTTTTATAGTGAATTATACGTGCCAAGAAAAGAATGTATTGCTTTTTCAGCAATGAGGACCATTTTCCATTTTCCTTGTATAGTACTATTTGGGACCATTAAGTTTCAGAGTGCCAGCCATCTTAATTTAAAAGCAATTAGGCCATCAGGCAACAATCTGTTGACGAGTAAACACATATTATGAAAATATCATCCACTAGTGCCATAAAATAAGCTGAAGCTCTTAGTACACGGATCAATAACGTGTCCATCTCTGATAACCTAGGCTATTTGAGACATAAAAATACCAAAAAATGTAGATCTTCATGGTTCCAGGAAAAGCAAACTAAACATTATTTGGAATACAGCTATTTTGATGGAACAATGAAGATTTGCCAGTATAAAATTTGAAGGTAAAAAGATATTGAATCCATGAAAGCAGCTTGTCCACACTGGTGAGACTAACTAGAACAATAATCTTACAAAAGTCAGGATATCCCCCTTGCTTGGAGACCCACTCGATTTTCAGACAAACAATCCCTCGCCTGCAGGTAAATATGACTGAATGTTACAGGATTGAACAATGAAACTGAAAAGTTTACCACTTAAAAAAGCAAGAACTGTAAACAAGAACTCAATTGGTACTTGTCAAAGGAGTGTTAATCTGTCATAAATTACTACAAACAAAATTACCAAATAAACGATCATCTTTCATTTGAGGAAAAGCCAGGAAAGGATGAAAACTTACGCAGTTCCTCAAAAGAAAAATTGCTAACACTTTCGCCACTCTTTATGAGGCGAATCCTCCCTGCAGGGATTGAATCACGATACAACAAGAGCAAAGACACATACTCATTAGCACATAAATGTAATGGCAAATAATTTTGCTATGTATTCAATAAACCAAATGTCACATGATTTGATCAACACACTGTTTCTGTGTTAACAGTGAAGCAACAAATTTCTTAGCAGTTAGGTTATTGAATAAACCAAATGTCACATGATTTGATCAACACACTGTTCCTGTGTTAACAGTGAAGCAAGAAATTTCTTAGCAGTTAGGTTATCTTTTTAACGTCCTTAACAGCCAATCTGTCTTTTTAACAATGCAAGAATACTACTAATGTGTACAGTCCATGGCCTTGCAATATAGTTTAGTCCACTTCATCGAATAAGAAATTGTTACCTCACAGTTTCATTATCATATAAGAGCATAAACATAAACTCAAGCAACATGGACACAACAATGGAAGGAGCTAAATCCCTGAGTGAAGTGGATGTCACTAGAACCAAAGGAAGATGAAATATGATAATGATACATACCATCACGACGAACACAAATCTCTGGAATGTTTTTTACATCACCACTGATGCTATCATTGTAAACTCTTATTTCAATGTCTCCCTCAACATAAACTGAAGAACTGCAAAAAGAGTCCACCAATGAGACAAAACAATTTGCAGGAAAAGAACTTCGGTGCTCTCTTGAACATAACCAAAGAACAGCACAAAATCTCCACTTATTCCACAAAAGATCGATATACAGACAAAAAAAAAAAAAGCTTCCTTCTTTCCTGTGCTATATACTCCCTCTCATATGATTTGGACCCCTGAGCATTAGACTTTTGATGACCTATATGGTTCCTCAGAGAATTAAATCCTAATTGGTTCCAGGCTCCTCGAAGCAAGAGTTTAATGCTGTTATGATTAAGAGACCACAGAAATAATTCTCCTTCATAATCAAGCTAACCGTGGGCTATACTGTGAAATTATGGTTTTCCAAAAGTTTATTTATATATATACTCTTTGGCAAGTTGTTGAACTGCATAAGCCCCGAGTAATTCATTATGCACAGCAATCCGATGCCATTGAGCAGGTTTTGGTAAATCTTTGGCTCCTACAATTCTTTGGTCAAATAAGCCTCCTGTCCCTACAGTAAAGATGGTGACTGTCCGTCCATTCCTCAAGATCTTCTGTATAGGGGCTTGCCCAATTCTTCCACAGATTATAGCCTGTAAAAAACCACCGCAAATTGAAAGACTACCAGCGTATATCATAATCCAGCATCAGCACATTAAATCTGCGCATAAGTAGGCGAAATGTTTCCTAGCTTCAAGGCGATTTAAATATCAAGGTCTAAGATTCATCCCCTCTCATTTTGCTTAGAAAATAAAGAAATAAAGACATCACATCAAAAGAATTATTAAGATCAAAAACGCCCCTCCAGTTAATCAAGTCGCAAAAGGCTATAGTAACATGATGATTGATGGCTGCTTCTTCATGACAAATTGTGCATGATAAACAAGCTAATAAATGTTAAATAACAGCATAATATGATTAAAAATTACGAAAAAAACACATAATCACCAACACTTTTTCTACTGTCATCAATCTGCACAACTACCATTGGACAACTACAATACTAGTATGATTGGCAACAAAACAAGGACACTTCAAATCCTTCAAAACAAACACAAAAAGTTGCAGCATTTCATCGGCGCACACTAAATGCACCTTTACAAACTTCCAAGTACTTCTCAAAACTTAAATGACCCGCATATACCTTATGCACACCACGGAACCCCCAACCTTTTCTGGGGTCAACACTTTGGAGCTGTAAATCAGGCCTTCGGTTGAGAAAATCATCAGCATCGTCATCCATTTCATCACTCTTACCGCCTTCTTCATTGTCACTATGAAACGAACCTGTGGTTGAGTACAACGACCTTAAGCGTCCTTGTACACCCATTCCTGTAATCACACACATCAAAAAAAACAAAAAGCCCTCAAGATACAAGCGTTACACTCACCCATGATCAATAAACCCCAAATAATAGCTACCCTAATTCGAGTACCAAAAACTCACACTGTAACATTTAGGACAAAAATGCTTAACACATATAATGATCGATGGTAGATTACCCAGTGAAGCAGTGGTTGAGGTGGTGCAGGTGGAAATTTTCAACAACTTGGCAAATCTAACGGCTAATGAACTCATCTTTTTGGTTGGTTCTTCAGTGACCAAGTAAAAATATCAAAATGGCGATCTTCGAAGAAAGCAGTCAGAAAATTGAAATTATAGGAAGAAGGGGACTAGTAGGGTTTTAGGCTAGAAGTCCGTTAAAAAAGACGTTGGAGCTAGGCTAATGATGTTAAATGGGGCCGAATAGAGATGTATTTGTACTGAATTAGAGTGCGTCCAGGTCCATAATACATTTGTATTTATATTTCATGTGCAAAAGAAATTATGGAGGGGATTGTTGATAAGTGATTAAGTGGGAAATATATAAACTATTAAGAAATAGTGTAAATTTATTTCAAACTATAAATAATGGTTGAATTATATGTATTACTTTTTAAACTAAAATTTAAAATTATTTTGACCATCTACATGTAAATTCAATAACAATCTAACTTTTTTTTATATAGATAATGTGTTATATTCTCTTTTTTTCTTTTATCTAGATTTTTTTAGTCTCTTCTTATTTTTTTTTCTTTTAGTGTACAATATGAGTTGTTTCTCTTCCCACTATGAATCTTAGCATCCTAAATGTCTCTTTGTACAAACGAGCAAAGACTATTTTCATATTCTTCTCTTTTGTGTTACTTCTTTAAAGAAATTTATCTACGAGAATTCTTTATTTTAAATTTGGTTTATCCAAACATAGTTAAAGATATAAATTTTAATTGGGCTAAAGTTTGTTACACTTGGATCTAATTTTTCTTTCTAAATAAAGGAGTTGTCATTTAAAAGGTTTGAATTGTATTATTAAATTTTCCAAAAGTATCTAAGTTCATTTTATTTTTATAGTATCACATTGCATTTTAATATTTTCAAAATCGTACTGATATTTTCCAAATTCTAATAGAGTTAGATTTTTGTCAATTCTCAATAATCAAATAGTTAAATTAAAAGAGTTGCTCTCTCAAATGAATAGTAAACTTCCTTCAAACAGTAATGTTGCAACGAATATCTTTGCAGGTTACAAGCTCCTTTTAGGTAACCTTCTACTTTAGGAAGCTCCATGGTTACTTCCTAGGGAGGCCCTACTCCTTTAGAAGCAATGTTGACTCAATTTCCTATGTTACAAGAGTCATTAGTTGTAATAAAGCAAGGAATCTGCCCAAGAAAAACGTAGAAAACTCGAGTGGAGTGGAGAAGTCTTGGAGGAAGGTTGTTTCTACTGAACCTTCCATTGCTTAGCATAGACACCTGCCTTCCACTTTGATAGATGGTGTAGTTTGCCCCCAATTAAACTTCTTCAAGAAGGAAGATCTAGAATAACATATTAGTTGGCCTTTTTATAAAGTAAAAACTAGCTTAACCTTTCATGCAAATTTGGGCTCAAACAAGATGGGGTAGTAAGGGGCCAGAGAACATTCTACTCATTGAGGAAGATACCTTTCTCTTCAAGTTTGTGGATAATGAAATCATGTATAAAATTTTATAAGCTGGCCCTTGACACGTGGGTGGATAACCCATTGTTTATTCAAAAACGGGTTCTTAGTCTGGAATTTGATAATAAAAAAAAGCATTGAATCCATCCCATTGAGGATCTATTTATATAACATTTCACTAGAATATTAGTCAATGGATGGCTTAAGTTTTTTGACAAGTTCAATAGAAAAACTAGTGGCATTCGGCTCAACCATTACTAAGCTTAAGAAGGTGTGTTATGCTCGAGTTTGTGTTGAGGTAAACCGTAAAAATCCACTTCTAGAAGTTCTTCTAGTTATGAAACTTAATGTAAACAATGAGCTAATAAAGACTGAAATTGAGTTATCATACAATTGGAAATCTTAAATAGGGAAGAAAATATGGAAACCAACATGGAAAAGGTTTACTACAGGGGACTACAAAGAATTAATGTGGATAGACGAAGAAATGATCTATGAAGAGCAGAATGCTACTTTAGAGGTGCAGGCTCAAAACTTTGATACTAATCTAGCTAGTAACCAAGAAGGGGATAGAGGAAGCACAATTTCTGAAAAGCAGAATGTTAAAATGCAAACTAAAGAACATGATATTACTCCAGCTAGTGATAAGGGAAAAACATGTATGGAACAAGTTGAAGATGAACATGAAGAAGAGTCTTCTCATTAGTTTTTTCTGAAGAAATGTTAGCCCCCGAAATTTTTTTTCTTGTTGAGTTAAGCATGATTTAAATAATTATGAGGTTTTGATAGATAAATATTTTTAGGGTTAATCATTATGTCAATGTTAGTGGGATTTTATTTTATTCGTTAATTGAATTAAAGTAGTAAGAGTGTGTATATATATAAGGGCATTTTTGGAAGAAGCATTAAAGACCATAAGGCATATAAGGAAGGGTAAATTGGACATTTTACAATCATTAAGGGTATAAGTGGAAGAAGAAAAGTAGTCTTGCATTTTAAAGAAGGAAGAAAACATGAATTGAGGGAGACAAGAGAGAAGAATGAAAATAGAAGAGAGAAAGAAGAGAGTTTCGTGGAGAAGAGAGAAAATAAAGAAGATCAATTAGGATTCATCTTTTCTTAGTCTTTAAGAGGGAATTTGTGGTTGTTCAAGAAGGGAAAAAGAAGGAGGAAGAGAAGAGCTTTCATTAGAGCCAAGAAACTCTTCAATTGGTAAAGATTCAAGATAAGTTCTTACCTAATCTTTTGAATTTTGGAAGGTTTTAGTTCAAGAAGCTTAGAAAATGCATGAATTTAAGCTTTCTAGGATCAATTTTAGTGAATATATCTTATGGGTTCTCCAAATTGAATTCCTATTAAATGGAAATTTTGTCATTGATAAAGGGAATCAAGGAAGGCAAGAAGAGCAAGATGAGAGACATCCTTAAGCAAATTCTTAAAAAAGGAATTCAAGGTAGGTTTTGTGTTTATAATTGAGTAATGAGTCATAACTATCTTTTCAAATTTAAGACATTAAATGATGTCAATTGTTTTATGAATGTTGCATTATTACCCTTTGAATGATTGAGAAATTGTTATATGTTTAGTATATGACTTTTTGTTGATGAATTGTGAAATGGAAATGGAAATGGTTTTCGAAATATTTCATGCTCATGAAAAACATGTTTTCAAAATGTGCCATTTGGGCAATCTGTTTTCAAGCCATGAAATACATGTTATGTGGGTTTGTGGTGGTCCATTTTGTTATGTCAAGTGCACTTCGACTCTATTAAAGACTTCTTCCGCCTGCCCGCTAGTAGCATGGAGCTCCTTCATGGACTCCCTCATGTTTACGATTACGTAAAACCATTATGTGGGATTGCAATAGTACGTTCTATTTACGACTTCACAAGACCATTATGTGAGAAAGTGTTAGTACGTTCTATTTATGGACCTACTCGAACCATTCTAAATTGCTTATTTGTTTATGATTGGATGACAATTTGATGCATATGTAAATTATGTGTTTATGATATGTGTTGACAAGTTGAGAATTTGGGAAATATATGTTTTATGGATTTGATGCAAAATTTTTATGACATTGAGCATTTTCAATAGTTTTGCATGTACTCTGTTATAAACTTGTTACCTATGATGTAGCACCCCACTCCCGCAAGACCCGAAGCCGACATGACGGTGATATCCGAGTCCGTGCCTCGCGAAGGTGGCGTGTTAAACCACTCACTTAACTAGAAATCGGTATATTATTTTTTTTGAATCACAAAAATACAGTATGCGGAAGACCGAAATTAACTAGGGCATAAGCCCCTTTCAATCATACAGTGAAATTTATAAAATTCCCATAGGGCCATTTGGGCCCCTTTCACAAATACAAACACTTGAGTCGTCTCAAAACACAAAATTATACAAAAAGATGCGGAATAAACACTTTAATACAAAATAGGAAAAACACAAAGGCAGACGCTAACTGATCCCGACCTCTATCCTTCACTTGAATGCTATAGGTATACTCTCGTCGACCTAACGGGGTATTCTTCTGAGTCCTGAAAAATATTTGCAAATTTTGGGTGAGTTTTGCGAACTCAGTGAGTGACCATCATCGA
>JANKOD010000004.1:16892104-16909711 GCA_026284645.1 Erythroxylum acuminatum | reverse complement strand
TGCATTAAGGGGGTTAATACATGCTTCTGTTCTAGCAATATAAATCTATACGCAATATCATAAGATGAGCAGAAATTCCATGGAAGGATGATAACTCGTGTATCTTAAACTCTGATCCCTTGTTTTACCATGGGTTACTGTGATAATGCTACTTCCTCGTGGATGTAATCTTCACTGGGTTAGGTGAAGCATCAGGTCTTGATTAGTTTTCTTTTCCTTTTTTTAACATTTACAAGGGCTAACATGACTTACCTTGGAGTTCGCAAGCAGATGCCTTCTAGGTTGATTATTGTCTTCAAGTTTCGGTAGTATGTTAAACTTCAGTCCTTTTTGTATTTTACGGCAAAAATGGATTGGTATTCCTGATAACTGAAACTGACAAGAAGTAAAACCTATGAACATTTTGCAAATAGAGTTAAATCATTTAAGATGTGCTCAAAGTATGCAATTGGAAGGAGAAACGCAGGATCAGGATAATGAAGAAGAACATTGGTGCTGCTTATCAGCTACATCAATTTGTTCTGGTTGAGGAAATTAGTTCAAACTCACTATTTTGAGCATGTCTGTCATTCATATTACTCGGTAAGGGTGTTGATGCATTAGCTTCTGCGTTAATTGTTCAAAATTATATTGCCGGAATTACGCATTTTGTATTATAATCACTAGAATGTATCTATTACATTACTGAAAAGAAGTAAAATCTATGAACATCTAGCAGGAGTTCAATCCTTTATGGGATGCTCAAAGTATGTGATTAGGACATTCTTTTTGTGCATAAGCTACTGTATTTTCAGAAGTGAACTCCAGCATACAAAATTACGTCTTCTGCTCTCATAATTAAAAGATATTATCCGTTTAATATTAGCAAGTTCTAACCGCACTCTTATGAAGGATAGGTGGCACCAAATGCATATTCTGCAATGATGGAAAAATGAAGGTAGAAGCAGGCTTGGTGCAATGTAGAGTGTGCAAGGGTGCAGGTATCATGTCATGATGTTTAGTTACTTTTGAATTCTTAATAACACTATAAATAATAATAAACATAATTTATCAAATAAATATTTCTTTATTTAACATTTGAAGGTTACCAACTGCTAGCCATGTAGTTGGTCTCATTCCTATAATCACATCATTGGTTTTCGATATCTGGTCAGTCAGTAGTGTTGATTTACTGGTGCTTTGCTATCCTCCATTTTCTTGATTGTAATTTTCACACTGTAGGCCTGATACTCTGTAAGAAGTGTAACGGTTCTGGATATTCCAGGCGCATATGACTGCGAGCTTCTGAGTTATACTATGTACTGGTGACATAATTTTGATTTATTAGAGAAGGTTGCCAATTTCAGATTCATTAGTTTCTCTACCAATTATTCGTGTCGTTGTAAATTGTTATCATCTAAAAGCTTCAAAATCATTTATAT
The DNA here is from genome assembly GCA_026284645.1 of Erythroxylum acuminatum. NCBI lineage: Eukaryota > Viridiplantae > Streptophyta > Magnoliopsida > Malpighiales > Erythroxylaceae > Erythroxylum > Erythroxylum acuminatum. Next base: position 16,908,290 of record JANKOD010000004.1, on the reverse strand, counting down.
AACTGTAATGGGGTAATAAAAGTAAATATTTATATGTTTTTCTGTTAAGTTCATAACAATCTGAACCAATCCTGGAATAGGCGGATCAAATCCTTCAATAAGTGAAGTTCAGGAAGACATGGAACTGGTTCAGCGCTATGTTCTTAAATTTCTATCCTGAAACATCTCCGATGATTGTATCCATTATGCACACAAAAGCTTGACTGTTAAAGGAATGACAGCAAACTACACTTTTGCTAATATAAATTCTGAACGGATAAGAAAAGGTGAGGCAGACCCATAGCAAATGAAGTCATGCTCAGAAAGTTTCTGATTGTATTGGATCTAACCCAGCAACAGGGAGAAGTTTTGTGAATGGGAAGAGTGTAGACAACTGCAATGGGAATGTTTTGGGCTGTGGTATTGGTGGCAATCCTGTCAATTCTTCCTTGTAGAAGCACTCAACTAATACACTTTGACACACATGAGAATACTTAACTAGTTTATCGCATCTCAGCACTAGAAACTATCTGAAGATACCATTTTCTGCCAACTATGCAACTTCCAAATCACCTCCTTATGAGGTAGATGAATGCAGAGTAGCCCTCAGAGTTTAGAGCGAGGCTCAATCTGGCGATCCACTGAACCATCCATCACGCAAAGTTCCAGTCAAAGACGATGGCTCTGTTGCATGCAGAGACCATTCTCCATATTAGGCTACTCCACATTAATTAATTCTGTGTTCTTCTATTGGACTTCTTAATACTTTTCAGCATAATCAAACTACTTATACACATCCATCGAATATATGGGTCATATATAATTAGGCGCTACTAATCTCAACGCATGACAACAACAACAATATGGATTCAACAAAATGAATTTCATCAATTTATTATAAAATGTCATAAATAGTAACAAAACATCTATATTATGCATGTATTACACAATCATAGCGATGCTCACAAAACATATATAGAACAGAAACTCCTATCTAGGCTCTTAATAATCTCACACGAGAGACATGTTACTGAAACACAAACACACAAATAGGTAAAGCGTTTAATTAGTGGATCCAACAACATATTAATCGTAGCTATGTGATCGACAATAATGAGAGACTTTACAACTTTCTCTTTGACAAAGTAGAATTTAATGTCAACATGCTTAGACTAAAAAGCACTTCTAGTGTTTTAAGATGCTATCAATAACTCTCGTTGTTAAAACAAAGTTTTGCAATCATATTGCATGACAAAGAGCCTCATCACATGCCACATACTTTGCCTTTATAACTGAAGAAATTGTAAGTGTCTATCTAACTCTTTTTCCACCAAGCAACTCCTCCACCATCATAAAGATATGTTCAAAATGGATTTCTTATCATCCATACAACATGTATAATCAAAATCATTGAACCTAACCACTTTAAGAATGTCAATACAACAATATGTCAACATAAGATCCTTAGTGCTCTAAGGATATTTTAATATTTTATTAGTTGGTTTTCACTGGCTTTGTCCAGATCACTAAAGTGTTTATCAAGTACACAACCATAAAGACAATAGAAATATAAGGGACTATTTTCATTTAATCTCTCTCAACATATAAACAATACATAATTACTCACATTAACTTTCTTGTACATAATTGATCAATAATATTTTCCTTTTAGCTGTTAGTGGTTTATAATTTCATCAAGCTCGAGATATCATTGCCTTAAAGCTTGTTTCAACTCATATATTGATTTTTGGAGCATACAAGCCATGTTTTCTTTCACAACTATCTCAAAACTAGTAGGCTGAACCATATAGACTTCTTCACTTAAGTCTCCATTTAAGAATGTTGTTATTACATTCATTTAATTAAGCTCTGGGTCAAATTGAGTTATAATTACCATAATGATTTGTAAAATGTCTTTAGAGAAAACAAAAGAGAAGCTCTCTTTTAAGTCAATATCTTTCTATTGGCTATAGCCTTTAGTTATTATCATTAATTTATACCTCTACAGTTGACTTTTGGCATTATACTTGGTCTTGAATACACATTTGCGTATAATGGGCCTACAATCTTTTGGTAACTTTTACCATGTTCTATAATTTATTTTGTGACATATGATTCATCTCACCATTCGTATCATCCATCGAAAATTTGGATTGAAGAGTAAAGAAGGCTTTATTATAAGTAGTTGGATATGAGGTATCAATGACTTCATACTTAAGCTTTTGCAAGAAATATAGTCATAAGAGATTATAGGCTTGAACCCTTCCTAATCTCCTTAATAACATATCTTTTAAGACTATGTATAGAGTTTCTTTATGCTACTTGATCAATAGGTTCATCCTGAATGGCCAATAGATTTTGCTTAACTAGAGGGCTAATTATTAGAGTATAAGTTATAAGCATAGGGATAATGATTGGGTGTTCTTTGGACATAATTTTCCTAGGCCTTTGGCTTGTACGAGTGTGATTCAATAACTTTGGTGGTATGAGATGGATAGTAGAGCCTGAAGCACGCTTAATCCTACATAATAAACAATAAAGTATCCATGAATGGTCTTATGATCTATTTTCTTATATTGTGGATTATAGGTGCTTACACGTACTTTACAATCCTAAACATAAAAATGTCACAAAGTAGGCTTTTTCTATGACCATAACTCATGACGGGTGTTGGAAATAGAATTATTGGCCACTTGATTCAAAATATAAGCTATAGTGCTAAAAGCATCAGCCTATAGGAACTCTAACAAGGAACAGTTTGCCAACATACATCACACTATGTTAGAAAAAGTGTGGTTGATCTTTCTTCGCAATTCTATTTTATTGATGTGTGCTAAACATTGTGTATTGAGCATCAATACTACACTTATGTAGGTTCCTTGTAAAAGGTCTAGGTTTGCATCATGTCCTGTCATATCTCATATAAAACTCAACACCTTTGTTAGAATGAACCTCTTTGATCATTTTTCCTTGTTGAAGTTTCAATTTTACTTTGGATGGTTTAAAGGCTTTCAATGAATCATACTTTTCATAAATGAGCTCAACAAAACTTTAGCGAGAAAAGTCATTGATAAAATTGATGAAGTACTTGTACCCACTTCTAGTTAGAGGAGTAAAAGGAACATGTAAGTATGGATTAACCTACGTACTTTTATGCATCTATCAACTACAGTATTCCTAACCTTGGCATTTAGCTTTCTTTTTATGCAATTACCATTAAAGTTTGAAAAAACTCCTGCAGATTCTTATCTTTCATCGATCTTTCCACTCTTTATTTAGAAATATGATCTAAACACTTTTGTCATATAATGGAAGATTTTTCATTTACCGTTGACCTTTTATGGCATAATAGTATTAGAGGAGAAGAAGATGATGAAGAAGAAGATGCAGAAATAAGAAAAGAAACATGCACCTAATCAAGCTTATAAAGATTATTGCACTAAATGTTATTTTCAATAAAAATAGAGCCATGGTACAAAGTCACGTTTCTAGTTTAAAAAATAAAATTATAACCAATTTTGTCTATAATAGATATAGAAACTAAATTCCTCATAACAACTTCGAAAATTTTCATATGATAAGTTGTAATTTGATTATCCCTAAAATTTATCTTTGGTTTTTGTATTGTCTCCTATATATACATATTGGTTCACACTAGTTAGCCTTTTAATGTTTGTTGTCTCCTGCAAGGAATTAGTAACAAGAATTGTAGCACAAATTTCAAACCACTAAGTATTAAAAGGCATAGCAACAATATTGGATGTTATGTAAACCATCAACAAAAGATTACCTTTATTTTGTAGTTAGCTTTAAGATTCCTGCAATCTACCTTCTTGTGCCTACATTTTTAGCAGTGATTGTATTTTCCTTTGAATTTCCTTTATTTCCCATATTTTTTTCTTGAAAGGCTTATTATTATTATTGGTATTCTTTGGTGGAGGCTTCCTTTTTTGACCATTGCAATTCTGGCTTGTAATCATTATCACGCTTTTTGCCTTTCCTTTCTTCATATAATCCTCTTCCTCTACATGAATGGTCGTTATCTCCTCTAAGTTTCCTTGCTCTTTTTGAGTATTGTTACTATTAGAGTCAAACTAAGACAGAATAGATCCCATAATAAACCATACAATGTAGTCCTTATTAAGTTTTATACCAAGCGCCTTAATCTTGTGATAACAAGCCATAATTATGTCAATATATTCTCCAATCCAATTAACACTGCTGGACCCCCGCTTTCGAAGCACAGCATTTGGAGCCAAAAACTGAAACAATACTTGTCTTTAACCCTATTGAACTTGTTTAGGGACAAAAGGCATAACTTTCTCTGTAGACGTCAGATTAAACAATTCCTTAGACTGTTCGAAAGAAGACTTCGAGATCTACAACTTTTATGAAGACTTCAAAGACAAATTCTATCGTCTGAAGGGTCAAAATTAGACCAGACAATACAAAATAAACAGTGCACAAAAGAAGCAGAAGGTCAACTACAGAGGAAGCAGAAAACAGACGAAGCCAAAAAGCAAACGAATGGGAAAAGCAGACGAGGCCAAAAAGCAGATGAATGGGAAAAGCAGACGAAGCCAAAAAGTAGACGAATGGAGTCAACTTAAGATGATGCAACTCTTAAGACGAAGCAGAGTCAACTTAAGATGATAGAATTCTTAAGACGAAGCATAGTCAACTTAAGACGAAGCAGAGTCAGCTTAAGACGAAGTAAAGTCAACTTAAGACGATTCGATTCTTAAGACGAAGCAAAGTCAACTTAAGACGATGCAACTCTTAAGACAAAAAAGAGTCAATTTAAGACGATGCAACTCTTAAGACGAAGCAGAGTCAACTTAAGGCAAGACAAAGTCAACTTAAGACGATGCAACTCTTAAGACGATATGATGTCATCACAGACGATATGACATCATCACAGACGATACGTCTCTACAGACGATACATCCTTATAGACGATACATTCTTACAGACGATATGACATCATCACAATTGATAAGTCTTTACAGACGATACATCCTTACAAAAACAGACAATGCATCTATGCTTCTGAGTATCTTCTCTTATAAGGACCATGACTTTCACTACGATGTCCAAAAATTTCTTACTATATATCGTTGGAAAGCTAGGAAGATGAGCTACAACTTTCTAGAAGAAAATTTAACCAATTTTGCCTCCAATAATCCAATTTTCCTTGGAAATCGGCACACAATTTCTACACCTAAGAAAGACTTAAATTTTTGGATTTGAGCAAGTTTAAGGGACATAAGCACGCACTCGTTACTTTTCAATTCTAAACCCATTGCTAAATCAAAAGAAGTTAAAACATAACTTTAATTACAACAAAATATGAAAATCAAAGGATTAACACAAAATACAGAATACAATGGATGCTTGATGTTTAACATGCTTTTAAAGCTATCCAAAAGTGATCGAACTAACTTAGTTACAAAAGTTTCTAATATCTTGGAGTTTTCGATGCCTTGTAAGGATTGTTAACCTTCTCGTTCTGCACCTAAAGAGGGAATAGTGGGGTGAGCTACACATATAATATATTTATAGCCATTGGCAATTGAACACATATTCAAGCATACGTACATGTATGTCTAACAATTCGAGCATTCACAATATATTCTAGCAATTTAAGCATTTGATCAATTTAACTTAAACTTATAACATACAACATAGACTTCAACAATTAAACATAAAACTCAACTATGCACCATACTTGACAAATTAAAGATGCAATGCACAAAACAAATGGCTTGAGAGTTCCGTGGAATGAAACAGAGAAATCAAAGTTTACTCCGTAAACAAAACGAGTTTGAATTCTCAGGATCTCGTGGCCTCAAGTGGGCAACCGGGAGAAGGCTATGGGTCAACTTCACGTGACTAACGAAACATGTCCCTCTCTTGCCCAAACAAAAACACATATTCATTTTATCACATGCTCAAATACTTTCATGCTTTTTCTTCTTTTCATTTAATTCATAATGTTATAACCTCTTTCAAGGTATAACATAATCATAATGCATCATGCATTTTCAACAAGTCAAAACAATTCAATTTTAAGCAAATCAACATACACACACATAGGCAAGAATTTTCCAAATTACACAGTAACTAAAAATACATTACCTACCTAGTTAGCTTGTGAAAATCTAAGTCAAGCTTGCGTTTCCCTTTGCTCTTGGGTAGGATTTCATTGGTTTTCTAAAACAACCAAGGTTCCATTCAAAACAACATTCCAATAAAATTTTTAAATTTCAAAATTGACAAAAATTGCAATGCACACAAATTAAGCTCAAATCTAACCTACCCATAGTACATCTAGGTTAGAAAACCTAAGATCTAATTTAAAAACCCTATAATCACTTGGTTCTCCTAACTCCTCTTCTTCCAACACAAACCTTTCATTCACTACACAAACCCCTTTTCTCTCTAACTCCTTCATCCTCAACACAACCCATTTCTTTAATAAAGTAAGAAGAAAAGATAGTCAACTTACCTTAACAAGTTTGATTTCTCTTCTTTTATTCTTTTATCGAAACCTCACTTCTTCTCTCTTATTTTCGTTTTCACCCTTCTCTCCCTTCAATTCACGTTTTTCTCTTCTTAACAAGCAAGACAACATATTCTTCTTCCATTTCTACCCTTAATGAGTCCAAAAAGTCCATTCTACCCTTCCTTATAGGCTTATGTTCTTTTAACCTTAAGTTTCTTCCCAAAAATGTCCTTGAACATCCCTATTACATAAGCACTTTAATTCCACTTACCCATTCAATAAATCCTACTAACTTTGACATAACAATCTCCAAAAATAATTAATCCAATAAACCTCATTAATTATTTTAACTCATGCTTAACTTAAAGAAAAATTTCGGGATCCATCATAACATAGCGTACATGATTGATCCTATAGCCGAAGTATAAGATATCAAACTCATACGAGTCTTCTCATCTTGTTTCTTTGGAAATATAGATTTAGAGAGTGTAATCCTATGTACCATTAGAAGATAACCTCTCTTGGACTGCTCCATACTAAACCTCTTTGACATCTTGTCTACGTATGTAGACTAAGAAAGACCAAACAACCTCTTAGATCTATCTTTACAGATCCTTATCCCTAAAATATAAGTTGCTTCTCTAAGATCTTTCATAGAGAAGTTCTTAGCTAACCAAATTTTGACTTATTGCAAAGCAAAGACATCGTTTCCTATTAGCAATATGTCATCTACATACAGTACAAGGAAAATGAATGCACTCCCAATAACCTTATTAAACACACACGACTCATCTAGATTTTATGAGAAGCCAAACTCTTTGATTGTCTCATCAAATCGGATATTCCAACTCTTGGATGCTTGCTTCAATCCATAAATAAATTTCTGAACATACCTTTTCTCCATTCATGGATAGTTTTCCATTAAGGAAAGTCGTCTTCACATCTATTTTCTATATCTCATAATCATAATGAGCAACAATGGTTAGGAGTATCCTAATGTATTTAAGCATAGTTACTAGGCTAATTGTTTCGTCATAGTCGATACCTTGCCTTTGACAATAACTTTTAGCTACAAGCCTAGCTTTATGGGTAACTACATTCCCCTCCATGTCGGTTTTCTTCCTAAAAACCCATTTGCACCCTATGGGTTTTATCCCTTCGGGTGGCTAAACCAAATTCCATACTTGGTTTTCATACATGAAATCCATACCTATTCATAGGTAGTAGGCTCATCATCTTCTATGAGCAATACGTCGTTAAGTTCACTTATGAGAAATCCGTATCTCTCGGGAACATGACGTATTTTACCTAACCTACGAACTTCTTATGTGTCAGAAGGTTGAACTATTGTTTGATCTTCATGAATAATAGCCTTGGGTCTAGACAGTTAATCTGCGTATGTTTGAGCATCTTGAATTTTCACAAGTTTAATTTTGCTCCCACTGTCTTCTCTTAGAAGAAACTCTTTCTCTAAAAAGACAACTTGTTTTGAAATAAACAACTTTTGTTTCGAAACATGGTAGAACTGATATCCTATAGTTTCCTTAGGATATCCTACAAACAAATACTTTTCAAATTTAGCTTCAAGCTTATCTGACTTAATCTGCTTCACATAAGTAAGACAACCCCAAACTTTTACATGAGAAAGATAGGGTTTCTTATTAGTCTATATCTCATATGGAGCAACATCAATTGACTTGGATGGGACTCTGCTTAATACATAAACAGAAGTTTTGAGTGCATACCCCCAAAAGGATTTTGGTAAATCCGCTAAACCCATCACAGACCTCACCATGTCTAATAAGGTTCGGTTTCTCCTCTCAGCCACACCATTATGTTGTGGCGTGTAAGGTGGAGTCCACTGGGATAATATTCCATTATCCCTGAGATAATCCAAAAACTCTTGGCTTAAGTATTCACCACCTCGATCTGATCAAAGTGATTTAATACTTCTCCCATGTTGTTTCTCAACTTCATTTTTGAATTCTTTGAACCTTTCAAAGGCTTCAGACTTGTATCTCTTAAGATACACACACCCATATCGAGAATGATCATCGATAAAGGTAATGAAGTATATGAAACCACCTTTGGCATGTATGGACATCGGACTACACACATTAGTATGTATTAGGTCTAAAAGTCATCAGATGCCTTCTTCTGCTTCAAAGACTCCAGATAGGCCTTACAGTTTCTTTTCCAATGGCCATCCTTGCCACAGTGGAAGCAAATTCCCTTCGAGACAGTCTTCTTTGCTTTCTGGACACCTCCCTTAGGCCCTGCAGACTTTGTCTTCTTTTGGGACTTTTTCTTCGAACCAGAAGAGTCCAGCAACATCACAACCTTGTCCTTGTGGACAGATGACTCAACTACCTTGAGCATGTTGACCAGCTTGGGAATTGTGTTGGATATATTGTTCATCCAATAGTTAAGCACAAAATGTGAGTAACTATCAATTAAACCTATCAAAATTAAGTCAATACTTAATTCATGTTCCAAAAGAAAACCCAAGGAGGCCAACCGCTCGATTTAGCTATTCATCTTCAATACGTTTTGCACTGGAGATGTCCCCTCAACCATCTTGGAGCAAAAGAGCAATCGCGAAGTCTTGAACCTTTCGGACCTTACTTGCTCATTAAAGAGCTCCCTAAAATGATAGATTATGGTATGAGCATCTATAGCCTCGTGCTGCTTTTGTAGCTCTGGTGACATAGTGGCTAGCATAATACAACTAGCCATCTTGCTATTATTGAGATGCTTCCTATATGCCCTTCGATCATCATCAGAGGCATCAACAGCAGGGGGATCAGGAAGTGGTTCTTCCAAGACATAACCAAGCTTCTTGAACTTGAGAACTATTCTCAAGTTCCTGAGTTAGTCAAGAAAATTTGGTCTAGTCAACTTGTTAGCTTCCATCAATGATATTAGATTCACAATAGTACTCATGGTGTCGACTCGGGCAATAGCAGCCTTTCGTTAAAGAGAGAAAAATTAGAATGTACTTAAATGCATGTCTATAAGGACTTTAATAACACGCATTATGGCTCCCACTATTTTCACGAATTCATAACCCTTAATATAAATCCGAGAGAACTCGTAGAGAAATTCTCCTAGTGGGTCAATATCCAATATCCCTAAGAATGACCTTGGGTTTGCCCAACAAGTCACCTTAGTTCAACCGGTAGGTATCGATCGTACTAATTGCATCTCCAATGCAACTGTTGAATCTAGTGCTATCAACTGTTGATGTGTGCACACTCATTTGACTATCAACTATTGACACGTGTACATTTAATGTACACTACCCAACTTTGCCTCTGTCTACGTTGATTTTGAGTTTGCCCAACAAACCAACACTTTTAGTTAAAACCGACCCATTAATCTGAAAATCCTATTTCCATGGTTCGAACATGTCCATGTAGGCTTGGGTTTGCCTAACAACCTAACTTTAAAAGGACTGTGGTTTTCACCATATTAAAGAAAGGCGTTAGTTTTAATATTCTAAGTTAGGGGTTCGACTAAGGTCTCATCTAACTTAGATGGTCTTATACATATAACTCATATACACACACACACACACACACATATAGTTACTATAACTATATGGCATGATATGGACTACCCAATCAAATTGGGCCTAAGCCCATAACCATTCATCATACAAGCTCGCACATTCTTCTAACCATGCATTCTATAATGCATATATGTAAACATATCATTTTGGTTATGACATCTTATGGATCCTAACATGAAAGGCCTAATCCAACACTTGGATCTAAGCCCAATCCAACACTTAGATTTACTATTTTTCTTTTACTAACTTGGCCAAAATTACTATTGTATGTTATTTCATTTGGAATCAATATTAATCTAATTAACATGAATGACTAATTACAAAAATTAATTCATAATTAATTTACCTTAAAATAATTATTTGATGTCCAAAATTAAACAACTTCAATTTTATCACACATGACAATTTTTTTAGTCTTACTAGAAAATCTATTGCTTTACTAAAATTAATTTCTATAATTTCCCCAAATTTCTAGAACATCAAATCATCATTCCAAGCATCTCTAGGTTATTTCATGATGATCAAAATAATTTAGGAATCACCCAAAAATTTTATGATCACCGAAACACAAAAACGACAAATATGATTTCTAAAGTTTTTCTGGAAATCAAATTTTGAGCAAAATCATTTAGACATGCATCAAACATCAAATTAACACATTTTTATCATATAAAAATATTTTTAAGGTTCTGTAATTGAAATATAAACATACAAAAACATTAAAAAAAATAGATCCTACAATTTCTGGAAAACTGTCAAGATCTAGAAAATTGTTTGATAAAATTATTAAAATATTTTAATAATTCTACAAAAATTACAGAGGCATAAACACATCCCAAATATGTTCACATAATTTTTTCCAGAATCAAATTCCACGAAAAACATGTATAATCTCATTAGTTTAACCAATAGACATCATATGCCTAGCTGAAAGACAGATTTCATACATGTTCTTGTAAATACGAAATTAAATATTTTAATCACATTAAAAATATTTTCAATCATACTGAATCATTCACTTACAACTTATGAATAGATTGGTGAAAGAAAATAGTGAAAACCATTTTTCTATAATTAATTTCGAACAAAACATTACAAGACTCTAAGCCATCACAACCATGAAAACAGTTTTCACATGTCATGTATTCTACATCTAACAAGGTACAAGATGGCTCTGATACCACTGTAAGGTTTCGATCATGCATCTCATACATAATATATATCAAATATATGCAGTGGAAAATAAAACAAAACCTTAAAAACTATATCTATTCATGCATTTAGATATAGAAAACAAAAACATGAAATGTAGTATGTTTACATACCTTTCCGACAATCTCCTTCGTTCTTTAATCTTCTCCGCATTGGGTTGTCATAAACCACAATGATCAATATAGAATGTCTCTAATGAAATTCCACACGAAGATAGAAGGATGAAACCTCACTAGGAGATGGCTAGAATTCTTTCTTTGAGCTAGCAAAGACAAGAATTATTGTGAGAGTTAAAGAGAAAAAATATATGTGTAAGAAAGAACCTTTCTTTCCAACTTGTGTCTTACACAAGATGCAAAAAAATTATCTCTATTTTCTACACTGTTTGACCTTCCATAACCCCCATCACTAATAAAGAGCTATGGAAAGTTAATGGTCATGAATAGCATACATTAATGGAAGTTATGGGAAGTTAATGACCATGAATAGCATGCATTAATGGAAGTTTTGGGAAGTTAATGACTAAATTGGCAGCCAACGACACATGTTTTTAATCCATTCCATGAAATGTTTTCTACCAAGATCACATCGCGAGACAATCCTGAAAGACTCTCTCATATCTTGAATCACTATTCAAGACTATTTTACTCATCCTTCGGATCTCTTACATGTGTGACACATTAGGTTCTCGGTTATGTTGACCATTTGAATTAACACTTAATTCAAGTAAGTCAAGAGTGATATCTAGCAACATGTCATGACCCCCAATTGATAGGAAAGATATGGTTTGACTACGAACCCTTCCATATGAAATGTTGCAATGCAATTCATCTTCCCTACTTGATTCAGAGTATGGTGAAATTGTCAACTCCCACTAGACTGACTACGTCACATCTAGTATAAGTGATATTAGATCTTATCCTGAGGATCTCATTGCTCTATGTATCGTTGAAGACTCTCTTTATGACACATAGCTGCTCTGGCCAGAGACTCTTAAGTAATGACCCCAATAAGAGGCCGTAGGTATCATCCCCTTTTATTAGGAGTGGTGAATCCTTTATTGGCTACTCAATTACCTCTGAATACCTCAAGTTGTACCCAATCACCACCCTATGAGTAACCCCTAAAAGGCACCGATGAATGGAGTCAAAGCACAGGACCAGTATCCGAGATATCCTTGAGCACCTTAAATCCAAGGATAATTGCACCATTGCTATGATGAGACTATCATTGAAACTGGAATAGAATATCAATATAATTGTCTCATAGTAGGTCAATCCAATGTACTTACTACCCTTAATAAGCATCCATAAGTTAACTCTAAACAACTCATGTCTACAGCTTATGAGATCTACTGCTTGATCCAATCAAGGAGTATAACATGTGCTAGTTTATCCAGATTAATGATATCCCATCTCATTAATCCTATGAATAGGAAAAGTTTAGATACTAACATAATTACATATGATAGGAATCTCATTATCATGATCTCATCATGATTTCCTCAATGCTATGTTTTGTATCAAGGACTTCATTAAATCAATTTAAGATCAACTCAAATCCATAAACATATGAACATTGAAATAATGAAAAATGCCTTTATTAATCATAAAATTATTTGTACAATAAGTGCTAAAGGTGATTGCCTTTAGAGCACTTCTCTAACATCTCCCACTCTAGATTGTGATTGGTGCTAGTTATGGAAGAGATCAAAGCTGATTTGATTTTGTTCATCACTTTCTCTGCCATTTCCTCATGCTTGTATGACTTTTTCATATCCTCCTCTTTAAAATCATCAACATCAAGTGTCTTATCATTCCTAAGTGGTATGGCTAACACTTGATCTATTAGGTTCAACTCTGTATCATTGTAAAGTTCACTTTGACCTCTTTCACCATCCATCTTGGTTTTTTTTACTTGAATCTCTAAATTGTGAATGAATGCATAATTAGATTGCATCATCCATTCAAGTAAGTCCATCTGAGATTCAAATTCCCCTCAATCTATCTAATATGTCAAATATATCATTAAGAGAAAATATAAATTATTGGATCATCTCTTCCATCTCATTGCCTATAATGGTGGTTGTTGGCATTAATTTTATTGTTAGAACTTAATTGGTCCTATAGGTCTGCATATTCCAGCTCCTTGTTCTTCCTAGAAGATATTTGGGTGGTTACTCCAGCCTAAATGACACAAATTGGAGAAAGAATCATTTTTTTTTCTATTTCTCTCATAGGCAACATATAATTGACATTTGTTTAGTAATAAAGGCCTGCTCTACGTCAATGCATGTAAGGATGTCCATACACACCATAGTTATAAAACACCTCTTACTATCTATTTCATGATCCATCAACATCCTCATCATGTTTAAAACATCAATAGTTTATTATATCACCAAGTCTAAAAATGCATGATTTCGCAGCCAATTATGAAGATACCACACAAAAAGCACAATATTATACACAAGAAAAGAAAAAATAAAAAACCAAAAACCAAAAACAAAATAGGATAAATAAGATAAAAATTAAATAATCCCCAATAATAATGGCAAAAAACTTAATCTAGTAAGTCAATCTGCAAGGGTATAGAATCAATTCCATCAAGTTATCAAAATTAAAGTAAATCCAGAGTAGTAGGCCCATTAAAATTGTGTCTTTAAATTTATTAATCCTAATTAAAAATAAACTAAACAAAGTGAAAGATTATAAAAGATAATTTGATCACTAAACTAATAGAAACTATGCAATTAAATTGGTGAAGAGAAATAAATAAAGCAAATGTTAGGGCTTCAAAGTTCACTTATAGGAAATTCCAATTATCATAAAATATTGATTATCTATGTTAAAAGAAAAATTAACTTGAAGTGTCTGTGCTCTTTATAAAGGCAGACAAATATATCTAATTAGGCAACTATCACCTCTCGATATTTAATTTGAACTAATTAAATTTGTTGAGCAAAATTAATCTATTTGGTTATCACAATCATGTAGGATGCTTTCATTCTCTAATGGTAAAGAGTTTACTCTCGTAGTGCATAAATCGTTCTTCACCTCTTAGTCTTTTATACATTGCTTAAATTTGAATTTATGACAACTAATCACAAACTTAATAATTAAAAACAAAGATAATTAATTCAACAAAAAAATCATGTATTGTTAATTGAAAGATCCTTTATAAACTACATCTGTAACCTAAATAAGGTTTTTTGGCAACTAAACATAATGAAAACAAAACATAAATAAATAAATATCAACACAAGTGAAATAATAGAAGAAAGAAATAGAAATGTTAATATGGTTTCCTTTAATCTTTCTCCGAATGCTCCTTTAATGTTAAGAAAGAACACAAATTTGATAACAATGCATGGTGTCTCCCAAAACCTTCCAAAATTGTCTTACATTAAACCTTATACACAAGAATTGGCAGAGGTTCAGACATCACAAGACTAGCGAGAGTATTAGGAGTGCCAATGGATGACCTTGATCTTAAAGTAGTGGCCACTCTCTTACTCGACATTATGGATATCTTATAAGCAATGCATATGGTGGAGCTTTGAACTGACACTCAAGGATAGTATTTCGCATTTATTAATGCGCTGCCATAAGTTATAAATGAGGCTTCTAAATAAGAGGACCAAATTATGAAAGTGAAGCATAAAATAAGTCCACTTCCACCATTGACCTCTATGTCAGTAGCCCAGCTAGCCATACCTACGTATGTGAAGCATTACATGCACTAACTGGGTGATACCGTAGTGAGGTTCATGTAACATGTCAATATAGAGATCCTACCTCCACTAATGCAACTTATAGACCATTAGGAGATGGAGCACCATCATAATAAGTATAAGGCCAATGATGTAAAGCTACTGGATCGTGGAACTATATTAAAGGAGGTCGGAGATTCACTACAAGAAAACATCACAAAATCTCAAAAAATGCCACAGAATATAATTTGTGACGTTTTAAAAAATTTCATAAATAATGTTGCTAAATGTGGTGTAGGTAAAAGGTTTCTGCGACGTTTCCCATAAAACGCCACGAAAAACACGGACATTCCGCTACATTTTAAAAAACGTCACTGAAAGAAGTCTCCCAACTCCATTAAAACACCTGTCATATTTTTATTCAAGATGGCATGCGTGCCTAATGAAAGAATGCTTTGTAACAGTATATGATAATCATGAGACTTAAGTCCAGTAATCATCCTTTCATCAATATTAACACATCTAGATATATTAAATGCGTAACCCATCTGGAAACTTCACCTGCTTTACAAACTCGCAAAACTTCTTCTTCTCATCGGAAGACATTGTGTAGCATGTTGGAGGTTTTGCCACAATAGTTCCATCAGCTGCTCTTTTCAACTGTAATTCCTTTCGAATGTTCATATCTTCCAAATCAAGCCGGGCCTTGATTGTATCTTTGGTTTTGCCTTCAACATTCATCAAAGTACCAAGGATATTGTTACAAATATTCTTTTCTATATGCATGGCATTAAGGTTATGCCTCAATCTTAACTTATGCCAATATGGTAGATAAAAAAGAATGTTTTTTTTAATTCCAATTCAACTCTCGTTCCAATCTCATTCTCCTCTTATTATTGGGGTGCTTTCCATAACATATATTCTGCACATGATATAATTGTTCCACCACATCATCTCCATCTAGTAAGTTAGGTGTAGGCCGATGATCACTCTTGCCATCAAACTTCTTGCTTTTTCTCTATGGATGATCGTAAGGAAGAACATATTGATGGCCTAAGTGTTAGTGTTGGACCCTGATTTTTTAGTGAAATTTAGAAATAAGAAATGATATAAAAATTAGTGTTTTATAGATGCATTGTGTAATGGAAGTTGAAATTGAGAAATAAAGAGTGAAAGTGTGAAAAGTTGTGAAATTAGAAAAGTTTGA
>JANKOD010000004.1:16879768-16892004 GCA_026284645.1 Erythroxylum acuminatum | reverse complement strand
TCGAGCTTAGGAGGCCAATTTCACCCGAGACTGTCCGTTAAACGGACTTCCATGTCCGTTTGACGGACATGAGCTGGCAAAACATTCCAAACCTTCTTCCCAGCCTCAAACCTTCAAACCATCATTCAATTTAACTTTTAATATATCACATAAAATCCATTTTGGATCTAAACCATATTTTCCATTTCATTTCAATTTCATTGATTCTACTTTCTTTACACATGAATAATCATGAACCACTTCTCATTTAATAGTCCTAACTTGCAAAAAGGTTCGGGTCCAACATTAACGCTATGTAATTTACTTTTCATCTTTTCATTCTTTAGATTGCATACATCCAACTCTTTAGAAATTTCCTTGAGTTTAGAAGATAATATCTTCCTGTGCTTACTCATGATTTCTATACTTTCAACTAATTCATCTAAGTTAAATCAATATCGCTATCATATGAGTTATGGTTGGATGTTACCTCATCATGCTCCATAGCAGAAAAGCATATATGAGTTATCTCTTCTTCTAAATGTTGGCTTTTATATTCATTTACGTCATCCCAAGTTAAGGCTTTAAGTGTTTTATTTTTGTCCTTCTTCTCCTTCTTATAGTTTCTCTCATACTTCTCATCATCTTTGAATTGAGGATATTATCACTTTATATAGTTAGGTTTTTCTATTCAAAGCAATTAATATATGAGGTAATTTATGTTTTAGATTGTTTTTACCTTTCTTAAAGTCCTTTTTTTTGTAGAACTTCTTTTTTAGGAACTTTCTTAAATTTTATAGTGATTAAACCACTTTATTCTTCATTGCTTTCACTAGTTGATGTGTCTTCCTCTTTTCTTAATTATTTCTTTAATACTTTATTCGCTAAATTCTTTTTCTTTGAGAATTTTGTTTCTTCTTTGTCTCTTGGAATCTCATTTGTATATAAGGAGGTATCCAATAAGTTCATCCAATGGTAGTGTTGCTAGATCCTTGACTTCTTATATAGCCATCACTTTAGCTTTTCATATTTTTGAAAGTGACCTAAACAACTTTCTTACTATCTCAACATTAGTATTGGTCTTTCAAAGACTTTTGGGAGAATTAATAATATCAATAAGTCTAGTATATATTCTAGATATACTTTCATCACGCTTCATTTAAAACAATTCATATTGATGCGTTAGAATACTTTACTCTCTTATACTTAATTGATTTCCTCATGTATAACTTCTAAAGTATGCCAAATTTCATGAACTGTCTCACGCATAAAGACCTTATTGAATTCATTTCTTTCCAATGCATGCAAAAAGGATGTGTATGACCTTACTATTCAATGAAACTAATCTCCTATCTTGAGGTTCCCATTTTTCCTTTAATTTGGGTACTTTTGTTATTTATAATTTTTGTAGGAATAAAGAGATCATTTGACATTATTTTCCAAAGGTCTACACTTACGGTCTTTAAGAAGAAATTCATCCTAATATTCTAATAAAGGTAATCATTGCCATAAAAAAAGTGGTCTACTAATGCTTTGTCCCTCTTGGTTAAATGATAATGATGATGCTCCTAAATATGTCATTATGATCTTTACTAGAAGATTTTGATAAAATGCTTGCTCAATAGTCCTACTTTGATACCTCTTCTTTAGTGGTGCCCAATAGAAGAGTGAATTGGAAGTTTAAAAAATTCAACAATTTTTATAACCAATGTACTTAAGTAATAATAATCAATACAAATAAGGATAAGAAAATTGTTTGATAAATTAATCAAACAATTGAACAATAATTTAAAAAGGAAACAATAATTTTAAGAGGATAAGGAGAGAGAGAATACAAGCCGATTTATAGTGGTTCTAAAAATAACCCTTATTTACATCCACTATTAAGACTCTTCTTAAAATTTCACTATAATTCTTCTTTTAAGGTGAAAATAACCTTTATACAATTTTTCTTGGTAAAGACTATCCTTCATATAATCTTCTTCTAAGGAGAAGAATAAACTTTATTCTCACTTGGAATACTCCCAAACAGAATATCCAAACTCTAACAAAAGATTACAACTCAAACATATCCTACTTATTCACTTTATAACTCAAAATGACTCACTTATAAAAATATAAGATAAAACTACTCCGATCATTGAAAAACTCTTTGAAATGTGTGTATACAACACTTAAAAACTTTTTGATACTAAAATCAATGAGAAAATACCTATTGATAGTAATTTAGAACCCTAATCAATCGTTACAACAACACTTTTAAATATTTAGGTTAATATATTTTTTGTTTAATGTATTCAAATTTTATGAAATATCTGATACGGTTACTAACGATATAGAAGTAATATTTCTGTTTAATATATTTTGAGTTCTATCATCTACAAAGAGTTTAAACTTCAACTATCTTCGGTTATCTTCAAACAAACAGACAAGTTGAAGTCATTAACATATTATTAAAAACTTAAAATAAATGACAAAATAGTATCGCTATAAATAGTCTCAATAGTTATCATTTATACGTATCACCCAATTGCTAACATATCTTCTTTGTAGTTTTGTAAGAATATAAGATAGTGTTCCAACCCCCTGAGAAGAACAGGGTGTTCCAACCCCCTTCCCTCTCCCTCCTTTGTTTCATGGCCCAAAGAACCAATGGCTGTATCTTTGTACTTGTCCCTCCTACGTATATTCTCACTCTTCCTGTCTACTATATTAAATAAAATTTTAGTTAAGTATTCATAATAAGTGTCATTTTAGATACATTTTAATTATTTAAAATAAGTGTCATTTTTTACTTTGTATACATATTTATAATTTTACTTCCAAAATTAACCTTTAATTTTTTTCTCATCTTAATTACACAGATCACAAAACGGAGGTCACGAGGCAACTTCATGGGAGTATTAATAAGGGTATTTCTATAATTTCATTAGCTTTCTTAATAAGCGTGCGTTTTTCTAAAACGACACTTATTATGAATCAGAGGAAGTATTCTTTTTTACGAATACCGATACATTCAATCTCATTTATCAAATACTCCCTCTATTTAAAATAAGTGTGTTTTAGAGGGATTTTAATTATTTAAAATAAGTGTCGTTTGTTACTTTTTATGCATATTTATTATTTTACTTCCAAAATTACCATTTAATTTCTCTCACATCTTAATTACACAGATTATATTTTCAAGGTACTTTAACATGTAATTAATAAGGGTAAATCAGATATTTCATTAATTTTCTTAATAAGCGTGCATTCCTCTAAAACAACACTTATTTTGAATAAGAGGGAGTAAATGAATACTCATAAAACAGTAACAAATGAAAGAGGCTTTAGAATATAATTTACTTACAAAGCTAGTTCAACAGGAATTTTCTCTACGTGATACAATCCAACTTTTCAGTCTACAAAGGAAACTGTTTCCTTGCTTCTACTTTCCTTTTTGTATTTTTTAACTATTTGACTTTTCGAACCAATGAATAAAGTAAAGAATAGTCTGCAAGTTGCAAGTTGCAAGCTGTACAGCGTCCCACAATTGGAACATGATGTAACCAAATGAATAGGCTAGTCAACTAAAGTTCATTACGCTGTAGGCTCCCAGAAGTAGTAACCGGATAGGGAACAAAAGAATAACAAACAAGTGCATGTGTTGTGAGGCAACAAGCCTACGGAACCTTTTCAGGGACTCTCTTCCTGTCTGTAAGCCGCCAGAGAAATTGAATTGGCTTTGACCCATGTTTATGAATGCCGCTGGCCTCCCCACCATGATGCTGCTATTGATGCCAACCGGTGCTAGAATGGACCACCAGAATTTACGACGATGCTCCCTCCTGGCTTTTCGTATGCGATTTAGCTCCTGGCGAATTACATTTCTCACGGATTTTAAGTAAGAATTCATGTCATGGTCCCTTTGAATGGTTCCCTCAGATCCATAAGCTGAACGATCACTCAGGATCTCAAGTGGATGCGGTGAATTCAAGAACACAGTCTGTGCAGCACGGAGCTGCTTCTCTGCATCATTGGTGTCAGACAATGGACAGCTTAAGAGATATAAACCACTGCCGGATGGGAGTAGATGATGACGGGGAGAGAATTTCTCATCTGGCTGTAGAATCAGAAGCTCCCCCATTGGGGCATATAACAGCTTCTGCAGGGAAAAGGCAACAATAACATCAGTAAAATGTTCATGGATAAAAGAAGCAAAAAATAGACAGTGGGGTACATTATACCTGCTTATTCAGACATGGATGATTACGGAAATTCCCATTTACAGCCTTCAAAAGCTCTGCAACGTGATTAGGATAATTGCAAGAGAAGGCCCGAGGCACGATATCCCTGTGCATTGTGATAGCCTGAACATGATTCTTTGGCAATCCAAGCTTGTGGAGAAGATGATCACCTCCACACATTATGGATGGAGCACCAAATGTTACAACAGGTAGCAAGGATGGCGCTGGAACTTCACCTCTTATAAGCAGCATAAGATTTAATAGCAGTGACAGGCTTCCTCCAAGTGAATGCCCTGTAAATCGAAATGTTGCATTCCTAGCCCATGACTTTAGGTGGGCATGAACTTCAGGCAACATCTGTTCATACATGCCTTTTGCAGCTTCATATATGCCTCTATGCACAAGAAAGTCTAGCCCCTGGACCAAGATGGCATTTTCATTTTAGTTCGATTTTATGTCATGCCAAGTTGTTTTATTGTGCGAAATTTTGTAGAAAATAGCCTTTAAGAATTGAAAAAGCATTTTTGACGATGCTCTATGAAATCGTCATTGAACATTGTATTGATTTAGAATGTGGCAGATCAGTAAATAATTTACCTCAAATTGAACAGGCTCAAAAAGTAGATTTGCTTGCCAAGATGCCAGAGATTCAGATCCCTGCATATCAGAAAATAACACATCTCCTGAGGATGGCATAATAACGACCAACCATGAATCATTCATAACTTAGACCAAATTATCAATGTTACAATCAATTAATGTCTACAAATTTATAATATCTACTCCAAGTAAGGTCACAATCCAAGGAGTCAATATCTATTACAATAAGATAGGTGATGGAAATATAAATCAAAACCAATCTTGAAGTAATTAAGTCTCTAAATATAATGTGGTTGTTTATCTGTAAACTAGAGCTCATTACCTGAATCACAAAGTACCTTGTACCGAGATCATCATCACAGATAAACCATTCACACGGTGATGAACGTGTTGAACTCAAATCATCTGCAACAGCTTGCTTGACTTCTTCCTTAGCAGCAACCACTGCAGTCACAGAGTCGGTGGTTGCCTTCAAAGAGGCCATTTCTGAGTTCATCAATGTAACATCATCATCAATTCCATTGCATTCCTGATGAGGATCTTTAACAGCCTCGGGTTTTGAGGATTTGAAGAGGAGTATGCTCTTTGTCTGTGAGAGCAAATAAGAAGCAGCAGAGGCAGCTATCTGACAAGCAGCCGAGGCACTTGTGCGACTACTATTATTCTTTAGCTTTTTACCTTGTGCCTCCTCCTTTGCTATCCTTTTCTCTTCTACTTGATCTTCAGTCGACATGTGAATTTTCTCAGCTTTCATTGCCATTTCTCTTTTCTCTATCGACGATGTTACAAACCTAAGGCCACGATACTTGAGGAGATTTACTGGCTGAACACACCAAAGGAAATTTCATCAAGCTATTAAAACAGATTCCGAATCGAGATACACAACAGATCTCAATCAATTCTAAAGAAGGCTAGTGAATCTAAAACAAAGGAAAAACTGAGAACTCGAAGATGTAAGAGTGGGAAGTTCCATAAGTAAATCTAAAAACAGCATAAGCAAGACACATTGAATAATGTAAGAAAATAAAGTGAAAACGCTTAAATCCAGTCTTGTAAAGATCGATCTGATATCCTACGGACAAATCAAGTTCGCTCTTTATTTATCAGCACAAGAAAGATCAATTTAATACCATCTCATCAACAAAAGATTTAATAAAATCATAAAAAGCGCAGCCATATTAATTAGAAATAAGAAGAAAGCTGGTACCTTGATTTCGGGTATGCAATAAGCTAAATTCCCAAGATAGGACATTTGTGCATACAACTTCGCTTCAGCCAATGACACCTTCTTCAGAAACTTTGAAAACAATTCTCTATCAAATTCAACAGCTTCTTCATCATCATCTTCCAGTTTACAGGCCCCGCATTCTTCTTCATCTTCCTCTCTCTCTTCCTCCTGCTCCTCTTCCTTTGTACCGTTAACCAAAGGACTTTCTCTTTCAAAATCATTACTTCCTCGTTCCTCAACTTCCTTTTCCCATAGCGATTTTACGTGCAAAATCTTCAACACCCAGTTCCCATTTTGCCCTTCAGACGACCTCATCGTTCTGCTCTCCAAGTCATCACCCACTCCATTTTCAGTCTCCGAGTTCGCCACCAAAACAGCGTCGTCTACTGCAATCCCATTGTTCCTCCCACTTTTACCTCCTCCAGGCCACAACGACTGTAACGGGTACCTAAACGAGAATCTCGACGTCAACTTCTGCGGTGGCGTCGACGTTGCAGCCACAGTGGATTTGTCCCGCCCTACCGCACTTACCTGAGAAGAGTTCACACGCACCTCGACACCCACGGAGATCGGTGGGGCAATACTATGAATCCCTGTTTTTAAACACAGACTATCCATCCCCAAGAAAGAAAACGTCTCTGTGCACAACAAGAAGGAGAACAACAATCCAATTACTCGGTGAATGTCACCTCCTTTCGCTATATTGCACTTATACAAGAAGTTGCAAAGTTCAAACGGAGAAGAGAAGAAATGTTTCGTTGGGCTACCAAAAAAGAAATATATATTGCACTTATACAAGAAGTTGCAAAGTTCATACGGAGAAGAGAAGAGTAGAAGACGTTGAAAAAGGAAAGAGTTTCGGGAGGGTTAAAGTTGAGAAAATAAAAGTTGTCTTTGATTTTCTATTCAAAGAATAGCTAAAGATAGAAACATATGGGTTTTACATATTCTGCACATTTTAATAATAGCCATTCCAGCTGATTCTCTATTCCGTATTTCGTTACAAACAAAACATAGGTTTATTATTATCTTAGGAATAGGGTGGGAATAGAATCCCTATTCCCTTGTACCAAACACGCTGTTAGAGTAGCTTCTCCGATGGCAGCACAAGGAGAAAGGCATTGGTCAAGCGTGGCATTGGCGACGCTGATGAGTCACGTGTAGGCTGCTACGGTGAGCTGTGTCGGAAACTTGAAGAAAAGGGCAACGACAGCTGTTTTTCTTGCAAGGTAAGGTGGCGACTAAGGTTTCAATTCTGTTAAAGGAACGAAGGTTTTACATGTATCTGCTCTACAATACAAGCCAATCACTAACCCTAAAACCCACCATCCATGGGTCATGGATCACCCATGACCGGCCCATACCCATTACCCAACAGTAATAACCCAACAACATCATCTCGTGCCTTGTCCTTCTCTGGCAGACCTGCTCCATCTCGTCTGCTCCCTCTCATTTCCCACAATGAGCAGACCTGAATTGCCTCTCCTTTCACCAACACTGTACAAACCTGCATTGCCACCTACAGTTGTCCTTCACTATTGCAGAACCACAGCCAATAGTTTTCTTTTAGTTTTCAGTATATAAGCACAAGCAAATGCACATGTTTCGGTTGTGTTGAAAATTGAAATACAACATTTCTTCATCAATATCTTTTGTTTTCAAATTCTAAAGGCCAGGATTTTTAAAAGTAGGAAGAAAGGTGATGCTTGGAAATAGGTCTAGGCTGTGTTTGGAAATAGGGTTAGGCTTGTTCTGGGTTGGAAGTAAAGTATTCCTAATTTAAAACAAGGTTTGCTTGGTTACAAAGATAAAATTTTTCCAAAACTAAGATAAAAAGTTTGGGAACATATTAATATAATCTTAATAAAGTTGTTTCATAATAATGTAAATTTTAATTTTATGCCTAACAAAAAAAATTCAAATTCAAATTTGGAATGCAATTCAAAATAATTCTAAAAAATGTCAATTAATTTTCTTAATGTTACCAAGATTAATAATTAGATTGCTTCTTAAATTGATATTTTAGAAAAATTTTAAAATTACAATTAATTATATTTCAATTAAATTAAATAATTAATAAGACTTTTTAATATTAAGAAAATGTTTTCTTAAATAATTAAAAAAGGTGTTTCTTAATTAAATTTATTATTTCAATTTGATTGGGATTGTAACATCCCACAACGGTTGGGAAGGCGAACGAAGCACCCCTTATAAGGGTGTGGATACCTTCCCCTTGTAGACGCGTTTTCCATGCCCTAACGTCTCGGATCCCATCAGAACTCCGAAGTTAAATGTGCCAGGGCCAGAGCAATCCTAGGATGGGTGACCTCCTGGGAAGTTCTGTGGAAAAGCAAAACCGTGAGGGTGCAAGGCCCGAGAGGCCGAGGCCCAAAGCGGACAATATTTGCAAGCGGGTGGGCGCGAGGCCCAAGAGGCCGAGGCCCTCCAGAGGGATGCGAGGCCCGAGAGGCCGAGGTCCTGTGGACGCGAGGCCCTAGAGGCTGAGGTCCTACAGATTGGTATCAGAGCCAGACCCGGACCGTTGTGCCAGCGAGGACGCTGGGCCTCCTAAGGGGGGTGGAATGTGACATCCCACATCGGTTGGGAAGGCGAACGAAGCACCCCTTATAAGGGTGTGGATACCTTCCCCTTGCAGACGCGTTTTCCATGCCCTAACGTCTCGGATCCCATCAGAACTCTAAAGTTAAACGTGCCAGGGCCAGAGCAATCCCAGGATGGGTGACCTCTTGGGAAGTTCTGTGGAAAAGAAAAACCGTGAGGGTGCAAGGCCCGAGAGGTCGAGGCCTAAAGCGGACAATATTTGCAAGCAGGTGGGCGCGAGGCCCGAGAGGCCGAGGTCCTGTGGACGCGAGGCCCTAGAGGCCGAGGTCCTACATGTAAATATGTTCAAAAGTTAAGCATATTATCTTGTGTATGTTCATTTTGTGCATGGAATTGATTTTTGTGATTCGAGTTAAAGTTTGAAAGATTGTGAAGTAAACTAAATCAACTTTTGAATTGATATAAGAACTTAATTACTTAGCATTTTGATGATCGTTATGGTTGAATGAGTAATAAAAGTCTATAATGGTATGTTTGATTTTTTGACATTTTTTAGAATTTTTTTCTTATTTGATATTTAACAATGGAATTGGTTTGCATAGGACAAGAAATTGTTTATATGTTCGGCGGTTTAATATATGCTAGATACACATTACTTGTCGTATTGTTTTCAAAGCATATTGGTTGTTTTTTGAATTTGAAGGGTACTTAAAATAAGATTTATTTTTATTTCAGGTTTTATTTCCACTCTTCAAGGATAAAGATTGAATTTGAAAGAAAATTAGAGCAAATTTGGAAGAATTGAAGGAGGACTTTTAAACATTTCACCTACATGCCATTGTGTTAGGACCATATTCCAAAATGGTCACTTTTGTTTCCTCTTTACAATCCTACACCGCCTTGTGTTACCACCTAGTTTAAGAAACACTACATTTATGTGTCCCTATGTCAGTACCTTCTTAACAGTGAACATTTTCAAAAGAAAGTTATAGAATATGCCAAAAACAATATGACCTAGTATATAGACCCATATCGGGGTTGTCTTATTACAGATTTGGAGTTTTGGATAAAAAGGAAAAGGGAAGAAAAAGAAAGAGAGCTTGTTATCTAAGAAACGATTGGAAAGCATTGGGAAGTTATTTAGAAAAATTATACAATGGCTTTTTATCAAGATTAATTCAACATTGGAATGAAGACAAATTTTAAGAAAGATCCATTAAAGATTTCAAGATCTATGACTCTTGATAGCAATCTCTTACTCTTGTTTTTTAGTTCTTATTCTTTGTTTAGTCATAAACTAATTAGGTTATAAATTTAGGTGCGGTGGAACTTAGAATTTATGTATTGAATTAATCTTTGGTTTTATAAAGTTATAATTTTCTTAAATTTATCCATGTTTTTATAACAAATTTAATTGAAGTAGTGAAAGTGAAAGATTCAATTATTTGATACATACATCAAGACTCAAAAGATGAGATGCATGGTTAGATCATAACATAGATAAAGAGGGTTAAACATGAGCTGAGAAATTCACAAAATTATCCTAGGTTAGGGTAAAACCTATCAAAAGAGTTTATAAAATAAAAAATGCATTCTTAAGTTATTTTGACTTAAAAGGGATTTCAATTTTAACTAATCGAGAGAGAATATAGTCTAAGTTAGAAATTCTTACTAGTCCAAGAAACTAAAATCATTTATTAAATTAGGGTGGAGTTGAATATAATATAAGTTTTAGGGAAACATTAACTCAATTTAGTTTACTCATAGATTGATTTATTTTTTATCATTGCCTTATTTTGGTTTTTATATTTATTATTTACTTTAGTTTCATATTTCTTCGATCATAGTCATTAGTCTAACTTATTAAGTTTATAAATAGTTGGTAAGTAATGGATAGTCCTTGTGGGATCAACTTGTAGTTACCTGTGCTAGCTATAATTATATTGTGTTCTTGTAGTAAAATAGAAAGTATCACTAACAATTACCCCTAAATCATATAAAATGTGGTTAAAATTATATTTCTAATAGATTAAAGGATATAAAAAGCACCAAGATCTCTAACTTTTAGAGGTAGCCTGTTTTAGGTTGTGCCTTTACACTCCTTAGTTAAAATTATAGCTTCGTACTCCTTGTGCCTTCTCTTACTGGAAAAAAATTCCTTCAAAAACTTGGGTATAAGAAGGCAAATGTTTTAAGAATTAGTATAGGAGATATTGACATATATTTTTTTGAAAAGATTCTAGGAACTTCCCAAATTCCTTAGCTAATTTCTAATAAACCAATCTTTGCGCAAATGGTAAAGGAGGCCTATATGGTGTAGGGGGAATATATTTAGGCTCTTCTTCCTCTTCTCCTTTCTCTCCTTTGGTTTCATTCTCCTTAACATATGTCCTACCTCCCTTCCGTTCTTAAAATGCTCTCTAGTGTTCTTAGGTATACTAGGCAATCAATTGGTTAGTCTAACAGGGGTGTTGGCCTATTGGGCAATTTAAGCCTCAAGCCTCTTGCTATGGGTAGCTATAAAATCTACCTAATTGTTAAACTTCCTAATCTCTTTCTTAAACTCTTCATTCTATTTAGCTTGGGTGGTCAGGAAGTTCTCTAAAAGAGACTCTAAGTTAGGCTTTTAAGGAGGGGTTGTAGGGCATAGATTGAAAATTAGGTGGTTACCTACTATTTTGAAGGGCAAGGTCAATCCTATTTCCATAGGAGAAGTTAGGATGGTTCATGTAACCAAGATAGGTATTTAAAAAAAGGGTGGTTCTTCTGGTTGGGGTTATTGTCGAAGTTAACCTAATCAATAGTAGAATCATACAAACATGAGTTTCCCAAATGAAAATATGTAGCTAAATGCCCTAGGGATCTATAAATGTCATAAAACACATTAGAAGCACCAACAAAGTTGATAGTCATATGGTCAAAATTTTAAGATAAAATGTTAACTTTGCAGCTCAAAGATTCAAGGAATCAAGGTCATACTTACCTAAAACCTTTTTCAGAATAACTATCTCACTAGAACATTGGTATCAGATTTAACTATATCCTCTATCATATTATGTGCTTCATCTACAGATTTGTTCATAAGAGCTCTACTAGTAGTTGCAACGATATAGATCATCGTATTGTATGTCACATTATAAAAACTCTAGTCTATTGGTTACATCTCCAATACATGATGGGAACATAGCTCCTTATATCTGTTCCAAGCCTTATATAGTGATCCATATTCCCTTTGGAAAAAAGTGGCAATATGACTCCTTATATATATAGTCTTGCCTGGGGGTAAGTACTTGGTTAAGAATGTTCGAGACAAGTTGTGTTCTCAATTTAGATTTAGGATTGGAGATGGTATGTCTACACTTTTCTGGCAGGATCCTTGGCACCCTAGCGGTATTCTGTAGTCCTTGTCTACCCCGAGGGAGATTAATGGCTGGGAGCTCACCCTCTCAGTACGTGTTTCAGAAGTAATCTGTCATGGTACCTGGAACTGGAGTGCGGTCTCCCTGGACTTTCTTCGCCGTCTGGTTCCCCCTTCTTATTACCCTAACAGTTCCCTTCCTGACTGTCTGGAATGGTTAGCTAGCCCTACCAAGTGTTATACCAATGTGTCAGCCTACCAGTTCTTGCGTAATCCTTTACCG
>JANKOD010000004.1:16795935-16807141 GCA_026284645.1 Erythroxylum acuminatum | reverse complement strand
TAGTAATACGGGACTGGCAAATGGGCTAGAGCTAGGTCTGATGAATCCAGTTTTGAGGAGTGTTGCTACTTGGTTTTTGATCTCATTTTTCTGGTGGTATGGGTAACGATATGGGCGAATATTGGGAGGTTTAGAATTTGGGATCAAGGGGATGGTGTGTGAATGAGAGTGGAAGGGTGGTAGGGTAGTTGGTTCCTCAAACACAGCTTCATACTCACGTAGCAAAGTTTGTATAGCTAGCGAAGGTGGATCCACTTCTAGGTTAGCAAGCTTGGAGATGGCTTGGAAAGAAGCGTCCATATCAGCTGCTGCGGGAGTTCCCTGAAGTTGATAGCGTTTCCCATCCAAATAGAAAATCATGAACATCTTGTTCCAGTTTGCTTGGATAGTGTCAAGAGAAGCAAGCCACTTAATGTCTAATACCAAGTCAGCACCTCTAATGGTAAAAGGGTAGAAATCTTGAGTGATTTGCAACTCGGTTAATTGAATGGTAACGTTGCGGCAAATTTGGTTACATTGTATAATATCCCCATTGCCAATCTGGATGTCGAAAGGTTGTACTTTCTGAACTGGAATTTTCAAATCTGCAACAAGGGGAGCTATTATGAAATTGTGTGTGGATCCACTATCTACCCAGAGAATTACCCGTTTGCTACCGATGGACCCTTGTAGTTTCATTGTAGTTCCTCTCGTCTTCCCCAATATGGCATGCAACGATATCTCAGCCAAGTCGGTCGGCGTTGGCTCCTCATCGTCAATGTCCTCTGGTGGTTCGTGTAAGCCGCTGTCGTTTTCAGTGAGTTTTATGGAGGTGAAAATTGAAGACTTGTAACGGTGACCAGGTGCGAATTTTTCATTACATTTAAAAAGAGACCTTTGGCTATGCGATTTTGTCGTTCGGCTTCTCATGGGCGTAATTGAGTTGAGGATGGCATGCTTGCTTGGAGATATCTAGAGCTAGTGGGATTTGTCGTGGATGGCATGGTTGCTTGGGAATATTTGGAGTTAATGGAACTTGACGTGGAAGAAGATTGTTGCTCTTGAGGGGGGCGTGGAGTTTGAAAATGGGGTTGACCGTGAGGAAAGTTGCCAATTGGGTCCTCTTACTCCACGGATAGGTTCTAACTTGGATTCAAATTCAAGTGCGAGACTCATCGCTCTATACACGAAACGTGGTTTGTGGATTCGAACATCAGTTTTCAAATCCTCCTTCAAGCCGCTGAGAAACACCCCTAAAAGACAGTGTTCAAGCCAAAGTTTCACACGAGCCACACGTTTGGCAAACTCTTGGCGATATTCTTGGACGTTACCTACTTGTTTGATATTGCACAAGTGTTCATCGGGATTTTGAAATTCGACAGGCCCATAGTTTTCTTGAAGCGCCTTCACCAGTTCTTCCCAATACAAAATAGTGCATTCGCTATTAATCCAAGCAAATAAGTCTGGAGCATCTCCTTCCAGGTACATAGCTGCAATCTTGACTTTTAGTTCTTTTGGGGTCTGGTAGTAACAAAAATATTTCTCAGCTTTCAAAATCCAACCTTGTGGGTTGCCTCCTTCAAATCTAGGGAATTCCATCTTGATGTGTGGGTGTTGCATTAAGCTCCTCCACTTTCCCGTGTTCTCCATGTTTGTGTCGTCATCATCGTCTCGCCAAAATGGTTTGTCATGATGGCAAGAGCCTGAATTGGTTTATGCTATTTTAGTCTTATCACGTTTCCCTGGGTTGGTTTTTGCTGATTGGGTTTGATTGGCCTTTAGAGCAACTTCTTCAGCTGCAAGAGCATCGATGGTGTTTAATTTCGAAGCTATCGCAGTGAGTTGTTGAGAAATAGATTTTGAACTGGTATCTAGGGGAGGGTCATTTGTGGAGGTATTAGTTCTGGTGTTTACCATGGTGGATGGGAAAAATCGGCTTTGATACCAATTGATAGCAATCACTGGTATTTCAATTTGTAAATGTAAGAATAGTCTGTATCGAGAGGACAAAGCTCCAAATATATGAGAATTTAAATTGTATTCATGCCTCAAATGTAATTCTTTACAATTATTTATAACAACTGAAAATAACTAATTGCTAACTAATTGCAAAAATAAAGGAAATAAATCCGCAAGTATCTGCACGTCTGTTAACTGCCTTAGATGTGAACCTTGACTTCTTCAACTTTCTTCAGCACCTTCAACATTTCCATGTTTACTCCTTCGATAATAAGTCCTCACGGGTGGTGGGGTCCTATCAAAATGTCTCCTGATAGTCTGCACCATAAGTTTGAGTATATCCTTTAGCCACCAACCTTGCTTTATATCTCTCAAGTGATCCATCAGCTTTATAATTAGGTGTAAAAATCCCACTATGTTCTTCCCCTTTGGTTTATCCACAATCTCCTAAGTTTGATTCTTTTCTAGACCAGCCATCTCCTCTTTCATGGCATTTCTCCATTCTTTTTTTGACAATGCCTCAGATAAGGTAGTAGGGATAAAAATGATGTTGAGGCTTGTAATGAATTTTCTATGGTTTGGTGACAGATTTCTAAGTGAAACATAGTGAGACAATAGGTACATGGGCTTTTTCGTGCATTCTCAACTGCCTTTTTTGATAGCTATAGGAAGGAGCATATCATCACTAAGTGGTTCTCTTGACCGTGTGCTTAGGGTTGGATTTGATCTTCCCGTGGGTTCTTGTCAAAGATCAAGTTGGATTCTTGAACTTGTTGCAGGTTTGGAACCGTCCTCCTAGTATATACTTGCAAAAATCTCGGAGCATTATGAATAACCAGATTTGGAACTTGAGAAGATATGGTTTCAAGAGCCTGGGCTGGATTCGGATTAGATTCTGCAGAAGTAGGAATTGATTATTGACTTTGATTTGATGAAGGAACAGAATCTGATGGAGAACTAGGGAGTGATACTGACTTTACTGGATGACTAGGGAGATGAAGGGAGCAAGTACTACGAAAAATACTATTTTTTGGTAGGGATGTTGTCTCCCCCTAAAGTTTGGACAGTTTGAAGTATGGTTGGCCTTCTATGAAAGTTACATCAGCTGAAATATAAAGTTTTTTGGTTAGAGGATTATAGCATTTGTAGCCTTTTTGTGTATATGAATAACCAAGGAAAACACACTTGTGTGTCAAGGATCTAATTTTCCTCTTTGATTGACTATGAATGTGAATAAAGGCTATGCAACCAAACACCCTAAGAATGAGTCCATTAGAACTTCAAAACTCTGGATAAAAGGTGTTGAGGACCTCCATGGGACTTTTATTGGATAAAACTTGAGAGAGCAGTCTATTGATCATACGAGTAGCTATGAGGATGACCTCCCCCCAATAAGATTTTGGAACATTTCCCTGAAAAGTAAGGCCTTAGTCACATTGAATAAGTACCCATTTTTACGTTCAGCCGCACCGTTTTGTTGGGGTGTGTCAACATAAGAAGAATCATGAATAATCCCTTGCTTTTGAAAGTATGGAGTCATTGTGTGGTTGAAGTATTCCTTAGTATTGTCGGACCTAAAATTCTTAATTTTGACCCCAAATTGATTGTGAATCATAGAAAGAAAATTAGGGATAAGAGTGCTAACATCAGATTTCTGTTTTAGTAAGTAAAGCTAAGTAACCCGAGTACAATCATCTATAAATGTAACAAACCATCTAGCACCGGGAATATTTGAAATAGGAGAAGGATCCCATATGCCACTATGAATCAAATGAAAAGGTTTAGAACTTCTTTTATTGTTGATAGGAAAAGACATACGAGTGTGTTTTGCCAACTCACAAATTTCACAATGAAAATCTGAAATGTCTAATCCTTTGCACAAGTTTGGAAACGTGAATTTAAGGACTCTAAACGTAGGATGATCAAGGCGAAGATGATAGAACCAAATGGTCCCTTTATTGGAAGAACTAAACAAAGACAGATAAATTATTCATAATACTTTGAGATGAATTGTAGAGGCCATTCCTTTCCTTAGCAAGTCCAATCTTCCTCCCCGAGCCCTGATCATGCAAAACACAGTATGTAGGAGAAAAAATTACGAGGCATTTAAGATCATGAGTAAGTTTTTTGATTGACACAAGGTTGGTTGATAATTTTGGCACATGAAGTACATTTTTAACAGTGAGGGTAGGTGTAACCATGATGTTTCCTATACCTGCAATGGTAGCCAAGGATCCTTAGCCACTATGATCTTCCTATTACTAGGGCAAGGGTTATAGGCATTGAAAATATGTGATGAATGAGTCATGTGGTCTACAGCTCCAGAATCAATTATCCATGAATTGGTGTAGGTTGTATCTGAGACATTCATGCAATGAACAAGCCTGATAGGAACCAGAAAAGAAGGAAAATAGAAGTAACTGAATAATAGAATTTTATTGATAAATTTGAGAGCAAGAATCATAAACTCTCAAGTCAGTCCGTATACAGAGGACTAAACTCCAAAACAAAGGAATTAATTTCTCAAAACTACTCACTTGCTCCAACTATCCGATATTTATAATGCTAGACTCCTAACAACTCATAATCTATCGCTAAGGATAACTCATAATCTATTCCTAAGGATACGCAACAATAAAAGATAAAGCCAATCGGTAAAATAACAAAATAGCTAAAATAATGGGATGTGACTACTGAATGTGTGTTGGAATCAATACTGATTGACTAAATCTTGGCCTATGTGATCCTCATGTGCTTTTGTAAATTTCCTCCTAAAATAAGTCTTAAGAATAGGTGGAGGTGTCGTGTCAAAGCCTCGGATGGTTTTTCATGGGAATCTAGCAAGTTTTTCAGTTTTTCAATCTCCTCACTGCTGAATCCGCCATTGTCCACCTTTACTTCTTCATTGAATTGTTTAGCTGAGTGAGCTTGAGGTTAATTTCTTTGCTGGAACCTTGGTTGCCCTCTATGGTTTCCTCACTTATAACTTGGTGGTTTACCATTTAATTTCCAACATCTTTCTTTGGTGTGTCTCGGCTTCTTGCAAAATGTGCACCACAAGTTGTCTTTGTTATCTTTCAACTGAGGATTTTTGTCAGTCCTCCCTCTCTCTTGTTGATCTCCTTTTGTCACTAGTGTAGTCCCTTCGGTTGTTGGAACTTCAAGCGTGATGTTTCTTCTACTCTCCTTAGCTTTAATTGACAAGATTGTCTCTTCTAATGATGGCATCTCTTCTTTACCAGTAATCTGGATTCTTACTTGGGTCAAATTTTGGGTTCAAACAACCAAAAAATCATATACTCAATCTTTCTTAATAAAATTCTTTAGGATTGTAGCATCCTCCGCACACTTCATCTCAAATACTCGATAATGATCAAGTTCTTGCCATAAATTCTGCAGAAAATTGGCATATTCTGTAACAATTTTATCTCTTTATTTTGCTGCCCCAGTTTTGATTTTTGCCTCATAAATTCTAACTGCATCACGATCCTTGGAATAGGTACGTTGGATAAACTCCCAAATCTCCTTTGCAGAAGCAAGAAACATGCAGGTGTCACTAATGGTAGGATCCATCGAGTCCCAAAGCCATGACATAATCATTGAATCCTCTTCATCCCATGCTTCAAATGCTGGGTCTTGCTTTTCTAGTCCATTTCCTGTGATATGGCTAAGTCTTCCTTTACCTTTTAGGTATGTACGAATTAATTGAGACCACTTCAGATAGTTTTTTCCATTGAGTAGGGAGGAAGCTCTAATGTTTGTAACTCACTAGTTTTTGGGATAGAATTTACCTCCTCTGAGATGGAAGTTTTGATTGTAGACATAGTGAAGGAATAGAAGGTTTTAAAAAACAGAAGACTTTGGAAAAAATACAGCAATTAAGGCTGTGAAAAAATCGGAGAAAAACTTACAGCAATGATGGCTGTATAGCGGCAGAATTTTGACAAAGAAACCCTAGAGCTCTGATACCATGTTGAAGACAATTGAGAGGAAAAATTCTTTATTTCTCTCTTACTCTCTTGGGGTCACAATACATTAGAATATATACAGTAAGTCTTAGATACAACATAAATCTTGGGTGATTGTTTATATGAAAACATGGTTGCTATATAGTTTATGAACATGAAGAACATTTCTTAAATTTACTGATGGGCTTATTTTGACGTCCTCTACACCTGCTATAGTTGTTAAAAAGTCATCGGGTATGGCACAATAATTAGTAATGAAAGCTGACATGAAAGAGATAAAATAGGGAGGAGACAAAAATAAAAGTTGAAATGCAAGGAAGGAAATAAGGTGGAGCAATGAAGGCTGAACCAAAAAGAGAAAAAGAGAAATATGTTTTCAATGAATGTTGGAAACGACTAATCCAAGGAGCCTAATATGGCTCTAATATCATCATAGAATTTGAATAGGAATTGTGCATTAAATTGTTTATAGTAGGCTTAGCTTATATACAAAATTCTAATACTTATAAATGGAAACTAATAATTCTAATATCATAATTTATGGGATATTATAATACAATATTTAATCCCATAATTTATAAGATGCTGTCTAATTCCATGATTTATGATATATTTTATATAATTGGACACTAATTGAAAATATCATTAATCAATTAATATACATGATTTTTCCTTATGTGAAATTCTCCATGGTTTGCATCTTTTTTAGTTAGTGGTCTAGGTTCCATATTCCACGATTAATGAATACATCGTGTGAGATGCATGCCATATAACAAGTATGTCAAAAATTTAGTGGCTCAGTGTTTCTTTTCTTTTTTTTTTCAAGCGTTGGAATTTCTCAGTAAGAAGGGAATGGAAAATTCTTTGAACTATTCTTGCCCGCTTCAGAATAATGTTGACTATGTTCATATGTTCTATACTCCATAGGGTGTGGATAAAGGATGGTGTGATGGTGCCAGCATTGCTTTTGCTGTTATTCTTGTCATAGTTGTTACAGGTATTGGGCTTGTGCTTGCAGTTTTCTTTTTCCAGTTTTATCTGATTTCCATATAGATAAAAGAATAGAAAAGAATGAAGTTGATATCTATGCTTAGGAGTTCAACAATATTTTGTCATGTTGGATGTCACTATAGATCTATCCTTCCTTTTCAAATTCTCTCTTTCCTTCCAACCAATTGAAATAACATTGCTGGGTGTGTAGAGCTCTTCATTGTTGACCTAGTCTACTTTTTGTAGGCCATAAAATAACTGCTCTATAGGCATGTTTAAACAGTTATATAGATGTGTTTTTTTAATCAGTCTTGAGTCACCTCTTTGATGGTGGTTTTGTTTATTTGCTTAATTTGGTATTGGCATTGGCTCAGTCCATGTCAAATCTATATCATTTGTTCTTCTTTAATCTTCCTTTGTCTTTTCTTCTTTGATGACCTTGTTGATTTTACTACTGAAAGAGGATTAATTGCTTTCAATCAAGTTGTGTTTGCTCAAGTTTAATGCAATCTCATGCAAATCTTACTATATGGTTCTAGCACCCTTTTCGCATGGCATTTAGATCCCATTTCACATGGCATTTAAATCTCTAACAAAGAGTGCATTCTCTTTACATTGACAATCCCATTCAACATTTTCTTTTTTGACATTTTGTTAACTAGCTATAAGTGATTATCGTCAATCTCTCCAGTTTCAAAGTTTAAATGAGGAAAAAAGAAATATACAGTTAGAGGTATGTACTAGCTCATATTAATGCCTTACATTTTTATTCATCTTCATATTAGCTTTCTGATGCATGTACAACTTTGTGTAGGTTCTGAGAGCTGCAAGGATAATGAAAATCTCAATATTTGACATTGTTGTTGGTGATGTTGTACCTCTAAAAATAGGTGATCAGGTGAGCTTTGTATCTGTTGAGCTCAAATTGAGTTTGCATTTTGAAATTGACTACAAGAAGCTAATACTTCTTGACGTTTTTTGTTTAGGTCCCAGCTGATGGGATCTTAGTTACTGGTCATTCCCTTGCAGTTGACGAATCTAGCATGACTGGTGAAAGCAAGATTGTGAGTTATCTAGCCAATTATTTATTTCCTATTAGATCTTTTGAGTCTCTTTAACTTTGAGATTTGTTCTCTCTTAATGTGATTCCTATTGTAGGTTCACAAGGATCACAAGACACCCTTTCTAATGTCTGGCTGCAAAGTAGCCGATGGCATTGGTACCATGTTGGTAATTGTGTATTCTTTCTCCTTTCTCTTTTCCTTTGTCTTTTTTTGTCTACTATGCATGTAATCCAATAACTTTTGGCTTGATCCTTTATACCTATTTATCCTCTGATCTTTTTTTTTTTTTTTCCGAAAGTTAAAGTTTTGATTAATTAAAATTAATTACATCTAGAATACAAAAGGTCAAGGATAATCCAAAAAGACTACATTATAAAGAGTTGTGGTTCCTAGTAAATGTCTACGTAATATTTAGGGGTACTTATGAGACCACATAAAACAGTGTTACTCCAATTTCTATCTTCTCTTCATACTACTTGACATATTTGCTGCTATTCCTTTTGCTAACATGGCCAATCTGCAATGGAGGAAAATGTCCTGAAAAACCATTTCTATGCTTCGGCTTACCTAAAAATTTTGCAATTTCGCTTCTTCCAGATGTAGTACACTAAAGTTGCCCAACTTAACTTAATTGTTTTAAGATCAACTACATTATGCACTCTAAGGTTACCCAACCAAGTAATAGTTTCACTCCGAGAGTCTACTGGTTTGTCCTAGTTGAGAATAATTTGCATTCGATCCCAGACTTGCCTGATATATTTGCATCTAATCATAAGATGCTCCAGATTTTTCGTTTCTGTACTACATAACTCACACTGCAATGTGTTAATGGAGAACTCTTGTCCCTCGTACGCAATCCTCCATTGATTCCCATCCATAAGATAAATGAATGAG
Organism: Erythroxylum acuminatum; assembly: GCA_026284645.1. Classification (NCBI taxonomy): domain Eukaryota; kingdom Viridiplantae; phylum Streptophyta; class Magnoliopsida; order Malpighiales; family Erythroxylaceae; genus Erythroxylum; species Erythroxylum acuminatum. Next base: position 16,798,287 of record JANKOD010000004.1, on the reverse strand, counting down.
ATTGATGGATGTCACTGTCCCATACTAAATTTGTCCACTGTAGCCTTGTGTTTTGCGGAATCTGCAAAAGTGTTTTGCATGCTTTTGTGTTGAACTTCCTTGATCTATCGGCGAGCTACTAAATTTCATCTTGTTCTCCCTCTTGACATCTAGGCAATTCTTCCATTATAAGGTTGGCACTTTCTATTGTTATGGAATGGCCATATGCATTGATTGTTTCTAATTAATACTCTCACCTTAGTTTCTGGATTCACCACCAATTTCAAGGGCTGAACATCGTCTGCCTGATTTAGGGGACCTTTACAATGCCAATTGTCATACCAAAAGGTCGTGCTTTCTCCATTGCCAATCCTATTGAATACCTATTGTTGCATCCATATCCTTGTTGCTAGGATTTCCTTCAAGGTTCCGGACATTTCTTGCCTTGGCTTTAAAATCCAAATTCTCTTATTCTTTATGAAAACATTGTGAATCCTCTGAGCTTTGTTGTTTGATTGGAATGATTTATTGAGGATAAGTAGATTGCATCTCTTCTCTCCAACATTTTCCTTGAAACAATCAATTGATTGGCTTGTCAAATAAACCAAAAACTACAACAAATGAACTTTGTGCTCTGCTTGCTACATAGCAACTGCACATACATGCTTTTATGTAAGCGTGTGTAAATGAAAACTGTGGATTTTATGTGTAAACTTTTGTTGGTGGGTGGACTTATTATGATTTGCCTTATTGATATTTGTCTTTTACACAAATTACTATTTTGGGATCTTTCCTTTATTCTGCATGTAAGTTTACTATTTATTATATTTGGTTGACATTGTGATTATGATTCTGGCATTAATTATCAAAGGAAGTCTTATTTTTGCTTATCCTATTCAGGTTTTATTTTATGCTCATATCTTCAATTTGCAAAGGAATCCAATGCTTCTTTAGAATAAAGAATATTTATCTTCCTATTTTATAGGTAACTAGTGTTGGAATCAACACTGAATGGGGATTGTTGATGGCAAGTATTGCAGAGGAAACTGGTGAAGAGACTCCATTGCAGGTTTAACCTTATGATATTTGTGATGGTATGATATTGTTCATGGGGTCCACTTCTAAGAATAGACTTCTTACTTGACATAGGTACGTTTAAATGGAGTTGCTACATTCATAGGCATTGTTGGGCTTTCAGTAGCTGTACTTGTGCTTGCTGTACTATTGGGCAGGTAAGTTGTTAATCTTCAAATAAGACTTATGACGCTTGTGTACCAGCTTAACGTCTAGAAATTGATTTAGATACTTCACTGGACATACGGAAAATCCCAATGGAAGTCCCCAGTTTGTTAGAGGCAAGACGAAATTTAGTACAGCGATAGATGGAGTAATCAAAATAGTCACCATTGCAGTAAGTGCAGCTCATGGGTATGTTTTATGTTTATTATTATTATTATTATTTTGCATTGTAATTTTGTCACTGACCACAAAAACATTCAGGTAACTATTGTTGTGGTTGCTGTCCCTGAGGGCCTTCCTTTGGCTGTTACCTTGACGTAAGTATTAGAAATGACAATTAAAACTAACCTTACATTTTCCAATTTGCTTGTACGTGCGTCATTCTTCTTCTTTTCAATAACTGTTCTTTAGGTTGGCATACTCAATGCGGAAGATGATGGAAGATAAAGCCTTGGCAAGTATCAATTTGTTTTTTCATATTTATTGTCTTAGCTTAAACATTCTTGTTCCCAAATTTCTAACAGTAGCTGATCTTCAGGTCCGTAGGCTTTCAGCCTGTGAAACTATGGGATCAGCAACAACAATTTGCAGTGATAAGACTGGAACATTGACCAAGAATGAGGTGGGTCTATGACATCAATTGATGTTCAATCCTTTATTAGTCCCCTCCACTTGAAAAGAACTCGACTTCGAGTTGTCATTAGGATATAGCTCTTCTTCTCCATGAAAATCATAGATATCAGCAACATTAGAAGTCTTTGAAATTCCCATCTCCTCAGGCATATTGATAACATAAGCATTGTTGTTGATTTTATTTAGTATCTCATAAGGACCATATTTCTTTGGCTTCAATTTGTTGTAGGTTCCAATAGGGAATCTTTGTTTCCTTAAGAAAATCATCACTTCGTTACCTTCTTGGAAAGTTTTAGACTTCTTGTGTTTGTTGGCTTGTTCTTTATATTTGGCATTAGTCCTTTCAAGTCTCTCTCGAACCTCCTCTTGCAGAGTCTTCACTTGTTTGGTCATATTTTCAGCTGCTATGCTTAAGTTTGGTAAGTTTGGAAGTTTTATCAGATCAACAGTACTCTTTGGAACTTTCAAGTATACCAAGGAAAATGGTGATCTACCAATAGC
>JANKOD010000004.1:16783385-16795835 GCA_026284645.1 Erythroxylum acuminatum | reverse complement strand
GTCCTATTAAGTGACTCAGTCTGACCATCTGTTTGTGGATGAGCAGTGCTACTAAAGTTTAAAGAAGTATCAAACATCCTCCACAAAGTTCTCCAAAAGTGACTAAGAAACTTCGAATCTCGGTCAGATGTAATGGATTTAGGAATTCCATGCAACCTTACCACTTCTTTAAAGAATAGTCTAGCCACATTAGATGCATCGACAGTCTTCCTACATGCAATGAAATGCGCCATCTTGGAAAATCTATCAACTACTACAAAAATAGAATCAACTCCCCTTTGTGTTCTAGGTAGTCCAAGGACAAAGTCCATAGACAAGTCCTCCCAAATATCTTCCGGGATAGGGAGTGGCATATACAACCCCGTATTTTGGGATCTTCCTTTAGCAGTCTGACAAACATAACACCTTGTCACAAAGTTCCTAACATCTTTCTTCAACTGAGGCCAGTAGAACCTTTCTTCAAGACTAGTAATGGTCTTGTCCCTTCCCATGTGACCGGCTAATCCTCCACTATGCACATCACGAATCAACTTTTCTCTAAGAGAAGTATGAGGAACACAAAGTTGGTTACCATGGAAAAGAAAACCATCAGTAATGTGGAACTCACCAGCAGGTTGCTTCTGAACACACTTTAACCACATGTCCTTGAAGTCTTCATCATCCTCATAAAGCTCCTTTAAAACTTCAAATCCAACTACCTCTTGGGACACAGTAGAAAGCAATACTGTCCTCCTACTAAGTGCATCAGCCACCTTGTTAGTCACACCAGATTTATGTTTAATAACAAAAGGAAATTTTTGTAAGAAAGTAGTCCATCTGGCATGCATATTACTCAAGTGCTTTTGACTGTTCAGAAACTTTAAAGCTTGATGATCAGTGTAAAGAATGAACTCTCTTTGAATCAGATAATGTTCCCAATGTTTCAATGTTCTCACAACTGCATAAAATTCCTGATCATAGGTACTCCATCTTTTCCTTGTATCGTTAAACTTCTCACTAAAGAAAGCTACAGGTCGGCCTTCTTGAGATAAAACAGCTCCAATACCTACTCCACATGCATCACACTCAACCTCAAAAAGCTTGTCGAAGTCCGGTAAGGCTAGGATAGGAGTAGTGCTGAGTTTTTCCTTAATCAAAGCAAAACTTTTCTCAGCTTCATCATTCCAGTCAAACTTTCCCTTCTTCATGCATTCTGTGATAGGGGCCATAATTGAACTGAAGTTTCTAATGAGCCTCCTGTGGAAAGTAGCTAGCCCATGGAAAGATCGAACCTCACTAACATTCTTAAAGGCAGGTCATTCACGAATTGCCTTCACCTTTTCTTCATCCACATGAATTCCTTCAGAACTGATCACATACCCAAGAATAGTAACTTGCTAGTCAAGAAACTGCATTTCTTCAAGTTTAGGTAAAGCTTATTATGTTGTAAAACAGACAAGACTCTTCTCAAATGTTCTAGAAGCTCTTCAACTGTTCTGCTATCGACAAGGATATCATCAAAATAAACAACCACAAACTTTCCATCAAAAGGTCTAAGCACTTGGTTCATGAGTATCATGAAAGTGCTAGGGGCATTGGACAATCCAAAGGACATGGCTAGCCACTCATACAACCCCCTTTCGTTTTAAATGCGATCTTCCACTCATCCCAAGGTCTGATCCGTATTTGGTGATAACCACTTTTCAAGTCAAATTTAGAGAACACCTAAGAACCACATAGTTGATCAAGCATGTCATTCAATCTGGGAATAGGAAATCGATATGTCATGGTAATTTTGTTAATGGCTCTACTATCAACACACATTCTCCACGATCCATCCTTCTTGGGTGTCAAAAGTGCAGGAACAACACAAAGACTCATGCTTTCTCAGATCAAGCCATTTTTCATCAATTCTTTCACTTCTTCTCGTAGAATATCAACTTCTTTAGGGTTCATTCTATAATGGGGCAGATTAGGAAGCTGAGCTCCAAGTACTAGATCAATGTGATGTTGAATATCTCTCATAGGAGGCAATTCATTAGGTAATTTAGACTGGACCAGATCTGAAAACTCCTTCAAAAACGGCTGGATCCGATCTGAATTAGCTCCATCCTCCTACTCTTTCTCCTCTAATAATTGGTTCTTTACCACCAAGACATGAAACTCTTGAGTCTCCTTAATTTCCCTCTCAAAATCTTGCCCACTATGGATTAGCAATGTCTTTCCCTCCACTTTAAAAGTCTTTGGCCTATCAAAGCCTGCATTTGTGGGTTGCATGGTTACTTTCTTGCCTTTCCATTGGAATGAGACTATGTTATCTCTTCCCATATAAGTAATATCCTCGTCAAATTGCCATGGCCTTCCTAGGAGTATGTGGCTTGCATTCATGTCCACCACATCACAATAAACAGTAGCCTTGTAAGATTTTCCTATAGAAATAGGAACTTGACACACTTCAGTTACTCTCAAGGCTGGCCCATCAGTAAGCCAACCAATGGTGTAGGGATGAGGATGTTTCTCAATAGGAAGCTTCATGTGATCCACCAACTTTCTTGCCACTAAATTCTCATCACTGCAATTGTCTACAATCAAGTTGCACACCTTACCATTAATAGTGCAGAAGGATCTAAAAATGCTTCTCCTTTGTTGTGTCTCCTCGGTTTTAGATGAGCAAAATATCTTCCTTACCATTAGACTAACTTTGTCCTCGGCAACTTCTTCAACAAACTCTTCTTCTCCCTCTTCTTTAAGCTCTTCCAAATCTTCTTCACCTTTCTTAAGGTAGTCCCCTTTTTCAGCAACATTGACTATCTTTCTCTCAGGACAATTACTAGAGATATGTCCAGGCTTTTGGCATTTATAACACATGTCTATTTTTGGTGGTGCATAAGGGTTGGAACCCTTAGGAAGTCCTCTACTTCTGCTATTGCCACCTCCTTCAAAAGGCTTGCTTTTTTCCACTCTTAGATCTTTAGGGGAATTATCAATTTTCAACGTTTGAACTAACGCTTTCCCCTTTCCTACCACTTTGTTTGGAATTTGTTGAGTTGTTCTCCTAGGGTATTCAAACCTCTTAGGTGCCTTTTCCATCCTTTCAGCTTTCAAGGCCAATTGGTGGGCCTCCTCTATGTTCCAAATAGTGTACATTCTAAGGCTTTGACTTATGGATGATCTTAATCCTCTAAGATACCTTGAAACTTGCTGCATGTCGGATTCTTCAAGATTATTGCGTGCTGTCAGCCTCAAGAACTCAGAATGATACTCCTCCACACTCCTAGAACCTTGGACACAACTTTGATAAAGATCAAATAAGTGCAACTCATAATCAGGGGGTAAAAATCTAAGGAAAAGGACTTGTTTTAATTTCCTCCAAGATCTAATTGGTGGTTTTCCATTCCTCTCTCGATTCTTTTGAAGATTACTCCACCAAACTTTAGCACTACTTTTTAATTTATAGCCTACAATTCTCACTAGTTTATCATTTGCGACTTCCATCATCTCTTGAAAACTTTCCACCTCATCAATCCAATCAAGAAAGTCTTCAATGCTTAGATTTCCACTAAAGTAAGGGACCTCGACTTTAATCTTGTAATCATCTTTATCCTTTTGTCATCTTCTTGGTTGGTCTTGGTCTAGAATTTCTTCATCTGAACTATCTTCCATAAGAGTTATCTGATTCTGACCTTGAGCTCTCCTATTTTCTGCATTCCTTGGAAGATCAGATCTGCCAATAGGTTGGGATTGAGGTAAACCTCTGCCTTGAGCTCCATTAATTGGTATTCCTCCATTATTAGCTTGATTAAGGCCCATAATGGTTAGAAGTTGATCGATACGAGTCGCTAATCCATTAATAGCCTCCAAAACTTTGTTAAATCTTTGGTTATCTCCTTGTTAAGCAGTTATACTGGTTGGTCAAAACTGAGAACTTTTGGTTTGACCTTTTCAGGTTTTGGGTGAATTTTATGGGTTTTTTTTTGGGTTGGTAGGGCTGGAAGATGGGTTAGAGGGTGTGACACAGAAACAAAACTGAGGCAAGGCACTAGGAAAGAAATCCAGGAAAAAATTGGATTTAAATCTCTGTCACCAACTGACACAGCGGAAGTAGTTAAGTGGAGATTTTAGGTTAGTCTTTGAACCAAATCCAAGCATAAAACTTAGGATTTAATCAACAAGAGAAAGATAGTTTCTCTAAGGAAAATATTTTGTAGAAGCTTTTATTAAAGGCAATGTTTTTGATCCCCAAAACATTTGTTAACCCTCCCTTTTATACCCCTAAAGTGGCACATGAGAGTCCTAATTCTAGTGTGAAAACGATTGATTGAAATCGTTTTCTAAAGCTAACTTATTTCTTTTTCTTGCTGGACAAGAAAACCTACCTAACTAGGAAAATTAAAATAAAGCTAACTTTCTTTTAATAGTTTACCCCATAAGTTTGAGATATCCCTTGGCTACTAACCTTGCTTTATACCTCTCAAATGATCCATCAGCCTTATACTTAGATGTAAAAATTCACTTACAACTGACTGTGTTCTTCCCTTTGGTCTATCCACAATCTCCCATGTCTGATTCTTTCCTAGAGCAGCCATCTCCTCTTTCATGACATTTCTCCACACTCTTTTTGACAATGCCTCGGATACAGTAGTAGGGATAAAATGGTGTTTAGGCTGGTAATGAATTTTCTATGGTTTGGTGATATATTTTAGTGACACAGAGTGAGACAATGGGTACATGGGTCTTTTGGTGCCTTCTTTACTGCCTTTTTTGATAACTATAGAAAGGTTCATGTCATCACTAAGTGGTTCTACTGACTGTATGCTTAGGATTGGATCTGATCTTATCGTGGGGTTCTTGTCAAAGACTGAGTTGGATTCTTGAACTTGTTGCAAGTTCGGAACCGTCCTCCTAGTATATACCTGCAAAAATCTCAGAGCATTATGAATAACCTGATCGGGAACTTGAGAAGATATAGTTTTAGGAACTTGGGTTGGATTCAGATTAGATTCTACAGAAGTAGGAATTGATGATGGACTTTGATTTGATGTAGGAACAAACTCTGATGGAGAACCAAGGAGTGATACTGACTCTACTGGACGACTAGGGAGGTCAAGGGTACAACTACTCTCAAAAGTACTATCTTCTAGGAGGGATGTAGTCTCCCCCTGAAGTTTTGGCCGTTTGAAGTATGGTTGGTGTTCTATGAAATTCACATCAGTTGAAACATAAAGTTTTTTGGTTAGGATTTAGCATTTGTAGCCTTTTTGTGTAGAAGAATAACCAAGGAAAACACACTTGTGCGCTCGGGGATCTAATTTTCCTCTTTGGTGGCTATGAATGTGAACAAAGGCTGTGCAACCAAACACCCTAGGAATGAGTCCATTAGAATTTCGAAACTCTGGATAAAAGGTTTTGAGGACCTCAATGGGACTTTTAGTGGATAAAACTCGAGAGAGCAATCTATTGATCATATGAGTAGCTATGAGGATGACCTCCTCCCAGTAAGATTTTGGAACATTTCCTTGAAAAAGTAAGGCCCTAGTCACATTGAGTAAGTACCCATTTTTACGTTTAGCCACACCGTTTTTGAAAATATGGATCATGAATAATCCCTTGCTTTTGAAAATATGGAGTCATTGTGTGGTTGAAGTATTCCCTAGCATTGTTGAACCTAAAATTCTTAATTTTGACCCCAAATTGATTGTGAATCATAGAAAGAAAAGTAGGGATAACAGTGCTAACATTAGATTTCTGTTTTAGTAAGTAAAGCCAAGTAACCCGAATACAATCATCTACAAATGTAACAAACAATCTAACACCAGAAATGTTTGAAATAGGAGGACCCATATGTCACTATGAATCAAATGAAAAGGTTTAGAACTTCTTTTATTGTTGATAGTAAAAGATATACGAGTGTATTTTGCCAACTCACAAATTTCACAATGAAAATTTGAAATGTGTAATCCTTTGAACAAGTTAGGAACCATGAATTTAAGGCTTTAAAGGTAGGAAGACCAAGGCGAAGATATTAGCCAAATGGTCTCTTTATTGGAGGAACTAAACAAAGACACAAATTATTCATAATATTCTGAGAAAAATCAAGGTGATAGAGGCCATTCTTTTCCTTTGCAAGTCCAGTCTTCCTCCCCGAGCCTTGATCCTGCAAAACACAATAAGTTGGAGCATTAAGATCATGAGTAAGTTTTTTGATTGACCCATGGTCAGTTGATAATTTCGGCACATGAAGTAGATTTTTAAGAGTGAGGGAAAGTGTGACCCTGATGTCTCCTACTTGCAATGGTAGCCAAGGATTCATTTGCCACCATGATCTTCCTATTACTAGGGCAAGGGTTATAGGCATTGAAAAAACGTGATGAATGAGTCATGTGGTATGTGGTTCCAAAATCAATTATCCATGAATTGTTGTAGGTTTTATCTGAGGCATTCATGCAAGTGAAGTATGAAGCTTACCTGAGAGAGCCAATGAAGAAGCCCCAAATGGTTTTTCATGGAAACCTAGCAAGTTTTTTAGTTTTTCTATCTCCTCACTTTTGAATCCGACATTGTCCACCTTTACTTCCTCATTGAATTGTTTTGCTAAGTGAGCTCAAGGTTGATTTCTTTGTTGGAACTTTGGTTGCCCTCCACGGTTTCCCCACTCATGACTTGGAGGTTTACCATTTAATTTCCAGCATCTTTCTTTGGTATGTCTCAGCTTCTTGTAATATGTACACCACAAGTTGTCTTTGTTATCCTTCAACTGAGGATTTTTGTCAGTCCTCCCTATCCTTTGTTGATCTCCTTTTGTTGCTAGTGCAGTCCCTTCAGTTGTTGGAACTCCGAGCATGATGTTTCTTCTACTCTCCTTAGCTCTAATTAATGAGATTGTCTCTTCCAATGATGGCATCTCTTCTTTACCAATAATTTGGACTCTTACCTGGTCAAATTTTGGGTTCAAACTGGCCACAATGATTATACACCCTATCTTTCTCAATAAAATTCTTTAGGATTGGGGCATCCTCCACAAACTTCATCTTAAATACTCGATAATGATCAGAAGATTGGCATATTTTGTAACAATCTTATCTCCTTGTTTTGCTGCCCCAGTTTTGATTTTTACCGCATAAATTCTGGCTGCATCATGATCCTTTGAATAGGTAGGCCGGATAAACTCCCAAATCTCCTTTTCACAAGCAAGAAACATGCAGGTGTCACTAATGGTAGGATCCATCGAGTCCCAAAGCCATGACATAATCGTTGAATCCTCTTGCTTTTCTGGTCTACTGGTTGTGATACGGCTAAGTCTTTCTTTACCCTTTAGGCATTTAAGAATGAATTGAGACCACTTTAGATAGTTGTTTCCATTGAGTCGATAGGAAGCTCTAATATTTTGTAACTCACCAGTTTTTTGGACAGAATTTACCTCCTCTGAGATGGAAGTTTCGATTGTAGACACAGTGAAGGAATAGAAGGTTTAAAAAATAGAAGACTCTGGAAAAAATTACGGCAATTAAGGGTGTGAAAAATTGGAGAAAAACTAACAACAATGAAGTCTGTACGGCGGTAGAACTTTGACAAAGAAACCTTAGAGCTCTGATATCATATTTAAGAAGATTGAGAGGAAAAATTCTTTATTTCTCTCTTACTCTTTTAGGTTTCAATGCATCAGAATATATACAGTAAGTATTAGATACACAATAGGAAATACCTAATTTAAAAATAGGGAAAATCTTAACTAAAATCTCTCAAATTAAGAGATATCATTAACACCCCTAATATCTATCAAATAATAATAGCATTTACAGCTAATATACATCTCGACAAAAACATTATTTGGACCCATATTGTACCTTAATTTCACTTTATGTTCGATTGGGTGAAATTTCAATTCATTTAAAACTAAATGACAGCATCGTAGTTTGTCCATACCATATTTAGCCATCTTAGTTAATTATCATTTAGACACTTTTTCAAAAGGTTTTGCATACAAAATTTGAGGGGCATTTAAGTGCCATTTTCCTACTTATTTTAGTTTCTTTTTCACTTTCATAAATTGTATCTTTGAGAAGATGCTCAAGTCCTTTTGATTTTCTTGCTTACGTATAATAAGACGAGGTAAAAATTATTGGTTCTATCCACTTCTTTCTTTGATAAGCTTTACTTCTGTATAATGGTTTATTTGCATGCTGATCTCTGTGAAATGCTACGTATTTAGTCATTATGCGAAACATAAGGGGCTGTTTGGTTTCACTTTTGTTTTTCTATTATAGTTTTTAGCTTTTATTTTCTATTTTTAGTTTCTGTTTTTTTTTCAAATAAAACAAAAACGTGTTTGATTGTTAATATCAATTTAGTTATTTTTTTTATTATTGATGATAATTAAGTATTAGATAAAACTTAATGATGAATTTTTTTAATTAATTACGTTTATTTTAATCTCTTATATAATATTTATTAATAAATTATCAATAAAATTATTTTAAAATAAATAATTTAAAAATTAAATTAAATTTTAAATATAATTATATTAGTTATATTTAATTTAATTATAAAAATTAATTAAATTATTAATTAAATTAAATTAATCATAATTTTTATTAATAATTAATTTAAATTAATTTAATATATAATATTAAATTAAATTATTCATAATTCTTATTAATAATTAATATATCAAATAATTAAATAATATATATCTAGTTTATGAAAAAACAAAAATTGAAAACAAAAACTACTTTTTGTGGTTTTCATAAATTTTGGGATCGTTTGGTTCTACTTCTGTTTTTCTGTTGTAGTTTTCAGTTTTTAGTTTTCGTTTTTAGTTTTTAGTTTTTGGTTTCCTTTCAAATAAAAACAAAAACTGGTTGGTTGTTAATGTTAATGTAGTTATATTTTTATTACTAATAATAATTACATATTAGATAAAACTTAAAGATTAATCATTTTTAATTAAATAAAATAAATAATTTAAAAATTAAGTTTTAAAAAATAATATTTATTTGAAATATATTTTAATTGTAAGTCAAATTTTATTTTATTAAAATAAAATTTTATTTTTAATAAAATATGATTATGAAAAGAAAAAGAAACAAACATAAAAAAACACTTTTTATGGTTTTCATAGTTTTTGAGAAATGGAAGAAACCAAACTAAAAACAAAAACAAAAAACTCAAGCAAACATATTTTTTTACTGAATTTGAAAACAAAAATAGATAACCAAAAATAAAAATGAAAGCAAACACCCCCTTTGAAAACTAGAAGAAATCAAAACCAAGAACAGAAACTAAAAACTCAAACAAGTAAGTTTTTTCACTAAATTTGAAAACAAAAATAGAAAATCAAAAACTTGAACAGAAACAAACAAGCTCAAGTCTCATGCAATCACTAATAGGAAATCCTATATTGTCTCTAGTTCTATTAGTGGGGACTTCTCTCTTTCTTTTCTGTAAGTATGTTCTGAATGTTGTTTCTTAGTCTCATTTATGATAGGAACTTCGAAAATTTGACCACTAGATGACTGTATATTTTATATTGCAGATGACTGTAGTAGAAGCTAGTGTTGGGAAAAAGAAGATAAACCCACCAGATGATTCCTCACAGTTGAGTTCTGAAGTAGCCTTTTTGTTAAATGAGGGAGTTGCAACAAACACCACAGGAAATGTTTTTATTCCCAAGGTAGAATTCTATTTCCTTTGTTGTCAGGTGTTGGTTATTTGATTTGGCTTAATCCTTTCATAACATTGCTGAATGGCCTAGGTTTACACTTTTATTTGATTTTTTGACTCCCAATTTTACCATATTTTAATCATCAATCAACTTGTTCCTCCTACTGTCAAGGCAATTGCTAGACTTAACTAATGTTGGTGTATATATAAATTGTTTATTGTATTACTTTTGCAGGATGGTGGAGATGTGGAAATTTCTGGACCTCCAACAGAAAAGGCAATTCTTTCTTGGGCAGTCAAGGCACACTCTTTCACCACTCAATGTCTATTAGATTCATATGCGTATTTGTGAAGTTAATTGCAGTTAACAAATGTTTTTGTTCTTGCCTTTTTTTTTCCACCAGTTGGGTATGAAGTTTGATGTTATCAGATCAAGGTGTGAAGTCCTTCATGTTTTTCCCTTCAACTCAGAGAAAAAGCGAGGTGGTGTTGCCATTCGAATGGTAATGTCTTCACTCCAAGTTTGCCTTAGATTTGATGATAAAGCTTTATGTAGATTACAACCTTGTTCTATTGACTACTGTAACTAAATCCTAGTTTAGGGTATTGCTTATTCTTTCTTTTAACATTTTGGAAGAAATTCTTTCCCATAAATTAATACTTATGTGTATTTAGTGACATCTTATATTGCTACTTCATGAGTTGTATGATAGTAGGTGCATTAATGTTATTTTAAAATATGTTTTTTTGAGAAGGTTGGCATTTAAATGTTGAAGTACTAAAGTTGTTAAAATGTTGTAGATATTAATGTTGCAATAGACAGTGGAGAAGTTAGAAACATAAATATTAAAGATAAGCTAACAAGTCTTTGACGTCCTTGATTTTAATCTACCTTGACCTAGGATAACATCTTAACCATGCTATAATCTTCTTTCTGAAAAAGGTTCACAAACCTTTTTTTAATCACTACATTCTTATGTTTTATATACTAAAGATTGTTATTTTTTGAGGAACTTTTCCCGTCGACTTTTTTAGGACTCTAAAGTCCACATACATTGGAAGGGAGCAGCAGAGATAGTTCTGGCCTCATGCACAAGATATCTTGACTCAAGTGGTTGCTCACAGTTGAGTGATGCTGATAAGGTTAGGAATTGGGTTGTGTTATTTAAAATGATGTATTCCATTCATGAAGGTAAAATAAATAAAGAAATAAGAATGCCATTCATAAGCTTTATGAGCACCATGCAAATGTCAAGGATATTCAAATGAAAATAAGGAATATTACTGCTGTGGAGAATGGTGCAATAGATCACTTGTAGTTCATATTTACATTCGTTTGAAATTTCTAAGTTAACTGTTGCTTTCTATTAATTGCCTGAAGTAAGAAGAATGACACAAAAACTATTAGATATTTTTCTATATGAGATCTGTCAAGATAATTTGTATTACCTTTGTAATGAACTATGTATTGGTAAAAACTTACCCAAGTCCCCTGGTAGGAATTTTTCAAGAATGCAATTGATCTCATGGCGGAACGTAGCTTGCGATGTGTTGCCATTGCATATAGGCCATATGAATTAGATAAAGTTCCTATTGATGAAGAGGGCTCAGGAAAGTGGAATTTACCTGAAGACGACCTTATTTTGCTTGCCATTGTGGGTATTAAGGTATAACATATCTTTATATGTGATTTGTTTCTCCTATGCTCTCTCCCTCTCTCCGTATATATATGTGTGTGTGTGTGTGTGTGTGTGTGTCTACGCACAAGAAAGTTATGAAGTTACATGTTCATTTTTTTCTATGTTTGGGTAAATAATTTGAGAAGCATCATTGGTTTTCATACTATGAAAAGCTTAAGTTATATCTGTAGTGGGACAATAATACGGTTCCTCATATCCAATATATTTGAATTTAAATATAGTTCTATTTTGAACTTTACCTCCTTGTCACCTTTGCTATAAACTCAGTTACTTCTACAGTGTACACTTTTAACTAATTTAACGTTCCTCTACAGGATCCTTGTCGTTCAGGTGTTAAAGATGCAGTAAGAGTGTGCACTGAAGCTGGTGTAAAGGTACTGTGAAATTTTATATCATTTTTGTTGGCCAAATGTATCTTGAGTATATTTAAAGATTATTTTCATATCTAATAGCTCAATTGTCTTGCCCTTTTTGATGTAGGTGTTTTTCCTTTATTTAAGTAATAGACTATTAAAAACAGAGAATAAATTATGAAAATGGGGAATACATATTTCCTGTATTGATGTACAAGTATTTAAAGACGTTTACTAGAAACATAAAAGGCAGTTAATCTTCCTTATTATGAATTAAATAATACTTCCTAAAAGTTTGCTCACAAATCTCTCAACTATCTAAATATAGCACATAGTGAAATGTTACACATAATTACATATAATTAAAATATCTTTCAACACTCTCCCTTAAGCTGGCATGAATATATCGCTCCCAGCTTAGTAACTAAATTGTTATATCATGCCTTAGGAAGTTATCTGGACAGTATAACTATTGTTTGGCCCACAATAGGCATGTAAGACAAGGTATCACGCCATTTTCTATCTTCTCCTTTATGAAATGCTTGTCCACTTCTAAATGCTTTGTCCTCGTATAGAAAGGGATTATGAGCTATAGAGCACAACCTTGTTATCGCCATAGTAGTTAATAGCAGATAGCGGCACGGAGCGGCCGACCCCGAAAACGCTATAGCGGAATAGCGGATAGCGGATAGCGGAGCGGCCGCTATTTCTACACACACATATAAGCTTTCTACACACACTGTCACACACATATATAT
>JANKOD010000004.1:16755865-16767523 GCA_026284645.1 Erythroxylum acuminatum | reverse complement strand
ACAAGTTAATAATAACATAATTAAATATTGTAAAATAAATATTTATACAATAACAAAATAATAAATGAATTACATCAACTCTTCTTATTATACTGCAGGGGCATTTTTGTCATTAACAATGTTTTTTGTTCTGTCCCCTGCAACTAAACACATTTCTGTCCTCAGGGCAAAGACAATTTTCTCTGTTCTGTCCATTGCAACCAAACATCTCACTGTCTCCAATTCTTGTTCTGTTCCGTCCTCTTCTGTTCCGTCTCGTCCTGTCTCTGCATGTTGAAGACGCTAACCATACAGACAATTACAACCTTTTCCTTTAGCTCCCCTCCCAAAGCTTGGAACTTCGTAGTTACTGATGGAGAGACTTCGGTAAAGTTTAAACTAATTCCTAAGTTTAACAATAACCCAATTATTTCTCCCCCAATAGATGTTTTGCAAGCTGGAGCAGCTAAACGGAAGACAACTCTAGTCAGTTTTTTTTTTTCTTGATAAAAAACCTTCCTATCCTTCAATTAAGGTTAAAAATGGGTTAGAACATGTTCTAATAACCAAGAAAGATTATTTTCTATTCAAATTTAGGGATGTAGCAAGAATGACAATAATGTTAGATTCAGGTCCATGATATTGGAGAGGAAAGCCTATGTTTTTATAAAAGCGGAGGCCAATTATAAGTTTTGATAAAGCCTCTTTAAAAATGTTTCCATAGAATCCCGTTAGAGTATTGGACTAATATGGGAATGAGCAATTTGGCAAGTGTAATTAGGAAATCGTTTAGGCTAGATAATCAAACAGCAACAATGTGAAGAATAGCAAATAGAAAGAAATGCAAAACTACTAAAAGTTTTATCAGTTCATAGATTGGGTGAAGAAGGAGAATTCCTAACCATTGAAATATCAATTTCGTTCCCTTAAAAGCTAGATCACTCAACTATGCTTGGGTGAAGAAGAAGAACCCCTACATATTGAAATATCAATTTCTTTTCCTTAGAAGCTAGATCACTCAACTATGCCGAAGGTTTGGATACCAAAATCTAATTGTCATCCCTCAATTACTGATTCCCAATCACTAAACTTTCATAAACCTTCCCTCTATCGTCCAATTTAACTTCCTCTATAAACCAAAAACCTATGGCCTCCCTCCCTAATTCTCAAGGAAATAACAAAACAGAACCAAACTCTTCAAACCAAAACAATTCTAAAAGTTGCGCAAACTCTAAAAATCCACTACCAAACTTTGTTCTTTTAACCAACCCCTCTTTACACCTTCAAACTTTAAACACCATTGAAGCAAATTCAATGGAGACAGGGCTTATTGAAAAAAAAAAGAATTAAAAAGAAAGGAACTCAATGTTGTGGAGAATTCAATAGGAAGTCTAGTAAAAAAAAGATAAGGGCTTGATATGCTCTTCAACATCATGATTATAGCTTGGAATATAACGGGATTGAATTATCCCAAAAAATAACAAACAATGAAACATTTCATCAAATAGAAAAACTATTTTTTGATAGGCGTGCTGGAAAAAAGGATTACAATTTTTAGGGGGAAAATGGAGAACAATTTCTAATCATGCTCGTCATAGGCTCGGAATAATTATATTAGCTTACAACCCAAATAATATTCAGATGCTCAACACAAAATAGATATAACAGTTTCTGTATGTGGAAGTGTTTTCATATCCACTTTAAGAAAGGATCCAAGTTATCTTTGTCTATGCTGCTAACTATGGTTTTTAAAGGAGTAAGCTATGGAAAGACATAAAGGAGTTAGCAAAAATGTTCAAGGCTCCATGGATTGTACTAGGAGACTTTAATTGCATCCTCCATCCTCATAAAGCTAAAGGAATATATAGTAAAGTAGGAAAGGTAGATAAGGAATTAAGAGATTGCCTTAACAATTTAGGACTAATGGATCTCTCATAAATAGGAAATCTATATACTTGGACTAATAGACAATAAGGTAACTTTCATATAAGGAAAAAATTGGACAAGGGGCTAGTAAATTCATATTTGATAGATAAATTTCATAATATAGTGGCTTGGTTTACCAATCCTAGGATCTCATATCACTTCCCATTGGAAATTAGAATGGCTCAACATATAAAAAAGCTAAGAACCCCATTTAGGTTCTTTAACTTTTTAATTGAGTTAGAAGGATATGAGAACATAATAACTCAATGTTTGAATTGTTCAATTGAGAGTTTTGAATCTTTCAAGCTAGTTGCTAGATTGAAGATCATAAAGGAGGAACTAAAAAAAATCCACAAGAAAAACTTCAAAGATGACATTCTTAAAGATGTAAATAAACAAATAATTGAACTAAATGACCTGCAGACTTAGTTATACAATAACCCAGGGAATTAGGATTTGAAAAGAATGTAGAAAGCAAAGCTGAATTCTTAGCTCTCCTCATTGGAAACCTATAATACTTTTTAAAAGAAAAAAGTAAGAATCACCTTGACAAAAGAAGGGGACTCAAACACTAACTTTTAAAGATGCATTCAAATTAGAAGAAATATTAATAAAATCTTAGGAATCCTTGATCATATAGGAATCCTTTGTTATGACTAATACAAGTCTAAATAGCTAGAATTTATCCCATTTCAAAGCCTTCCTAGGTGTTGATTCCTCTACCACAAGCTTAATCTTTTAACTTTCAAAGTTCGTCTCCCCCTCCTTAAGTCAATCCCAGTTAGATGCCCGTTTAGCTCCTATTTCTTACTCTAAAATCAAATATACCCTTTTTAGCTTCAATCCTAATAAGTCCATATGACCAAATTATCTTGATGTATATTTCTTCCAAGGATCCTAAAGTTCATTAAAGTCTTATATTTATAATATGTTTAAGGAGTTCTTTACCTTAAGATCCCTACTTAGAGAAATAAACAAGACCTTCCTATTCCTAGTCGTCAAAGTATCCAACCCTTCTTCTTTCTAAGACTTTAGGTCAATTTTTTATTGTAGCATCCTTTACAAAATTATTTCCTAGATTTTAGCCTAGAGAATTAATCCTTATCGAAATCTCTAACAAAATTTTCTCAGTCTAGTTTTTATCACAAGTAGAAATATCAAAGAAAATTTGTTGTTTGCTTAAGAAATTTTCAAGGATTATCACAATAACAAATCCATAAAGAGTTGTTCTATGAAGATAAACTTTAATAAAGCTTTTGATTCACTCAATTGGACATTTCTACTTCGCACATTCTAGGTTTTTGGCTTTCCTCCTAAATTCACTAATTGAATTCATCAATTTAAGTCAACCCCTTGCACTGATCAATAATGAAGCCACTCCAATCTTTAAAGGAGTAAAAGGGGTTAGATAAGAAGATCCCCCATCTCCTTATATGTTTGACCTAGTAATAATGGTTCTTACAAGAATGATACATCATGATATTGCTCAAGGGAGATACTATCACTATAAATGCAAGATAATTAAAATCTTTAATTTTTCATTTGATGAGTGACTTATTACTGCTATGTGGGATAACTTAGAATTGATTTAATTGTTATTATAATGTTTAGAAAATTTTATTAGGATGTCTGGACTGTGAATAAACATGGGAAAAATCATATCATTACATCCTTTATTTCAAATCAATTAGAACAGTCATTGATTCATGCCTTAAGTTTATAGTGGATTAAAGCTCCTCTTAAATAACTTAGCATCCCAATTACAACATCTAGACCCTCCTATCAAGAATATAAACCAATCTATGATACAATCCTATGTAGAACCTATAGTTGGATGTCTAAAAATTTTCCTATACTGGAAGAATTCAATTGATAAAACTTACACTTGATGGAATGCACATTTACTAGAGTTCTCATATAGCTTTGCCAACCAAAATCATCAAAAATATAGAGAGGATCTTTAGAAATTTCTTGTAGAGTAGGACTGGGGATAACAAAGGGATTTATAAGGTAAAATAGAAAGACATTTCTATGCCCAAATCACAAGGGAACTTAGGAATCAAATCAATGAGGGTGGTAAATCATTAATGAAAAAAAGAATATGGGCTCTATATAATGAAAAGGAGACACATTTTTTCTTGGAAAATGATGACTAGTTTTTTCCTCCTCACTAGAATTATGCCTTTCATGAATGTCTTAGCTTTTCCCTTTGATCTCCCGCACTCCTGCTTACACACTATTCTTCACTATTCTTCACCTTTAGCTCAAGCTACGACCTCATCTTTTAGGTTTAATTTGTCTAATCAGTCCAAATTGGGTTCTTTCTATTTCAAGTAACTTGCCCCCTTTTTTGATTTCCCGCTTAAGCCCAGATCCTAACAATTTAACGTTAGAGGAAAAATGTCAGTTGAAGCTTAGGCTGCTCGTCCTTTTCTAGAAACAAGTTCATCGTTGTAATAGATGCATGAAGACTTTGTTGCCCTTCCTTCTAAGCTGACTAAACCCAGCAACTCGCCCCTTGCTTAGAAATTG
Organism: Erythroxylum acuminatum; assembly: GCA_026284645.1. Classification (NCBI taxonomy): domain Eukaryota; kingdom Viridiplantae; phylum Streptophyta; class Magnoliopsida; order Malpighiales; family Erythroxylaceae; genus Erythroxylum; species Erythroxylum acuminatum. The sequence goes on along the minus strand of JANKOD010000004.1, from coordinate 16,763,086 downwards.
GAGAAACCGTCTTGGAGAAGAGTTGTAGGAAATTTAGAAACGTTTGGCAAGCTCCACTTCATACCGCAAAATAATGAAGGATTTTTCGCTCCTCTTTTTGATGTCTTGATAAAGGGAGTGATCAAATGAAAAGCTATCCTATTAGGTTACTTCCCACACAAGATATTGGCTTTGCAAGTGTTCAACATTGTGCTAACTTAAATTGGAAGAAATGGGGGCTGGAAAGCACCATGATCATTAAAGAAGAATTCTTCATTTTTTCACTTCACCTCTAGAGAAACGGTGCAAAAGATTATGGATTTGGGTCTTTGGCATATACATGGTAAACCTATTTCTTAAGGAAATAAGAAATAAGATTCAGATTAGATAGATCAGAGATGAAATCCATTCCCATCTTGGTCAATTTTCATCGCATTCCTCTAGAATACTAGTCCTTAGAGGCCCTAAGTTATCTACTAGCTAACTAGGCACACCACTAGATTTGGATGACAACACAACTAATTTCAAGAGGGTAGGATTTGTAAGCATTGAAGTTGATGCTATAAAGGAACTACCTTATTACTTACCAGTTATGAAACTCAATGGCAATCAGGATTTGCTTGAGGATAGGGTTAGGTTGTCATAACCATAGAGACCTCATTTGAGAGATACCGTCAAAATCTAGATGCTTGAGAAAAATGAAGAAAAAAAAGGCAAATACAGAGGTGGAGGAAAATATTCAACAAAGCAATTCCAGTGAAACCTCATTCAATAATACAAGTTCTGACCTGATAACAGTAGGGAAGAAATCTTTGCAGAGCCAAACTTATAACACTCCTACTAAGCATAATATGGAGACCATTATGCTAAAAGAGGAACCTATAAGGAATGAGTTAATTCAATCTAAGTCATCAAAGGGTAGCAATGAGGTTCCAGTGGGGAAGCTGACAGTTGAATACCAAATCCAAAAACTCCTGATTATGTGCATTATATGGAATGTTTATGGACTCAATTTTCCAAATAAATAGCTAACTCGAGAGAGTCGAGGTTTAGACCGAGAGGCAGTTTTGTTCATGCTGGTAGTGGTAGAGGTCAAGTATCTGGAGGGCAAACACAATAGATGCCTAGTTGTGAGCATTATAGAAAGAAACATGGTGGAGAATGTTGGAAGATATCGGGAGCTTTCTTGCGTTGTGGCTCTTTTGATCACCAGATTTGAAACTGTCCCGCTACTTTGGGAGCACAGTCTGGAGTGAGAGGAGGATCAGTGACTGAGAAGACTGTCCAGCAAAGTAGAGCTAGTAGACCAAGACAGAGAGACAGAGGTAGGGGTAGAACAAGTTTAGTAGGTCCTAGTGTTAGAATTGAGGTTTAGAGTAACCAACCGCAGTCCTAGGTCAAGATTTTTGCTATTACCAAATAGGAGGCACATAATTCTCCAGATGTTGTTGCAGGTGTGTTATATGTCTTTCAATTTGAGGCAATTGCATTGTTAGATCCAGGATCTACGCATTCATTTATCACACCACATTTGGCATCTAAATTACATTGTGAGAGAGAGATGTTGAAATGTGACTTAGAGGTGAGTACACCAATAGGTAGTACTATAGTGATTGGAGAAGTGTGTAAAGGGTGTATTATTCGGGTTGACCAAGCTTAGTTGAAAGATGATTTGATAGTACTGCAGTGGAAAGAGATAGACCTCATTTTAGGTATGGATTGGCTTACTGCTCATAGAGCTATAATGAATTGTTATACTAAAGAAGTCATTCTTGAATCTTTTATGCAACCAAGAGTAATATTTCGAGGTATTAGTCAAGTAGTGCCAGCTAGATTGATTTCATCAATTAGAGCTTTTAGGCTGATTCGAAGTGGACGTGAGGCTTATTTAGCTTATATGACCAATATCTGAACTGAGCAGACAGTACAGGATATTCATGTTGTTAGGGATTTCTTATATGTGTTTCCTACTGAATTATTAGGATTACCCCCAGATAGGGGGAAGGAGTTTACTATCGACCTTGTTCTAAATACTGCTCCTATATGTATTCCTCCATATAGGATGGCACCTATAAAACTTAAGGAACTTAAGACTCAGTTGTAGGAGTTGTTGGATAAGGGCTTTATCAGGCCCAATGTGTCACCTTGAGGAGCTCCAGTTTTGTTTGTGAAGAAGAAGAAGGATGTGACTTTGAGATTATACATTGATTATAGACAACTGAATCAGGTCACAGTGAAGAATAAATATCTCTTACTAAAAATAGATAATTTCTTTGATCAATTACAAGGAGCTCAGGTGTTTACTAAATTGGATTTGAGGTCAGGGTATTATCAATTGAAGATAGCAAAAGCTAATGTACCAAAGAGTGCATTCAAAACCAGATATAGACACTTTGAGATTTTGGTGATGCCTTTTAGGATGACAAATGCTCCGATAGCCTTTATGGCATTGATGAATAAGGTATTTCCATCTTACTTGGATAACTTTGTGATTGTATTCATAGATGATATTTTGGCATACTCGAAGAGCGGAGAGGAACATTATGAGCATTTGAGGTTAGTCTTACAGATAATGAGAGAGAAGCAATTGTATGTCAAGTTCAGTAAGTGTGAATTTTGTCTTAATCAAGTGGTGTTCTTGGGTCATATAGTATCTGCATATGGCATATAGGTAAACTCGAAGAAAGTTGAGGCAGTGATAAAGTGGGAAGCCCTAGAAATGTGTTTGAGATTTGGAGTTTTCTTGGGCTAGCAGGTTATTACAAAAGGTTTATCGAGGGGTTTTCATTAATCTCAGCCCCTTTGACAAAGCTTCTGAAGAAGAATGTACCTTTCTAATGGACTAATGAATGCCAAAAGAGTTTTGAGGAATTAAAACATCGATTAACTATAACACTGTGTTAGTTATTCCATCTGGATTTGGAGGATATGTTATGTATAGTGATGCTTCACACCAGGGATTAAGATGTGTTATGATGCAATATGGTAGAGTGATTGCATATGCATCAAGATAGTTAAGGTCTCATTAGTTCAACTATCCGGTTCATGACATAGAGCTTGTTGCATTGGTGTTTGTTTTGAAAATTTGGAGACATTATTTATATGGTGAAACATTTCAGATATTTACAAGTCATAGAAGTTTGAAATATTTATTAAGTCAGAAAGAGCTGAATATGAGACAACAGCGATGGATCGAACTGCTTAAGGATTATGATTGTACAATTGAATATCATCTAGGTAAAGTTAATGTTGTGGTTGATGCATTAAGTAGGAAATCTAATAGCAGTGTAGCACTAATTCAAACATCGAGGTTACAAATCCTAGTTCAACTGAGAGCATTGAATGTTAAGCTAAGTTTGGGGTAGAATGAAGCATTATTAGCTACGTTAAAGCTTAGACCAGTATTGTATGAAAGGATAAAAAAAAACTCAAAGCAAGGATCCAAAATTAGTGAAGTTATTTGAAAAGTTGAAACATAACTTGAATTCTGAGTTTGAGTTGAGAAATGATACATTGTGGTTGAAGTAGAGATTATATGTACCTTATGTTAATGATTTAAGGAAAGAAATTTTAGAGGAAGCTCACATGGAAGCTTATGCTATGCATCCTGATACTACTAAGATGTACAGTATTATGAAAGGACAGTTTTGGTGGTCAGGGATAAAGAAGCAAGTGGCTGAGTATGTGGCTAAATGTTTGACATGACAACAAGTTAAGGCAGAGCATCAAGCTCTAGTTGAGAAGTTACAGTCATTACCTATTCCAGAGTGAAAATAGGAGAGGATCACAATAGATTTCATTATGGTTTTGCCGAGGACTCTGAGGCAACATGATGCTATATGGGTCATTGTTGATAGATTAATAAAATCGACACATTTCTTACCTGTGTGAAAAAAACACATTGGATCAGTTATCTCAAAGGTACGTTAATGAGATAGTGAGGTTGCATAGAGTACCATTATCTATTGTATTATACTGAGAACACATATTTACTTTAGATTTTAGGGGCAATTTACAAACAACATTGGATACAAAATTAAATTTTAGTACAACATTTCATCCTCAAATAGACGGACAGAGAGAGAGGATAATTATGACTGTTGAGGATATGCTCAGAGTTGGTGTTTTAGAGTTTCAAGGAGCATGGGATCAATATGTAGCTCTCATTGAATTTGCATATAATAATGATTATCACAGTAGTATTGGTATGGCTTCATATGAAGTGTTATATCGCAGAAAGTGTTTATCGCCTTTATATTGGGATAAAGAGAGCCTAAGGATTGATGAAGGCCTAGAGTTGATTCAAGATATCGTCAATAAGGTAAAATTGATTTGTAGTAGGATCAAGGCAGCTCAAGACAGGCAGAAGAGTTATGTGGATCAACACTGGAGGGATATGGAGTATCAAGTAGGAGATAAGGTGTTCTTGAGAGTGTCACCTTGGCAAGGAGTGCTAAGGTTCGGTAAAAAGGAAAAGTTAAGCCTTAGATAGATTATTCCTTATGATATTACTGAAAGAATAGGACCGTTGGCTTACAAGTTAACATTACCACCAGAGATGTCTCAGATTCACAATGTGTTCCATGTTAGTATACTTAGGAGATATAGGTCAGACCTAACATATGTATTACTGGCGCAGGAAGTTAAAATTGCAACTAATTTGAGTTATCAAACTAAGCAATTGAGAAACCGAGTAATCCCATTGGTTAAAGTCTTTTGGAGGAATCATTCGAGAGAAGAAGCCACATAGGAGACTGAGGAAAACATAAGGAAACAATACCCTCATTTATTTGATCAATTAGGTAAGAATTTCGAGGACAAAATTTCTTAAGGTGAGAATTATAATAGCCTGGGTTCCAAAACTTACTGAGGGTTAGAATCTTAGACTATTAAGTCATATCATTTGAGAATTTATGAAGTGCATTTTATTCACATGCATAATATTCGCATACATACATGAATCATGATTTAGTAAACATTTCTAAGATTGTATATGCACTCAATTGACATATTCTGCGGTATGAAAGGTTTAAAATGATCATGATGTGAATTTTGTATTGCTTATGTCTTAAATTTTGGTTTCATGGTTTATAATTAGTAAATTTGGAATTAATTGTTACAATTGAAAATTTGATGAATTAAAATGTACATTAAGTGTAGGAAAAATGTCAAATTGGCACATGAAAATTTAGGATGACTAAGCCTATGAAATAATTTACACATGGCAGTAGAATTGAGTAACATTTGGCATAAATAATTAGTGAAAAATGGCTTAGAGGTTGAGTGACAAATGGCCTAGCATAATTGTGACATTTGCAGCTTATGGAGAGGATAAATGAAATGTATGCATAGGGACAAATTTCATAATGAAATGGTGACACCTAGCACCTAATGAGTTAACCTAATGCAGAAGTTGTTTTGCTGTTTTCATTCTTCTCCTCTCTTCCCTTTCATTACCGAATTATCCACCCTCTCCTAGCTCTGAAATTTTGCTTCTATTTCGTTCATCACTACTCCAAAATCTTGACAAGATTCTACATTAAGAAAGCTATATTCCGCTTTCTTTGATCTTGCTATTTTCTTGTTACTGAAAACCATCCAATTTTCACCTTGTATTTGAGATGATCTTGCATGCATATAAGGCAAAGTAGACTTGATGAATTGAGGTGGAACTTGAGCTAAACAAGTAAAGTACTAGTCTTTGTGGCATGTAGTAATTGAAAGTTTATGATGATTGAATTGGGATGGATAGCATGTAGTGTTGATGATGAAGTGTGCTGGAAAAATGATAAATGAATTGGATACTTTTTCTATTTTGGTTTTGAAGTATGAGAACTATAGGTTATAGGTTGTTATATGGATAATTTAGATTAAGATTTGAAGTTTAAATGAAGGTGAATTTATGCTAAAGAAAGGTTCTAGTGAAGTGTTCTTGAATTTGAAAAAAAAAACTAAGACTACATATATCATGAGATTAAGTGAATGAAAGTTTCTGTTTTGTTTTTGTATACATGAAAGATAAATAGTTTATAAGCTACCAATTGAATGATTATAAGTTGGAATTGGAGATGAAATTGATGAGGAATTGAAGTATAATTAAGCTATACTTGAGGTATAATTAATGGATTAATATGAAGATGTTTTGAATTTGGTATGAAGGAGTTAGAATCTGGAGAAATTGAAGGAAAATGGAGAGTGCACATTCGGTTCACTAATCCGACGATCGTGGGAAGTCCTCCATGATCGTAGGCAATGCTTTGAAATGAAAATTTTACGTTTTATGTGATTGTTGGATCAACTAAGGATAAGTTACTTTACTTTGGTGTATTTGGACGTGATTAAGACCTGAAATGAACCTAGATTGATGTTTGATTAATTGGTAAAGGGTTTGATAAGTTTAGGTTGTTAATTGATGTTTTAACTTAAGGAATGGATTGTTTTGAAATCAATATATCTAAAATCTGGAATTTATGTGTTGGGCCCCGTTTTCAAAGCCCAACAATCGATCTGGAGTCAAAAAACGTAAGCGGGTTCCTTGTAGGGTTATTTTCAATGAAATCTCTTTAACCCTCTTCGCTTCATCCCTACTCTCATAACATCTCAAACCACAAAAGCGAGCCCACACAACAAAATCACAATAATCACAATTGACTTCTTCAGAATGGTAGCTCTTAGTCTCTAATTCATTTAGAAACAAGAAGCACCTTATTCGGAGCTCTAAAGCTCAAGATATGCTTAAAATTTCAAAGTATGTTCTTAGCCCAACCATGCTCTCCCAACCGACCCCTCACTTCCTTTCTATCAAACATTTTGAGTTTAACTCCAAAGGCTATCAATTTTTGAGGTAGAAAAACGTGTCAAGAATCTAACGCTTCAAGAATCACCTCAATCGGAGGTCGGACGAAGAAGTTATGGCCAAACGAATCCAACATGTTTATATCCTTACTCCTATTGAACATGCCTTGACGCAATTGTCATAACTCTCACTATAGGTGTCGGATTGACTTTTTTTTAGATGGTTGGAAAGAAGCCATCTAGATCTACAACTTTCATGAAGACACAAAATTAAAATTATGTCGTTTTGAGGGTCAAAACACACGGGACGTGTAACCCAACGTGAGCAGGTCGTGTAACCTTCGAGTGTAATAGTGTTCCTACGTTGGAAACACATAGGCTGTGTGATTTTACACGGGCAGACCGTGTAACCTTTGGGTGTAACGAATTTTTCACCCTCTAAAACCC
>JANKOD010000004.1:16728257-16745014 GCA_026284645.1 Erythroxylum acuminatum | reverse complement strand
CAAGTTGGACATGATTGATATCTATGATCCAACTTGAGGGGGAGTGTGGTCAAGATATGTATTATCTCATAATATTATAATCTAATCATAATAAGATCTTTTACATTAGATAGCAGGATCTTAGAGATAGACATTATCCTTGGATTATATTCTGTATCTGTATAGATATTAGTGAATATATAAAACTAATTAAGTTGGCCTCACACGATAGCTTAAGCTATTATAGTGAAACGGTTACTTAACATGGTATCAGAGCCTTTGTGACCAAGTGGTCGTGAGTTCAAATCCTACCAACCACCTACTATTAAGCATAAGGTAGAGTGAGCCTGTGCAAGTTTCAAGCCCAAAGGGCTTTCACTTGAGGGGGTGTATTAGTGAATATATAAAATCAATTAAGTTGGCCTCACACAATAGCTTAAGCTATTGTGGTGAAACGGTTACTTAACAATAGATTATCTAGCCTATTCTGGAATTCTATTCGTGTATATATGTACTGCAGTCTCTAAGAAAGTAATGTAGAGCAAATTAGCTCTGATTCACAATACTTGTAATATTATCGGTAGTTTACTTCAATTTCAGCATTTGAAGGGAAATCCTTTTGCTCCTTTTATTGCATCTGAATCAAATATTTGTTTAACCTGTTGGAGTTGGTTCAATCAGTGAAGATATATGTCAAACTGAGGTTCTTTAATCAGATTGTAGAAATTGAAAGTAAAATGATTAGAAAAAGTCTGAGAATCTACAGGTCTAGTTCCTGGGTTTCTGAAGATGGAAAATTTGAAACATCTCCCATTGGACATGTACTGTTTGAGATGCGTTAGCTTATCTTCCTTTATTTGGTTGTTAGACAGCTTAATTTTAGTAGTGGCTATGGTGACATGCAGTCTCGGGATCGAGCTAGGCAACTTCGAGCTGATCTGGCTGTTGAGGAGCACCGAGGTTTAGAGCTTAGTAGAATACTGAAGGAAGTGCTTCCAGATCCGAAGACGTCGAATGTACAGAAATCTCGTCCTGGAAGAAAGGTGATCTCTTCAACAGAAGAACCAATGTCGCTAAATTTACCTTGCTTGTCTCATGATGTGCGATGTACAGAAGTCGTATTTTTCCCTTTTGAGTCATCCTTGGTTTCTTACCTTTTGTCTGAAAAAGTGAGTGCACTATCCCTCTTCAACCGTTCAGGGAAATGGGACGGAAGAGAGAGAGAAATTTCCATGGACCAAGCCCATGTTTCCATCTTGTAGGAACATTTTATTGTTTTTCATGTTAACCATATATCGGGTATTTGGTTAAAAAGGGCGTTCAGGTATCACTGCTGTTTGTACAACTGACGCATTTCTTATACAATGTTTTTTGATGTTGCGTTTGATCGATCTTTGTTATTTGACAGTCTAGCACTGAAAGGAGGAGGATGTCAAAACGATTATCAGAAGAAGCCATGGCTTATTTTGATGAATGTGTGTCACTTTCAACTTTTGATAGCTCTGACTTTTCGTCTCAAGAGGATCCACCTTTCAAATTAATGGGTACTACTCCTCCCAGTGGTGATCCTGCCTCGTTTTCTCAAGCAGGTTCAAGTCTTGGAGCCAACCATTGGCCAAGCAGTTCCCCTTGTGAAAAACAGGTTTGTCTCTTATAGAAACGGTGTTAGGTGTGGCTTTTACTGATTAAAAATCTACTCTATTACCAAATAAGATTTGGTGATTTTTTATAATTAATCCACGTTCATAAGTTGGTTTAGGATCTTAAAGTACGAACTACCATCAATCTAGAAAGGAGTTATATTTCCAGTAGTGAATGTGAAAAATGCCATTACTTAATTCTTTTCCGTAGTTTTCCATTTCACTTTTCATAGTGTTAGTTTCCGTTACGATTTTGTCCTTTTTTTCTTTGGGCGTTTGCACGATCCATGTTAACGGCTTACAATGGTTTATCAATAAATGATTTTCCTACCCACAGGAAGCATGCAGTGTGTATAGCTATGATGATCCCTCAAGACAACTGCCTAGGAGAGAATGGGATCGAAAGTCTCGTTTTTCGTTTTCTAAGGAATCAAGTGGTACATTCGATTCTCAGCAACAAGTTAAGAAGTGCGTCAAAGTCTTGGAGAAAGACATTGAGAAAATCTCTCATTACGAATATAGTTTACAGGCCTCAGAACAAAGTTATTTGTTTGATAGGCTGTTCTCCAAAAATAGACTGGAATCTGGTAGTATGCTGTTATGTGGTGCAGGTTTTGCAATTTCGTTATCGCCCTTTACCTTTCTAATCTGATACAGCTTCGAAATCGAAATTGAAATTGAAGCACTTACTTTTATATTCTATTTTGATCTCTCCGTAGGAAGCACCAATCATATATATTCTAAATCTTCAATCTCACTTCTTGATTAATATTTGGAACATTCAAAATCAATTTGAACACTAAGAAAACAAAAATATCTACGGGGTTTTATCTCTTGTTAAAATATGTTATGCGTTAAAGTGTTGACATAACATAATTTTTTTAATTTTAATTAGTTATGTAGGTCCTATTGTGTCACCTGTATGTCACGTGACATACTAAAAGCTATATATTTTAATTAAATTGAAATTGATATTAAATAATTATCTTTGATTGTAATTATATATAATTAACCCTAGTTGGAATTGCAAGTCCCACTTATTTTAACTAAACTTAAATCAATTATATAATTAATCCCATTTAACTTTAATTACCTAATAAATCCTTATTAATGTAATAACAATCACTAATTAAGATAATAATCCATCTTTCTCTCTTTTTTAATAAAATTGTTCTTTTCTTACAAAATTAAGTAAAGTTTTTATGCCAAAAATAATCGGCTATAAAGGGGAGCCAATGCCATACAAGTGTTAAAAGAAACCATACATAATTAGACCAATTGCTAAATGTAGACCATTTGCTTCGTGCAAAATATCTCAAGAAGGGAACGCCACTGAGATAAAATACTACAAGAATATTGTCTAGTAGCCTCCATTGAGAGGAAGTGCGATAAGTGACTATGTTGTTGGAAAATCGTTCCACAATTTGATTCCGCTTACAGTGGAATAATTCTAAAACTATTTCGTTTGATATCTCAAAAGTGAAGATTACTAAAATTCTATAAAATTATTAACGTATAAATCATAATAAAACATAAATCTTAATTCATATCTTATTCTAAATTTTAATCTTTTCTTTGTCGCATCTTTTAAATCATTTCTAAAATTGGTCTATCTTTATTATCATAGTTGCACACGTGTTTAGGCTCTAATAGTATCTATAAAACAAGTTGAGAGAACCATGTAACTGTTGCAGAGAGGGTTAGGTAAGGAGTGTTAACTCTATTAGAACTTAAGCATATTTATAATAAGTTTTGGACTTTTTCGTAATCTAATTGAAATTAAATTTTAATTTCAATTAAAATTACAAACAGTTCTAATTAAATACCTCTTATGCCCAAGTGAGATTTAATATCCCATATTAATCCTTATTTATTAAATATCTCATATTTAATCATAAAATTTCTCAAAGTTTACAATTAAGTCTAACTTGATTAAATTTTGTTCTCTCTTTAACTAGTTCTTCATGTGTGACCTATTATGTTCCCAATTATGTTGGCAATGGAAACAAAATTTAACCCTAAATTATATTTAGGATTAGATAAATTAAACTCCTTTAATTTATCTTTAATTTCTTAATTAAATAATTTATATCCATAAATTGGTGTCTAACATCACATTATAATTATCCAAATATTTAGGAATGTCAAAGTCGTTTTAACTAACCTTTTTGTGCATAATTTTTTTATATAAATCAATCATTTCATCATAAAATATTCTGATTATACAGAGAGCACGAAATTAATGTTTACTCTATTTTAAGTCCAATCATATTAGTTCTCTACCATTAGTTATTGATTCAATTAATGACATTTGTAAACTATGTAGAAAACTTCATTCTACCTTGACCAAGGATTTCCTAAATCAATACTAATTGAAAATAATAAAACATTTCCACCTTGACCAAGGATTTCCTAAATCAATACTAATTGAAAACAATAAAACATTCTTCCTAATTACTTTAGGGTGATGAATCCTATCTTGGTCAATCAATTCCCTCCATATAGTTCATGCTACGTCAAATGAATACTGACTGAGCTATCCTTGAGTAGAATAAGTAATAAGTAGTATCAAAATATAGCTATTCTTATACAAGATAACTTTTAAGATCTCAAGTTAAACGATTATTATAAAATCACCATAATTAGAATTTCCATGGACATTTAAGTAATGCTCCAAATGGATTTCTCATATAGAGTTAGTTCAGTGAACTTGTTCTTAATCAAACATCCACATATTTGTTTAAGTATCTTCATACTTGAGTCTATAAGATTGGCTGCTTCCTTCATAAGAAAAAACATAATGTGTGCTAGTCTTTTATGTTATATTAATGTCCAGTCTTAACAAAACAAAGACTAGGAAGAATTTAGGGATAATACATTAATGCAACATGAATTGTCTACTAGTTAAAAGTAAGGCTACGTACTACTGAACCTCTCCAGACCTTGCGTATCAGTAGGATTTCTACTAGGTATCGTTGTTGTTGTTGTTACACTAATGCAACATGAAACTTATAATTATGATCTTATCATAATTTCATTTGCAATATATATTTATTCCATTGATTTTATCATATACATCTGAATATGAATAAGATGAATAATGCCTTTAAATTGTTTTTTTTCCCACTAAACTACAACCAACCCATTGGTTGTATGACATAAACCAGCAATCTCCTACTTGCACGAAGCCAATCATTTAAGTATTTTATATCCTATCATCATATGATGATCATGTTACTACTAGGATAGTGATTCAATGAGATAATTCTACAAGATTCTCTATAGTAAGCACCAGCTTAAATCTTACAACTTTGATGATAATTATCATCATAATTAAGAAAATTTGCCTGAATATATCCTTGGAACTTTGATGAGACCTTAGCTCCTTTACATGCCTAATAACTCTAATGTTCTACAGTATATTACTATCTTGAATAATGCAAGGAACCATATTAAGTTTATTAAAGAACTTATTGAACCAATTAATCACTTCTATTAAGTGAAAAATATATTATGGCTTAATTAGCAACCATTGCTACATTAGAACCTTTCTAATATTAAATGATATTGTTCTGAGTATAATAGACCTTAATTAGGATTTCCTTCTAAATTTAATATCCATATAACCTTGAAATCAAATATCAACTTATATATAGAATAATATATATCTTAATACCTCATAAGCAATGTTTTAAAAAACGAACCGGACAAGCCAGCCCGATCGAAATAAATACGAACCGGTCTGATTTTCGCCCTGATTTGTAACATATAACCCTTATGATAGAAAACTGACTGGTTAACTAATAAACCGGCTGGTTTGTTAAAAAAACCAATATTTTTTCTTTAAAACCCGTGGAAATAAAAAACCAAGCTATCTTTTTAAATAAGCGGGACCCACCATCTATTTTAACATGTGGGACCCACCAAAATTTCTTTCCCCTCTCTTCTTTAGGAACATGTGAGACCTACCATACATAGGACTCACCATGAATTTTTCACCAACTTGTTTTTGAGTTTTAGATAAAAATACATTATTGTTATAGGAAATTTGAGATTTAATGGGTACATTTCATAAATTTTTTGAATTTTTAGTCAAAATTTTTCAATTCTCACACGTTCTAATTAATAAATTATATTTTTAAATTTATATTATTTATTTATCTCTTTACATTTTAATTTAACTTTTTGCTTTAAATTATTATTGTTAAAAACTAGTTATTGTTTTATCATGACTTTATTTATTAAATTGAATTATTAATTAGTATCTATAAATAATTTTGCTTAAGATAATTTAAGAATATATTAAAATATTATTTAAACTATAAAAAAAGTTTAAAGGACATTGAAAAAAAGTTAAAATAAAGTTAGAGTTTTTTCTATTGACTTTCTTTAAACATACTTAAACTTTTATAAGTCTTTAAATAAATGACAATATAAAATACAATTATTATTATTATTATCATTTAAAAATTTATGTTAGATTCAACCTTAGTCTAAATTATTAGACATATTATTATTTTATTTTATATTAATAAACATTACTTACTCTTATAATTTTTACTTCTTATTTATTATATACCGGTTTTATAGCGGTTTAATATTGGTCAAACCTTTAAACCTTAATCGTTTTCTTTGACCGATTCGATGCCTAGTCTGGTTTTTTAAACATTTCTCATAAGTATCTGTTATCTCAAATACTAAATATCTTTTGTACATTATCTATGTAATTGGACTTAGAATAGGTAAACAACTTCCAGTCTATCTCTATATATCAAATTTCTAAAATTAAGTTTTACCTTTTTGTATCTAGCAAGAGTTGTTCTTAGGTAGTTATATTTTCAACAATTAAAAATTAGAATTATTGTTCTTTATATGCAACATGTCTTTACATCAACATGTCTCTACATACTCCTACTGAAGAACAACTATACTCCCACTATCCTTCTTGTACATGATAAATTCACATTCATTTAAGAAAAAGTCTTTGAATTCATTAGAAAAGTGAATCTTTCAATGTTTTGTAACCTTTTAACTATACGTCAAATGTATCAACAAAGGAACTAGTTTTAATTAGATATATTGTTAGGAGATTTCAACTTTTCAAACTTCATCTTCCTCCCACTACTTATCTTAAGAAACATTCTCTTATAAGTACACATTGAAACAAACAATTTGTTCGATAGGTTTATAATATTATATCCAACCTTCTGAGTATCTCATAACCTTTTATTATCTAATTTAGTTCTAAACTTAATGGATAATGTATGTTTCAACCAAGCATCACATCCTTAAATCATAAATTTGACTCTTTAATGACTTAACATTTCATATCTAATATGAAATCTTGCTAATTGATCTAATTAGAATGATTGAAGTAAAGTCATTGTACTAGACATCACTATAGCAGAAATAATATACATTATATAATATCTCATAATGTGTATTCCTCCTTGCATAAAACCATAATCTTATGTCAATACATTTTATCATTCATATGATTTGACATATCTCAAAAACTTTGACACAAATCTCCAATAGGGATTAATAACAATATTGCATAATGAACATACAACTTTTCTGTCAAACTTTGAGAACTCTTCTCCAACTTAATTTATGTCCAAGAAATTTGGTTCATTAACTCTAAGTATCAACTATACTAAACAAAGTAAATTCCACTTAGAACAAAATATAAAAGTAAAAAAAGCAAGTAATTGATTATATGTCATGACTACCAGATGAGATTAGGACTTTAATCATGTATTTGGTTATTCTTATTATTTTATTCGAAATAATAGCCCTCACTACTATTATGAAAGATTACTCTATTCTTTTTAGTAGGCTAGGATCCTATTCAAATTTTGTTTATCTTGAGTTTGTTTAACAAATCAACTAAATTTAAATTACGTAGATAACAACTTTATCAATCACATCTTATGTGACTCCTAGATTGGTTAAGTGACAACTCTTGCCAAAACATATCTTATATGTTATTCCTAACCCTACCTCTAAATTCAAGTGATTATGAATTTGATAATTCAAATCATATAAATTTAGTTAAGTATGATCCACTATTATAAGACTAAACATATTTAGGTCAAAGTGGCCTTGATTTTGCTCAATAAACCTAAAACACAACTTTGATTTATTCTTATAACAATAGAAAGCAACAATCATATTCTCCACCTGTACTTAATATTTTAACTAAGGATTTATTTTTGTTCGTCTCATCAAATAGGAAATTATATGTAATGATATCACATATATAGAACATGCAATTTAACATGCATTAAACATATAAATAAAATATAAAACTTATGAACTTATAATCAAATTATATGTATAAAATAGCAAGTTTCATTTGATTTCAGATTTCAGATTTTATATATATATATATATAATATGAAACTTATGCACTCATAATCAAATTATATGCATAAAATAGCAAGTTTCATTTGATTTTAATTGTTGATCCTAATAATCTAAAATAATATTTCCAACTCCTTGGATAATTCAATTAGATTAAACTCATTGATTCCTAAATAAACTAAATTCTTATTCCAAATAGAAATTTAATTTGATTTGAAAACGATTTTAAAATTCAATTGGAAACTATTTCCTATTATGTTGACTCTTTCAATAAAATATTATTGAAAACAAAATTTCAATAAATTATACTTCTTACTTATTATAATTTATAAAAACTCCTTTTTCATAATTTTATAAGTAATACGTTTTAATCTAATTAGAAAATTATTTTCTAATATTAAAAGGAAAATACTTTCAAAATTAAATAAAACATTTTCAGATTTAATTAAGAAATTTCTTTACACTGTTTATTTAGAGATTAATTTCTTAATTAATTAAAAATCTCTCTTTAATAAATTAGGAAACTATTTTTAAAATATTAAAGAAATCACATTTTTCTTAATTAATAAATGAATACACATTTCAAAATTGAACCCAAAAAATAATTTTCTAATAAATCAAGAAAATTATTATTCATAAATAAAGAAAAATTCTAAATAAATTGAATAATAACAAATAAAGTCATAAATTTAATTTATCTCAATCAAATTGAAAAATAATTTTAATTAAGAAACATATTTTTTAATTACTTAAGAAAACACTTTTCTTAATTTTA
This sequence comes from Erythroxylum acuminatum, assembly GCA_026284645.1. Classification (NCBI taxonomy): domain Eukaryota; kingdom Viridiplantae; phylum Streptophyta; class Magnoliopsida; order Malpighiales; family Erythroxylaceae; genus Erythroxylum; species Erythroxylum acuminatum. Next base: position 16,736,254 of record JANKOD010000004.1, on the reverse strand, counting down.
AGGATCTAATTAAATTATTTCAATATAATGGAAAATAGTTAATTCTAATTTTAGAAACTAAATTAAGAATCAATATAATTATTAATCTTAATCATATTAAGAAAAATAATTATCTTAATTTTAAAATTGAAATTTAATTTTATAACAATTTTAAATTTATGTTTAAAAATATATCTTAGAATACTCTTATTCCAGACTAAAGATTAGATTACTTTAATCCAATAATCCAACATAGCTTATTCAATACTAAATTAAGCTATCTTAATTCGTACCTAAACAAGCCTTGTTCTAAGTTAAGAATACCTTACTCCTAACTTAGAACAATCTTGACCTATGCCTAAACGCACCATATTCTATACTTGTTACCAATCATCCCTCATCTTCAAGTTAGGTAAACCTAAATTTCACAATGAGGAAACCCTATCCATGGTTGTCACCACCACAATCTCAAAGGTTGACTAACGGCTACAATCATGATGATTGAGATTTCTTCATGGTTCTAACGTAGCCACTGCCTCTTTAATTGAATTTGGTAGACACTGCCATCGGCTGGGTATCAACTGTTGCAAGCCACACTTGCTCCAGATGATAGTTTATGAGTTAATGTATGCTAAATGGGTCCAAATATGTGAGAAGAATGAGATGTTGAAGAAGAAAAACTCTACCATGAAGACCATCATTTAAGATCTAGAAAAGAAGTTGTTATCTAAAATAGGTGAGCTTGATGAAACAAATGTGAAGCTGGTCAATACAAAAAAAAAGGGATAAGAATATTAAATGGAGGCACCGAAAAGTTAGAAAAGTTGCTAGAAATTGGTAAAATTAAAGGAGACCTTTAAGACATTGGCTATAAAGGTGACTGTTCTAAGTCGAATGATGAGAAAAATAGTGCGGCCAGATTTGTCCAAGGAGAAACTTCGAGAAAGAAACAAAAATTTATAACTACATGTTACTTTTGTGAAGTTGTCAAGCACATAAGGCCGAAATGTTACAAGTTATTACAAATGATATTTCAAAGGGCTCAAAATCGAAAATCTAGACACTCTTCTATGAGCTTTCAACAACAGTCAACGTTACAAAAGCAAACTTGAGTTAGAAAAAAATCAACTTCATGTAGCAAAACAGACAAACAAGGGAGTTAATACTAGAAACTGTCCAGATCCATAGTTAATTGTTACTGGAAAAGAAATCAACTAGACATCTGATAGAGATGATGTGATGAGATATAAGGTTAGATTTGAATTTCTTCGAAGGGCACATGGACTGTGTGCTTTACATTTTTGAAGTATATTCTGATGTTGTTTAAAAAAAAGGAGGGCTTGAAGGAGTTAATGTCTAGATTTTTTTAGTTTTTGATTTATGGGTTTTCTAAGGTTCAAGTGAATGGTATGTATTTGGCTTTTTCTTATTTGTTGAATATTTTATGTTAAAATGAGGCTCTACTTGGTGATTTAAGAGTTTTGCTTTTGGATTTTGATTTATGGAGTTTTGTCGAGGAAATGTTGATGCTTAGTTAGAGACCTAAAGGAAGATTCGAGTTTTCTATGATTCGAGTTTTTCATATTTTATTTTAGTTTCTCTCTGTATCATGGGTTGTATGAGTTTGGGAAATATGCGTTCATATGGTTTATGACGGAGGAGATTGGCTAAGTTTGATTATGATTTGATGAATGAATTTTTGGGGTTTCTAAATTTAACCAATCGTATGTGGATGACTTTGATGTAAGTAATGATATACTGGCTAGTGTTTTGACCGATAGTAAATTATCATTTTGACGTACTTATGATTATTTCACCGCATCTATTGCTAATTTTTATGCTTTTTTATTCGTTGAGATTGATCACATTGAAGGCATTCTTCATTTTGACATTGTTTTATCCCAAGGGGAGATATAGGATTGTTTATTTTCATCTGATATGAGTATTCAATTCAGGGGAAGATTTTAAGGTATTTTCGTGACTATTAGTCTTACTTTTTGACATCTTTTTATCCCAAGGGGGAGAATAGATGATGTGGTGGCTGTGGTTGTTGTGTTTACTTGGAGAACTTAACTATTTTTGTTAACTTTGGATTATTGTTTAGTTGGATATTTGCCAAGTGCTTATTTGGAAGTTATTTGGAATTCAATGTTTGATTAAGGGGCAGTTCTTATATGTTATGTGCACTTTATATGTGTCCAATTATCCTCTTAAGGGGAAGTTTTGATATGTGATAAATAATAGCAAAAAGGGGGAGATTGTTAAGATATGTGTTATGATATTTTGGGCATTATTTGTAATTAGACAACTTTGATTATTTGAAGAATATTATTATGCTAAATATTCTATTTTATGTGGAACTTTTTGAAGATGATGTTTATTTGGAATAAAAGTCTTATTTATGATAGGATTTAATTGGAATCAAATCACCATATCTTGGCTAAGATAAGATGTAAAGTTTTTGTGATTTTTGGACTCTTCTTGATAACGTATTTTGGGTATAATGACTATCTAAGGCAGTTGATTTTCTAGTGATATTATCTACATTGGACAACTATGCGTGATTTATTAGGGTTGTTTTGTGTGAGAAAAACCGATAGGGACATGGTGACTTGGCAGATAGATTTTTGGAGATTTTGAGTGATCATTGGAAATTGATTTTAAAAAAAAACAGATTGGGTAACTGCAATTCTGTCCATCATGAGTGATTTTCTGGGCTGTCTTTATTATTGGTTTTGTGCAAAAAATCTAGGAGTTTTTGTGGGTGTGCAACTATATTTTTGTGGGGTTTTAGTGGTGAAACAATTATTTAATTAATAATTTGTGCATTTGTGTTTCTTTGTTTTTGTGTGAGCAATTACATGCTCTATTGAGATATTCTTGGTACTTGCACGTGATTTTTCTGTGTTTTTAAGTTAATGGTTTTTGGCTAAAAAAAGTCCAATAGTTTTCATGTGGCTACAACTCTTTTGTTTTCGACGTTTTGGTTACGAAACGATTGTTTGTTTGTTAATTTTTGTGTCTACTGTGCGTGGGATGTTCCAGTGAAAATATCGAAGCTTCACAACAGATTTTTTGGTGGACAACTTTCAATTCTTTTGTTGAAGAAGTTGGATTTTAAGGGAGTTGTTTTTCTTATCTCATTTGTCTTTGTTTATGTTCTTTATTATTTGAATCACTTGAGTTATTTATTTTCATTCTTTATTATTAAATATTATTGAGAAAATCTTCTGTTGAGGTTAGCACGATGTAGTCATGTTATTGAGAGTAATTTGCTTTCACAAGTTGCGAGGACAAAGGAAAATGTCAAGGATTGGGTGAGTTGGCTCTGTAATGCCCTAAGTAAAACTATTATTGTATCATAAGTGAAAGTGTTTAAGTTGGATGAGACTCTGCAGACGTAGGTAAGATTTACTGAACTGTATTATCAAATCTCAGGTGTCGATTTGTTTATTTTACGTTTAACTTTTCTGTTTTTGTTTGTGCTAAAAACAACTGCGGCTGAACCAGAATTTTTGAGAAACTACATTCTTTCGGATCTTCATAATTAAATTTTTATCTTAATTTACAAAATTAATAAAATAGGAAATTTAAAATTTAATGGTGTATTGTTAGTTCTATTCTTTTCTTTGACTACCATCGGCAGCACATATTCCTTGATTCCTTCCTTCATTCTTGTTGAATCCGAGAAGATAGGTATGATCTCGGACTATTAAGGACCAGAAATGGTGGGAATATGTAGATATTTGATAGGCGCAAGCAAAGCATAAACAGGTGAACAAGATTTATGAGCGTAGATATCCTATACATAGACAACATGACGTGCTACTTGCATTATCTCATGACCTTTTGTTTTGCAACCAGGATTAGTGTATACTCCATTGTACATGGCCTCTGGCTTCAAATTTGATTTCATGCCAATTCCTCATGCTGAGTTGCTGGGAATTGCCTTTGCCATTATAACAGTCTGCATTGCTGCTATTTGCCACTATTTCGGCAGAAAACCTAGAGGTGTGTCTTTGCAAGTATTCATTCGTCTAACTGCTTTACCCTTTTTATTTTCTTCCCTCATTATTTTAATTATGACATCTTTGACCAATCATCCAGATAAATTGTGCTGCGTCATACTTATTGATCTGGACATATCTTCTTTTCTTGTAAAAGGAACCATAATAATTGGAATTGTTTTAGTTTAAGAGAATATAGGAAATGATTGATGTTGCTCCTTTTGATGCAGAAAAATCAATAACGAAGCATATATGTTCTGCAACTAACATTATCCTAATAGTAATGGACTAAAGTCATCCAGCAGCAGACAAGTCAAAGTGAAGATTTAAACATTTTCAATACAATTAAAATTGAATTAAGGATTTAGTAACCTTAACAGTCTCGGTTTTGATAAAAACATCTTTAGTGTTGTGAGGGTACTCTTCCTCTTTTTGCCTGTAAACCGATGGAGAACAATTGATATAATTGTAGGGTGCTTAAACCCTGAGAAATTTCAAGAATTCAGACTAATTAGGAAAGCGCCAATCAGCCATAACGTCGCCAAGTTCACATTCGCTCTTCCTAGGCCTACATCTGTGTTGGGGCTTCCTGTTGGAAGTTATATTATTTGCAGGTAACTATGTTACCTTTCAACATATTTCATTCGCTTCAACTCATTGTCTGATGTTCTTGTTACGATTAATGTTTTGCTTCTATTCTGTTGCAGCGATATCTGATTTTTATTCAATAACTATATAGCTTCCCTCTTGTGTTTGCTGCGTGATCCAATTTGTTAATCAGGGGTAAGGATAGTGAAGGCCGTGAAGTCAGCAGGCCATATACACCAATAACCTTGGATTCTGATGTTGGATACTTCGAACTAGTTATAAAAGTACATAATTATTCTGAACATCTAAATAATGTTAGACTGTTTATTATATTGTCTTACTTGCCAGGTTTGAGAGTTTCTGGTTCTCATAAATATGTGCTTTGTTTCTTCCAAGTAGATGTATCCATTGGGGAAGATGTCCCATCATTTCCGAGAGATGCAGGAAGGGGATCTCCTGGCCGTAAAGGGTCCTAAGGTATAATAGGTTGTATTCTCCAATATGTGTTCCTTCAAGTGGTAACCAATTTTAGATCTAAATATGTTTGTCGAAGTCAAAGTATACCTAGTTTGTTTCGATTGTCTTTAATGACCACTCTAACTGCGCTCTATAAATTTTTTTAAAATTTTTTATGAATGATCATATTGCAAGGTTTGAATCACATGGCTTACTGAGAACCATTGTTGCATTTAATGTTTCAAGGAACGTTTTAAATACAAACCAAATCAAGTTCGAGCTTTTGGAATGATTGCTGGAGGATCTGGCATAACTCCTATGTTTCAGGTCTGTAAGTGATTAAGTACAAAAGGATTCGTGAACCCCTAGTTCTCAATCATATAAAAACCAAGTTTGAATGATGGGAATTTTCCAGGTCACCCGAGCAATATTAGAGAACCTAAAAGATAAAACCAATATACAGCTTATATATGGGAACACCACATCCGACGACATTCTTTTGAAGGTAAGTCAATCTATCACTTTACTTTGAAACAGACCGTAATTTCATTATTTTTGGATGGTCTGAAGTTTAGCAAGTTTTTAAAGGAATGTTGAGTTGTTTGTTGATTACACGATCTAAAGCTAAAAGTAATGCCTGAAAATAATACAATCTCCGTTGACTGTATGCAAGGAACGTGAAAATGTTTTGAACTTTAAATATGTAATTAAGAAAAAAGTGTCTGACGGGGTCGATGGAACATTTTGATTCTTCATATTGGAACTATTGCGATACAATAGGCTCGAATGAAATGATTAGTCTTCTATATCACAACTTTGCTTAAATAACTTGAATAACCCTTTTGGTTAGAACCTCTTCTTGTCCCAGGTTGATAAGAATGTATGTAACTAATTATGCTTTGGTTTGGATATTCTGTAGGAGGAGCTTGATAACATTGCCAGGAATTTCCCGAATCGTTTTCAAGTTTACTACGTGCTAAGTAAGGTGTGTGTGATTCCTCCAAAGTTCTCTCAGAGATGAAAGATGATCCAAATACCTTACTAAGCTTTTCATTCAGGGATCATAAAGAAACACAATATGGGCACTCATATGTAATTTGTGTACCATCCTGCGTAGTCTATATTACATTCAAAGTCAACTAGCCATATCAAATACGCATTTTTTAAAGGATTATCACTAGAAATACTGAGGTCGACACTTCTGACTTTGGTAGCCTCCAGAGGGATGGAATGGTGGTGTTGGTTACATATCCAAGGAAACTATTCAAAACCATTGCCCAGCTCCGGCCCCTGACATTCAGGTTATGTCGAAGTTGGTCATTTCTTTTGGTTTGTTTTATTTTTGTTTTCAATCTGTTAAAAGCAATGTCGAAATTTATGCTGTTTGTAGAAGTTGTAGTACAATGCTGTTGGGTTGTTGAATTTTAAAACCAAACTACAACCAATGTCATTTGCAGATATTGAGATGTGGTCCACCAGGGATGAACAAGGCGGTGGCTGCCAGTCTTAATGCACTTGGATACACCTCCAATATGCAATTCGAGTTCTGATGAACCACGTTTGTTCGTGTTTATGCATGTAATATAGCGTGAGTGTGGCTAACTACCTCATACTTGGTTAATTATTAACGCTTCCTCTTTGTAATCATTATTTTGTAAAATCAAATATGGATCGTTCCGTATAACATCATAATCTCATTGAATCAAACATAAGTTTTTATTTCCATATACCATAAGGATATTAGATATCAACCTTAAAACTTAAGATAGTGAATTATAATTTCTGTATTTAAATGTAGGTAATTTCATTCTTATGTTCCTTTTTGATGGGGACAATTTCATTTATAAATTTTCAATGCCTTCACCTAAGCGAGTATATCTATATCATATAGCTCTCTCTCAAATTATAGCCGATGTAAAACCTCCATAAACCATTCATCAAACTAGAATCCGTGAATGTTTATTCACTGAAGACAATATATAATAACTAAAACCTTAAAGCATTGAATAATGACCTGTCTTTTTTTAAAAAAAATTAATATTGAAATTATATTGCCTTAACAAACGCTATTACATAACTCCTTACAAAGAATCATACTAGCGAGACCAAAATGAGAAACTTATTACACCATGTAACTACAATTGAATTACATCATAGAACGTGCTAGAATGACCACTACCTTTTTACTTCATAAGTAACTAACCTTATTTTTAAGTAACAATAATGGCTACTCGTATCCAATTCACAATTTGCTATGCAAGTTGTTGATGATGCACTTTCACACTTTTATAAAATTTTCAATTTCGTTCTTTCTATATAGAGTAAACGAGAATATGAAATGTTGTCTGGATAATCACACCATGACGTTGCCCATGTTTTGTACACCTTAGCCACTCAAAAGTGTATAGGTAGTTGCAACATCACCATTTTAACCTACCCCATATTACTTTTCTATATTGACATTCAAAGAAAAGAAGGTTTCTGCTCTCATTCATCTGTTTATAAAGGACGTAGATAGGGTCAAATTCTTCAAACCATCGATCTTTTGTTCTTACCCGATTTTTAATCACCAACCAAGTAAAAAACACATCTTTGAGGACTAAAATTGATTTCCATGTGACGTCAAACCAGGGGACTACCTACATCATTTGAACCATTAGCTTGTGACAAGATTGATTGTTGAACACTCCACTGGAATGAGGTAGCCATACGATGTTATTGTTACGATAGTTGTGTTGTACTGTTGTCTTTCAACAATAAAGATTGATAAAGACTTGTTAATTTTGTAGATGTTATGAAGTGTAGAAAGTAAAGAACACCAACATTTTAACTTGGCTCGATAGCTTCAATGCTATCTACATCTAAGGTTCCCACTGATGTGGTTTAACTAGTATGAATAAGAAGAAAAATGTACAGAGATTGAGTGTTTATCAAAACACTTGCAAAGAGTCTTAGAAGCTCTCCTAG
>JANKOD010000004.1:16716732-16728157 GCA_026284645.1 Erythroxylum acuminatum | reverse complement strand
AAAATGAAAATTGAAAATATATGCAAAAAATCAAGATAGAAAACAAGAAACTGTTTTCTGAAAGTAAACGCACCCTAGGTTTTTTGCATGTTAACTTGTTAGGGTTTATATTAATTTTTGGTTTAAACTTTCGAGTCCAATTGACCCTTTTGCCTAATAAACATTGTTGTTAAAGTTTAGCAAGAATGTATTTATGTAAAGATGTCTAAAAGAGCTTCTTGATTTCATTCTTACCATAAGGTTAGGACAAAACAACTCTCTCTATGAAGATTTTATCCTAGCTACATATAATTGAAAACCTTCTCTCAAGATGTAAGGAAAATAATAGAAACCTACGAGGAAAACTTTCAAGGGGGGGCATATTTTTAGTTCATGGCGCTGGAGGTATTTAATGAAGATTTGGAGCAAGGGAAAAAGCAGGTACAACGTAGTGATAAAGAAGGGGATCAACTTAAAGTTGACTTGAGCTAATTGGAGGATTAGAAGCTTCTTAGTGGGAATAAAAGTAACCAGCTCATAGAGGGGGCTCATAATTCTTATATGGACATGCATGATAAGAAAGTTAATGAGAATAATTAAGTGGGGCAGGGTGAAATTACTAGTGATATCGTGTGCACAAGCTTCTTAACTTACCTTGAGGTGAAGTGGATATGAAGAAGGTTGATAAATCGTCAATGGATTCAAAGGAGGATGACTTTTAATGTGTCAAAAGAAGGAAATTTAAAAGTAGTAGTAGGAGCAAGACCTTCAAAGGTAAATCCATCCCAAAATGACTTTTATAATATAGAATGTCCATGGTTTGAAATATCCTAATTAGCTTCAAGCTTTAAAAGCATTTTTCAAATGGAAAATCCTTGCTTCTTAGGACTTTTGGAAACTAATATTAGACTTGATAATATAAATAAATTGAAGATTTTGGGAGATGGATGAATTATGATCTCGTGGTTAAGTAATGCATATATTAGTTCATTTATTATACGAAAATTGTAAGTTATATGCTTCCATTGTGTATCTCTCAACTTTTAGAGGAAGAATTTTTGAGATGTGGTTGGGTTGGTCATGCTAGGCCTGGTCTAAGGCCCATGCATCGATAGCCCATTCGCAGTTGGTAACCTCCCATGCATACGTAAAGACCTAAACCTAGCAACTATTCTGTATATAAGGTACTATTTCACCATGATATAGGTACGAGATTACAACCCTAATCTTCTCTGTTCTTAGCAACCAATACCCTCTCAAAAAGACTAACTTTAGCGTCGGAAGGGCCTGCCGGCAGTCAACCCTCGGTGTGCCTTATTTGTTTTGCAGGTGTCCTTTAGTTGAAGTTATTCTTATGGATCCAAGCAGCAACGTCCAGCCTCATTAAGTTCAGGCAGAACCATTTAGATTGCTCAATTGACTCTTTTAATCACTTTAACCTTCCATTGAAGTTAAATTTTGACACAGTAGCTTATTAATAATGCCAAGGATATCCCTTTACCTTTCATCCTTTTTGTTTTTGCTTATGTAGGAATATAGACATGAGTGAGACTAAACCATCTCTCAATGTCACTAAATTTTAGTCCTCAAGTAGGAGGTGTTCTAATGATAATGATAAGATATTCGAAAGAAACATGCTGTATGGATAATGCACACCATTAGAGTGTAGACCTATCATGTAAAAATCAAGGTGACAAATATTAAATGCTCTAGACATATTTGTTATGTGAAATGTGAAATATGGGCTCACGGGCCCAAGTGAGTGGTTTTTTATTCGAATATTAGTTATGTGAGCTTATTATATAACTTTATTGTTAAGTTTTTCATACAAATTTAAATAATCTTATAGTGTTCATAAAATTAATTTTTTATGTTAATAGATATTTACAGCACGACCCTTATTTAGATTAAATTGATGTTAAAATTAATGATTTTTTTACAAAGATTTATCTATAATGTACAAAAAATATAGAAATATATTTCCAAATTTTAAAATATTTAAAAAGTACTTTTTAAAATTTGAATATGTTAACTAGATGCATTAATAATTATTCATTAAATATTGATAGAATCTAATAAGTTAAGGATTTATTTGTAAAAAATTAAAATATTTAGAATGCAAATCTCTCGACCTGTCTCAAAATTTGAGTATTTAAGTTTGTATATTTTATCTAATGTAATTAGTAGTATGCTAGGATATATAGAAGTTTCAATACTTAGCATGATGTTAGTATTGTAAACATATAGATCTCCAGACAAAAAACATTACAAATTTCTAATGAATTTTGAAATTATTACAGTTTAAATAAAATTAGGAAATTAATTAATTGTATTGCCTCCAGGTATATAAATTGATAAACTCAAAGTTATAGTTAACTAGTGTGTAACAAATAAATCAACACATAAAATTTGTTAACGCAGTTTAGCACACATGACCTATGTCTGCAGGGCCCTCATCTAGATTAATCAACTTTCACCATAATATAATTTTCTTACACAAGGCTATTATAGAGCCGACACCACTCACTCGTTGACACTATCTACTTGTACTTACATCTTTAAAAGTTATCTCACACCCAATAGTATGATCACCTCATGCTAACCTCAACAGAGAATTTTGAAACAATGAATGAAATGAAGAAAATAATATCTTAAGTGATTAAATTAAGAATTACAAGAAACAAAAGAACACTTGAGTCATAGAACACTCCCCTATATGTGCGCAATTATATTAAATCATAATCTTAGAGGGTCATTCACCAAAAATCTGTTGTGAACCTTTTTAGTTGATCACAGAAAACACCATGCATAGCAATAGCAAAGAATAGATGGATGGATCATGCAATTGTTCACCCAAGTATACAAAAACACAGTTGCCAAAAATCGATGAATCTCTGATAAATCTACAAAATGTTAATCTCCAATAAAACATGTTTATCTCCAATAAATCATATCTTATTTAGGATTCTATTTTATTTAGGATTCCTTCCTTCCAAACTATCTTAACTTCCAAATATACTACATAATCCAAGATAGTAGAATCCTATACCAAGTCAACTTCTTATCATAAAAGATATACCAAATATATCAAAATACAAATAATGCCTAAAATAAAATATCTTAATAATCTCCCTTGACGTTATTTGTCACATCAAAATCTCCCCCTGAACAAGAGAAATGGAAACTCCCCCTGAATTAGACAATCATAATAAAAAATATCCAAATAACATTAAAGTCAATGTCAATTGTCAAGTCTACAATCAACTGTCACCAATAAAGCTACAAATACTAGTACCTGAATAAACAAGTTTTTATCTCCCCCTTGGGACAAAACAATTCCAAAAAAGGCTAAGAGTTATGAGAAGAGGCTAAACGAAGAACTCGTTGCTTAAGCTATCAAAGAGCATCCATATCATCCTGAAAAAACCCTCAATGTGATTGATCTCTGCAATTAAGGAAGCATGTGTATCTATAGTTGGTGCAGTAGGCTGTGCAGATGACCTAGACGAGGAGTATGGAAAATAGATCACCCATCTTGCTTGTTGACATTGAGGGAAGGAGAAGTATTTAGAAAGGATGCAAGATCAAGTATAATAGAATCAACTCAACAGACAACATGTCCAAAAGCTGAATAATCAAACAAGGAAAACCTAATAATGATTTTTATTTACTAACAACCATGAGCATAACCTTCCTCCCCAGATTGAAGTTAACTCATGCGCCTATTGCATACATAAACTTGGCCTGAGCAGGATACATACTCACAGTATGGGTGCTTAGCAACCAATTAGATATCAGAAGATTATGAATAACACAGTATGGCCTTGGCATCAATTCCCATACATCATTTTGAGAAAGCTGTGTCAACTCTTCTTGCATTGCAGCAACCTAGAATTCATCTTGCAATGCTTCTTTCACATTCTTTGATTTAAATGAGGAAGCATATAAGCCTTGCAAGTTCCCGATAATATATTATTTTTCTTTCTCTTGTTTTTCTTCTATCACGAATCTCACCGATCACATTTTTAATAAGGTGACTCTGTCTAATTCTTGATGGAGGACCTTTATTAAAATCACCTTCCCTTGAGTCTTCATCATTCATAAAAGTTTGTTTTTGAATCAGATGTTTGGTTGGTTTCTTTTTTAGAAGCAATTGACCAGTCCTTTGTCTGATTGGTTTCTTTTTTAGCAATAACTAACTGTGGATCTAAACATTCTCTGCTTTTAACTTCATTGCGTCTCTGTTCTTATATGTGAAGTTGATTTTGAAGATTCTCTTCCACCACCTTATCAATTATTTATTGCACATCATCTACAACAACATTTACAGATTCCATCACTGTCTTAGTTCGTTGGGTGAACATATGATACGCCTTACTATGGATTGAATATCCAAGGAAGATGCCCTCGTCACTCTTATTTTCAAACTTTCCAAGTTGTTCTTGATCTCTGAGAATGTAACGTTTGTTGCCAAACATATGGAAGTTGCCAACATCCAGTTTCTTTTCTTTCCATAATTTATAAGGTGTCTTGTTCAAGATGTTTCTAAGATGAGTTGTGTTGCATATGTGACATGCCATTTTTATTACTTTAACCTAAAATCTCGTTGATATTTTTATTCCATTCAACTTTGATCTAGCCATATGCGATTCTTCCATTCTGTAACTCCATTTTTGTTGTGGAATTTTAGCTGCTAAAAACTCTTGCATAATCCCATATCTATCACAAAAATTGTTAAAACTTGTATTCTTAAAATACCTTCCATGATCGGATCTGATTCTTAGAATCATCATATTTTTTATTTATAATCTGCGCACATAAACTTTTAAATTCCTCAAATGCATCTCATTTTTCATTTAAGAAAGCTACCTAAGCATATCTAGAGTACTCAAGAACACATGTCAAGAAATACCTCATCCTACCAATACTAGCATGTTGTGTTGGGCCTACCAAATTCATATGAATCAATTCTAATACATGAGAAGTTGTATCAATTCTTACCTTTTTACATGGTACTCTCATATGTTTTCCTATTTGGAAAATGCTACCAATAGTCTTGTCATCTTTGTTTATCATAGGAAACCTTTTACTACTTCAAATTTGCTCAATTTATTGATGAGATCATAATTGGTGTGGCCAAACGTTTGGTGTCATAGATTAATATTATCATAATTGGTTGAATTGCAAAAAGTAATAACATGCAACATGTATCAATTATCTATTGATCTTTTACCACTTACTAAACACTCTCCTTGTTCGTTTAACACCTTGCATTCATCACTAATGAACTTGACTAACAGCCCATCATCATAAAGTTGGCTAATACTTACCAAGTTAGCTTTAAAACTGTCCATATGAAGCACAATTTTCAAATGAGGCAATCCATCCATGCAAAGAGTGCCTCTACCAATTATCGTTTTTTTCTTCCCAACACTAAATGTGATATGATCATCCATACAACTTTGATAATTAATCAAATAGCTTCTTTCACATGTCATATGCCTTGAACACCCACTGTCAAAGTACCATCCATTGTGAGAAGTAGCACACATGGATTTAACATCCACAAAGGCTTGTAATTGATTCTTTCTAACACAAAAGTGACATGTAGGCACAAAATGTTGGCTTCTTTTTAAAATTTCTCCTTACTTATTAGTCTTGCTCCTTTGACAAATCTAACTTCACCATTTTGCTTATTATTCATCTGAGAACATTCACCTTTATAACGAACATTTTGAAAGTCCCCTTTGTTTTTACCAATTTCCAGTAGTTTGTCTAGCTTCTCGATGCCACCATTCAACATTTTTATTCCTTCCTCTATATTGATCAACTTTAACTTTGTTTCATCAAGTCATCTATTGTTGACAATAACTTCATCTTTAGATCTTGAATGACATCTTTCATGGTTGAATTCTCCCTTTTTAACTTTTCATTTTGTTTACATGTTTTCACCCATTTATTATACATTAATTCATAGGCCTTGTAAATATCTTCCCTTCTGAATTATGAGTCGTTGTCATCACGTCAAAATTTGAATTAGAGTTTAGTATTGAAACATCAGTTTCTTCACTGGTCGCTACTAAGAAAGCAATTAGACTTTCGATATATAAAGAAACAAACGCAATATTATTACTCACAATGTCTTCTTTGCTGCCATATTCACTTTCATGTAATACTTCCCTTTTGTCCTTTTAAGAGTCTTAGCACATTCGTCTTGCATATGTTCTTCTTTGCCTTCATTTCACCTTTTTTAGTTTTTGCTTGTTGTTTGAAGTTATTATTTAATGAACTCCCACCATTTTTCCTGAACTCAGGTCTATCTTTCTTCACCTTCTTCAAACATTTATTGAAATTTCTTGTCAGCAACACCAGATCATCATTTTCATCAGAGTCGTCTCCTGAATCATTCATAGATTTAGAAAATGTAGCTTGGAATTCCAATCCTTTTTTCTTCTCACACTTGTCTCTCAACAGGTTCATCTCAAAGTTTGTAAAATTTTCATTTACCTTATCTAAAGATAACTCATTAATATAATGAGCTTCTTCAATAATTGCAATCTTCAGTATGAATCTAGGAGGTAATGATCTCAAGGTTTTTCTTGACAAGTTTTAGATTTGAATACTTCTTTCTAAATTGATGTGCTTGATTGGCAATATCACATAGTCGCTCATGAAAGTCTCCAATATTTTCACTTTCCTCCATCTTAAGATCTTCAAATCTAGTAGACAACATTTGAAGTTTTGATGCAATCACTTATTTTGATCCCTCATGAATGGTTTGTAATGTATCCCATGCTTTTTTTTTAATTCACATGATGATATCATACTGAAATATCCTTCATCTATAGCACTGAAAATTACATGCATTGCTTGAGAGTTACTGGGTGCTCCCTTTTGTTCAGCCCTTGTCTAATTAAATGGATCTTTATATACCACTTCATTCCTTTCATCAGTTGTCATAGGATGAGTTTAGCCATTCAACACAGAAGTCCATGCTTTAGTCCCTTATTCTTGAATAAACACTTTCATTCTCGATTTCTAAACAGGATAGTTAGAATCATCTAGTAGCAGTGCCCTTATTATTAGCACTCCTTCTCTAGTAGCCATAAGTGCGGAACACTGATCTACTCCAATTTGACACACCATGTTTTGATGAGGTGAACCTTGCTCGAATACCAATTGATAAACCCAAAGTTGTAGTTCCACAAGATTTATATTCTGTTGTAGTTTCTTTAAATTGAAACTGACGGTTGCTTATCAGAAAGTAATTGGAATAACAACTATGAATTTTCAAGAATTTAATTGCAAGTAGAAAAGCTTAATGTGCAGCAAATAAATCAACATATACAATTTTTTAACGTAGTTTGTCACACACGACCTACATTTATGGGGCCCTCTCCTAGATTAATCAACATTCACCAAAGTTTAATAGTTTTACATAAGGCTATTATAGAGCCAACACCACTCACTCCTTGACATTATCCACTCATACTTACAGCCTTAAAAGTTATCTTATACCTAATAGCATGACCACCTCATGCTAACCACAACAGAGGATTTTGAAACAATGAATGAAATGAAGAAAATAATATCTCAAGTGATTAAATCAAGAATTACAAGAAATAAAAGAACACTTGAGTCATAGAACACTCCCCTATATGTACAGTTGCATTAAACCATGATCATGGAGAGTCATTCAACAAAAATCTGCTATGAACCTTTTTATTTGTTCACCGAAAATAACAAGCATAGCAGCAACAAAGAATAGATGGATGGATCGTGCAATTGTTTACCCAAGCATACAAAAACACAGCTGCCAAAAATCAATGAATCTATGCTATGTGCTTTATTGATTATACATTTATTCCTTAATACTTAGTGATTAATACTATGAAAATGCTTAAAATACTCACTTTAGTTCATACTTGATTTTAGGTACAATTTGGAAGCGAATAAGCTAAAGTGAATTGAAAACACAATATTTGAGCCTTCTTAAGATTCACACTCACTTGTCTTCATGGAGCAAGAAGAAGAAGGATAATGAAGAATAGCATATGTCATGGTTCGAAAAACATCTACTCTCACGCCTATGACAAATGTGTCACATGACATATTGACAGCTCACCCGAAAACCCTACTTTTTAGTATAAAAGCATTGTTTTGTCGGTAGAAACATTATGTTTTCATTTAGGTTTTTCATTCCAAGGGTGTGAGCTCTCATTTTGAAGAAGGGAAAGGGCAAAGATCCATTCCTTTGGAGACCTATGGAGAGCTAGCTTCCCGACGCTATTTTGAAGGTGACATCGACAACAAAGAACCCGATTAAGCATTTCTCTCATTGTTTCTTACTGTTTCTATTAGAGATTGATTATATTATCCTATATTTAATGTTTGGGTACTGCGTAAGAATGACTGAATGCTATATGTGATTTTTTTAATGTAAGAACCCATTGCTAGAATCTTCAATATAATCCATAATTATTATGTTGAAATTCATTTGTAGCAATTAACGGTTTCGAATCAATAGGGATAACATAACCTAGGTTAAATGACCTGAGCTTGTGTGGTTGTTTTCTTGATTAATCTGCTTTCCTAATTTGTAATGCGACTGTTCAATTAAATATAGAGAGCTTGTTCTAGGTTGTTCGATAGTTAAGTTTAATTAACGAGCTCTTCTTAATTAAACACAACCTAAAGAAAAACTGGGATTAACAGAGCTTATTGTTAACATATGATTAATAGTTTCTAAGAGAGGTACAAAAACAACAATTCAACGAATTATGTTCAATTGTGTGTAGGTTGAGATTGAACCGATGATAGGGTCCCTAATGAATTCTTCACTCTCATCATTTTTAGGTTGTTTGATTTAATTTTCTTTTGTTAGTTTAGTTCCATTTCATTTTCTTATTTGAAAACAACCAAACCCCCTGTAAACTTAAACACCGATTATTTTGATTTCAAAAGCTTTACATACACTTTCTGTGGGATCCACCTAGACTTACCACTACTATAGTTATAAATCTAGTTATTTTGAGTAGTGTTAAGATACGCTACGTCAATTTTGGCATCATTGTTGGGGAGTGCGGTGTCTTAGTTTTTGTTCTTAATTTTAATTGATGCTTTGTACATATTTGTTTGTAATTAGTTTCTTTTCAGTTATTTCTTGATCTTTTCACTTTTTGTTTAGTATTTGTGAAAAAAATTATGGATGGAAGTAATTTTTTCTTTAACTTGCATTCTTAATCTTATAACCATATTTGGAATAATCATACTAACTTTAGTTCTAGATGGGAGAACCAACAGAATTACTTCCATGATAGTTTACATGATGCACAGTAATTCCAGTATAGACCAGAAGCTTTTTATTACGACTCAAGTCCATCTTTAGAAGAACTAGTTAATGATTTCACTGCTAACACTTTACAATTTCAGTAAGAGGAAAGACAATTTTGGTCTAGCTTCCAAGGTTTAAAGCGGCAGCAAAACTTAGGTACACTTCTAAAATTATCAGTTAATGTTGTTGCTGCTAATACTTTGCAATTACAATAGTTCTAAGAGGATATGATACAATTCCATCAAGATACAACGTCTAGACTTAAAAACTTAGCAAGCTAGGTGGGTTAATTGGAAGAAGCTATCAATCACCTAGCATCATAAAGAAAAGAGGCGCAACTATCTCAACTTGAGGTGTACCTAAGGGACATTATTGTAAAGGCCTTACAGAGTGAAGAGGAGCTTGAGAATCTTGAGAATAATACTCAAGGAAGTGCTTGTGTCAAAGAAGTGGAGAAGGAAGGAGCTTGAACTAGAAAAGGATACATCTTTTAGCTCGAAGGTAAATACTGAGTTCCTAATTGCTGTTAAGATTGACTCTTTATCTTACCTAGTAGGTTAGAGAAATTGAATGAAGAAGAAAAAGGTGAAGAGACATTCGAGATATTTCCAGAGTGCATAGGCTCAGTAGAGATTGGAAGTTTGAAGATAAGAAAAACATTGGAGGTCAATGATCATCAACCGAGATCCTATCTTGAAGAAACTCAAGTGGAGGAAGCGCATATGACACCTGAAAATCATAACTTTGTCACGTGATGAGGAAAACAAGGAGTCGAGCCAGCGATACTAATCAAAAGCACCTATTAGGAGGCAACCTAAGGGAAGTTAATTTCTTTTTCTTTGTATTTTCGGAATTGTTAGAATACGCATATTTGTTTTTAAGTTTGTTTGTTTTTACATGTTTTTAAGTTTTCAATCAAGAAGAGAGAGAAAATCAATCAATCAATCAAACAATTTCTCTTTTTCTATTAGTTTTAGGACTATGTAGTCATGGTTAGGGAGTGAATTGACTAAAAAAATCTATGGCAACTTTAGCATGTACTTTTTCTCTTCTGATTGGTCAATGTGCATTATCTTTAGAAGAGTAGTGACTAATGGTAGTTAAAAGCCAGTGAGATCTTGAGCCTTATTAAACTAACACATCCATATTAGCCTCATTGTCTTTTGTTTATATATGACCTTTATGACATTTACATTCTAACTTTGCTTTGATTTTCTATTCAACACCACATTTTTATCATATGCATTACCATGAAAATGATTAGGTATTCTTTGTTTTTACAAGCTACATTAGCCAAATAGCCTACCCATTGATATGAGTTTTCCCTTTGAGCTTTGGTAGCCTTTCTTTTTATATTAACCACATTACATGCTTCAAATTGAACCACATGTCCTACCCAAGCCCTAAAGCTAATGGAGCATTTGTTGATTATTAATGATTATGGATGTACAATAGTATAAGTGTTGGGGTGTCCATATGTGTGGGATGTTTATAATTATTGGGATGTTATTTTATGTCTTATCAATGAAATTCCCATGTTGATGTAGCTTCTTTCAATTTTTAAATGAAAAGAAAAAGAAAGAAAAAGAGAAAAGCAAAAGAAAAGAAAAGAAAAAGAAAAAGAAAAAGAAAAAATATATGTTTAAATAAAAGTATCAAGTAGGAAATGCATATGATTTGCAAAGTTGTTCATGATTGGTTTCTCCTCCTAAAGTTGTATGGAATGGGTGATTTGCTTATAATGTATATAAGGTAGATTTGACTTTGAAGGATCACTCTTTATAGTTTCAATGTATTGATATCATATTTGTATAAGTGATTCCTTTTAATTGGTTATGCGTCATGTGGTTTATGGTGTGAGAGTTTGAATTTGAGTTATGAAATATAATTTTTGCATTCAACATAGCTGATGTTACCCAGTTCTGAGTGAATGTTAGCATATGCGCTTGATGTTTCGTTGAGTTATGCTAACACATCTCACCTTACCCTAACACATCTCACCTTACCCTTTTGTTGGAGTTATGCAAATATAGTACCCTAGAAAGCAAGTGTATTTACATGTAACTTTATCTTCTTCAGTTACAGTTTTGTAATGAAAATATTTATTATTAA
>JANKOD010000004.1:16695300-16716249 GCA_026284645.1 Erythroxylum acuminatum | reverse complement strand
CCCCGAAGCTAAGGAAATGCTAGGAACCACATCAGAATTAGTATAGGCAATAGAAGTACCTGACTTGCTTATCTCAGGACAGGCAGTAGTAGTTAGGCTGGCTGTAGGTTCAAGCTTCGTTAGCTCTTCTGCCCCTTGACATTGGTCACTTGGGGGTCTCTCCAAATTTGTGATCGCAGGACAAGCAGCCTCATCTAGGCTTGCTATTGGAACATCTTTCTGCTGCTGCACTTTTATGCCTTGACAGTGGTCACTGGGGGTGCTCTCCAAGTCACTCTCCTGGGAAATGGCTGGTATTGGCTCAGGGCTTTGCTGCTGGTCACTAGCCTATTGAAGGCTTCCATTAATAGTGTCTGTAGTATTTTCCAACTCAGCTTGAGTCCCAGTTTCAAAAATGCGGCTAGTAGGTTACCACTCCTTTTTCTGAATTAACTTTCAAGTTTCCATTCATATTCAATAGCAATCTCTTTAAAAGTCATATGTCCATCTTCATTATAGGTGGCTAATTGAAAGGAGGAAGGCCAGGACTTTTCCAAGTCTATCTACACACATTCGGGCATAGAGGACTGGGGACATTTTGGCAGTATGGGAGTCCAACAGCAACGGATGATCCACTGCACTAGCAATCCTACCTAGTCCTTCGTTATTCCAATATTCGAAAGGAATATTATAGAATCTAACCCAAACAGGGGCATACCTAACTGCCTCCTAGTCCCCAACATTCAAGCTCCATTTTCTTAGAAACAAAGGCTTCCCCTGGATATGCCAGGGACCTCTTTCCAGTACCTCCTTCATACCACTTTGAAAATCAAACTTGAAGATGAATTTTTTGGAATTAGTCACTAGAATTCTAGATAAGTCGCATGCTAGCTAGGCCTTGGATAAGGCTCTATGTACTACGGGATAGACAGGGCGTTTACCGATAAAGAAACCGATTAAAGCATGTCAGAACTTCCTTGCACCTTGCTGAGCTAGCTCTGGAGGTGGGATGACAAAGATTTTATCCTCTCTGGGATGACGAAGATTGCATCCATGAATAATGAACCAGTAATGTCCTAAGTTTTTTGAAAAAAGCCAATAGTGAATCCATCCAGCCTGGGAGATTTTGAAGAATTGAAACCAAAAAGCATATCCTTAACATCTTGTGGCATGAATGGAGCTAAAAGCATATCCTATTGCGTCTGATTGAGATTAACTATCAAAACATCTTTCACATTATAACCCCTCGGTTAAGTTTCATGACTGCCATTAGTTGTTGAAAATAGCCTATAATATATTGAGTCATCTCTTATTGTTCCAAATACACAGTCCCATTCGTGTCTCTCAGTTCAAAAATGCTATTAACATTTCTTTGAGCCATCACAGATGCATGGAAAAACTTAGAATTGGAGTCCCCATGTTTGAGCTATATCTGCCTAGCCTTTTGTTTGATATTTGAATTATAAAGATTAAGACCCTTTTGATAATCTTCATCCTTTCCAGGTTCATATGTCTTAATACAGAGTTGTGTGGATCCTGATAACAAGCCTTCTGTGCCTCATCCAGTTTCTATTTTAAAATATGAATGTTACGATTCTACATTTTGAGAAACTGTTTAATTGTTGTCTTGATAGTACGAAGTTTTTGCATGAGCTAAAATATTTTGTACCTTTGCACCTCATGTCGCCAACAACTTCTGATGACCTCCATAAATCCCTCCTATTGTGTAAGACCATTAAAAAATCTAAAGGGTGTCCCACCTCTAGCCCTTCCATGCATATGTTGAATAAGCATATATAAGTGAGCTGACATCCCATTCTCACCAAAATGAACATATGCCTATAGAAAATGACTGAGCCAAAATAGGTTCACCAAGGCTCTATCTAATTTTTTCCATATCAACATGGTTCCTTGTTGGTTTTTTTCTAGGTAAATAATCGACCAGTTCCCCTCAAATCCAGCAGATTGGTCTTGTATAAAAATTGAATAAGCTCTCTGCTAGTCCTTGTTGAGAATCCAGCTCCTCTTTCAACCTCATAAGTATTGAAAGAGCAACTAAAGTCCCCAGTTACTAACCACGGATTCTGCATACCATATTGTATAGCTTAAAGATCCTTCCAAAATTTCTCTTGCTGAAAAGCAAAAATGGATGCATACATAAGAGAGATTTAAAAAATGATCGACTGTCCCTTCAGTTGACAGTAAAGATGCATGTATTAATCACTACTATGCTTAACTTCGATGGCATTTGTACTAAATAAAAAAATAAGGTGACCATTATAGTGATGGGGATGATTTGTGATAGTTTTCCATTGGTACCGAAAAATGTCATTCTTGTTTGAACAAAAATTTTCTTTATTTTAGTCTCTAGTAGACTAACCAAAAAGGCTCTCTTAGTAACTACTAAATCCTTCATCATTAATTGTTTAAGAGGGTCATTTAGCCCTTTTGCATTCCACACAAGTATAGTCATCTAAGGGGAAACCCTTTGGCTTTATCTTTATGTCGAGCTGATCGTCGCCTAGATTTAGTTAGATAATCGTGAGAGGTTTTTGCTTCAGTCTCCTTTCTAGATTGACATTTTGTTGCTCCTCCCTACTGTCATGTGACACTGCAATCAATTCATTATGCTCCAAACTATCTGTAGATTGATCCTTAGCCACCATATCCTGATGACCCACCACCAACATTTAATCACTACTTGGTAATCCCTCCTGAATGTCATTTAGAGTGGTACTATTTACCTGCATCTTATATAACTATATCTTTATGTCTTCTTTTTTATATGAGAAAACTATACTTGTCAATGTTTAACATATATAGTTGGTTTATTCCCTACAACTAATCGGTTGATTGTAAATTTGCAACATTTTAATCTAAAATATTTTTATCTTATGCTTGTTTGTTTAATAAAATCATAAGATTAAGCCTATGTGATAAATATACATTGAAAATAAAATTATGATGAGGTCATAACTATGAGATTTATATTGTATTTATGCATTATCTTGAAATTATTTATATTGAATCAACATAGGTTCCAATCCATATTTTAATGATAATAAAACATAATTTATTAATAATTTATTTTTTCAGTATCTTAAAAGATAATATGAAAGTTAATTAAGTAATTTGCTAATTTAAGCCAAGAGACACTTTATGAAGACCATAAAGCAAAGTGGAAGATCAAATATTCATTGAAGATAAAATAAAGTAATTAAATAAACATAAGCTTCAAGTCCGTTCAAGTGAAGAACAAAGACATATAAACTAATATCAAGGAAGATTAAAGGCATTATAAGTGTATAATATAAGTGTACTCTTTATTGTACCTTTTGGTCATTTTAATGCTTTAAGTGTTCATATAAGGTAAGCAAGCATATTGTTAAACCAAGCGAGAGAGACAAAAAAAGATGAGGAGCTTTTAAAAGATTGGAAATTCAAGAAGAATTATCCTTCAAATTAAACCATATGTAATGTTCAATAATGGTTAATCACTAGTTCTCATATCAAAGATTTTTCTCATCTTATTTTAAATTTTCAAAGTGAACCTAACATTATAAAAAAAGCCCTTAGTGATGACAGATGGGTTCTTTTTATGAATGAATAGTTGAATTTGAGAGAACTAAGGTGTGGACCTTAAGATCTAGACCCAAAGACTGACAAAATATAGGTACCAATACTTTTTGTTTAAAAATAAATTAAATAAATCGAGTATCACTATAAGAAACAAAGTTAGATTGGTGGCTAAAGCGATATAATTAAGAGGAGGGTATATTTTAACAAAACTTTTACACTAGTAGCTAAATTAGAAGTGTTGAACTAGGTGAGTTTCTGGCCATGGTTTTAATGATAACAAAATTTATTGTTTTCAATGACTTTACTTTTGTCTATATTAGTAGCTCTATTATAATGGAATTAAGCAATATATGAAATATCAAGTTCAATAGAAGGGTAAAATGACTAAGGGAGCCAATTGAAATTATTGAACAATCAAGGGTGACTAAAGTGAACAAAGCGGAGCGTATATGGAATTAAAAAGAGATTTAAGACAATTCAAGTCAAGTGGACTACGAACAAGAAATAATAAAGCCATTAAGTATGAAATAATTCATTACAATCTTTCTTGTAATCTTATCTTGATCATGTCAATATTCTTAGGTCTCAAACAGTACATAATCATTTTATGAGGTCCCTAATTGCATATACTATATATTAATTAAAAGGAAAATTGATTTTTTAAAAGAAAATCCTCTTGATGTATGAAAATATTTTTATGAAATTTTTGAAATAGTTTTGGATAAGATTTTTCATAGGATTATATTTTAATATTTGAAAGAACTTAAAATTTTTTGAAAAACTTATTTAAGAAAGTTTAAGTTGATCAATCTAGTGTATTGGGCGACCAACGTTAGGTTTCTAAAGTGATTTGGGTATACTTAGCATACATTGATTAAAGATTATGTTATACTAGTCAACTAGTATGCCTTGAAAGAAAAAGAAATTTTATGTTAAGAGTTTGTAGGACTATGTTGATCATTACACCAATCGCTATAGTAGTTGGCTAGTTTCTCATATCGGTTGACCAGTGTAGTAGAGTTGTCAACTAATTGATAGATCAATATTTTATATTTTATTTTAGGTTTATTTACTTGGTATTTGAAACTTTACAATATATTTTATAAATTAGGTTAATGCTTTTATTGGTTATAAGATTATATAGTCATAATTAGAGAATAGAATTAACTAGAAAAATTCATGACAACTTGATCATGTTCTTTTACTCCTATGATTGGTCAATATACAATATCTTTAGAAGAGTAGTGATTAATGAATAGACACAAGCCAGTGAGATTTTAGCCTTTATAGACTGACATGTCCATATCAGTCTCATTGTCTTTCGTTTATGTAAGACCTTCATAACATGTACATCCTGACTTTGCTTTGATTTTCTATTTAAGACCATAATTTTTGTCATATGCATTAACTTGAAAATGATATAGACATTCTTTGTTTTATAAGCTACAATAGCCAAATAACCTACCTATAGATATGATTTTTCCTTTTGATAAGCCCCTTTGAGCTTTATGTATCCTTTTTTTCTAAACACATTACATGGTTTTAACTTAAACAAATGTCCTACCCATGCCTTAAAGCTAGTGGAGAATTTGTTGATTATTAATGATTGTGGATGCACAAAGTATAAGTTTGGGGGCGTGCATATATGTGGGATG
The DNA here is from genome assembly GCA_026284645.1 of Erythroxylum acuminatum. Classification (NCBI taxonomy): domain Eukaryota; kingdom Viridiplantae; phylum Streptophyta; class Magnoliopsida; order Malpighiales; family Erythroxylaceae; genus Erythroxylum; species Erythroxylum acuminatum. The sequence continues at coordinate 16,711,036 of JANKOD010000004.1, read as the reverse complement.
GTTATAATTTATAAAATGTCATTTTATGTCTTATCAACAAATTTCAATAATGATGCAGTTTCTTCAAACTGTATATGAAAAAAAGGAAATAAAGAAGAAAAAGAAGAAAAATGTACTTAAATAAAATTATCAAGGAGGAAATTCATTTTTTTTGCAAATTTATTCACAATTACTCGTTCTTCCTAAAGTTATAAGGAAGGGGTGATTTGATGGTGATGCAACTGAGGGATATATTGTTTTGAAGAGTCACTCCTCATGGTTGCAATGTGTAGTTGATTGCTAATTTTTGCGAGTGATTTCTTTTTATTCCTTATGCTTCATAAGGTTTGTGGTGTGAGAGCTTAAATATGAGCTCTGAAACATAGTTTTTGCATTCATCAAAACTGATGGTGCCCAGTTTTAAGTGAATGTTGATTTTTTCACTTGATGTTACATTGAGTGTTTTTCTTGCTTCACTAGCTTTAATGGCTTTTATGCTATACTATCTAAATACACCTCACCTTAACCTTTTCCCATATTACAACCTTAAAAAGTCCTTTGATTCATGGTTATGCATGTGAATCCTAGTGGTGGACAATTGAAATGATATGCAAAGTCATAGAATGTCTTGATCATGAATGGTGTTTAAGTGTTCCTATATATCTATTTTATTCTTAAACACATATTGTCAAATTCTAACCCTAGATTGCTCAGTTTCTAGATTTATCATGAGTAAAAGTACTTAATGTTTAGTTCTTGCCATAGTTTTGAAAGTTATTCCTCTTTTTTTATAACTATTTATTCTAGGAAATATGAAAATTGTGAAAGTGTTTTGATTTGTGACTTTGATTTTGTTATTTTGCCTGAGGACGGTCAAAAGCTAAGTGCGCGGGAACTTATTGTGTGATGGATTGTTGATATATTCACTCATTAATACTTAGCAGTTAATATTATGAAATGCTTAAGATACTCATTTGGGTTCACATTTAGTTTTAGGTGTAAGTTGGAAGCACAAAAGCTAAAATGAGTTAAAAGCATATTCTTTGAGTCCTCTTAATGTTCAAACTCATTTGTCTTTATGGAACAAGAAGGAGATGGATAGAGTGAGGATGGGATAAGAAAATGTAAGAAAATGAAGAATTCAGCATGACTTCTAAGGTATACGATCGTGTATCCAATTACACAACCATGTATAAATTCGAAAGTGGCATTATTGTGATGCATGGTTGGATGCTCAGAAACCTAATTTTTCATATAAATATATATGTGAGAAGCCAAAAAAAGGATGAATCTTTTTTTGAACATGAAAAGAGGCAAAAACACTCACTTCTTCGAGATCTATGGGGGCTTAGTTTTCTTCCTTCTAGTTCGTAGGGGAAATCGAACTTGAAGATCACATTGAACATCTTTTCACTTTTTATTGTTGATCTTCTCTCTATAGAGATTGTTTTTGTTACTCTGCACTTATTGATTTGGGTATTATGTAAGAATAATTTAAATGCTTTCATTGGATTGTTTTTATATAAACCCTTTGCTAGAATCTTTGATAAAATGTGTAATTGTTACTTTTTCAACTCATTTGTAGTGAACTAATGGTGTTGAATCATTAGGGATAAAATAACATAGGTTAAATCCCAAGCTTACGTGATTGTTGCCCACATTAGCCTGCTTTCATAGTTCGTATTATGGTTATCCTACTAAATTTAGAGAGCTTATTCTAGGTTGTTCGATAGCTAGGTTTAGTTAAAGAGCTTATTTTGATTTAAAAACACCTAAGAGAAAACCATGGTTAACAAAGCTTATTATTAACCTACAATTAATAGTTTTTAAGAGAGGTGTGAAAACAACAAGATAATAAAGTATGTTAATTTATGCAAAAGCTGAGATTGAATAGAGAACTAGATTCTAACTCATTCATCAATTTTGTCACTTTTTGGCTGTCTAATTTAATTTGCTTTCGTTAATTCAATGTCACCTTATTTTGTTTATTGATTTAAACCAAAACCCTCATATTTCCTAAACACCGATTCTTTTTGTTACAAAAGATACGCGTACATTCTTTATGGATACGATCCCTACTTACTACTGCTATAAATTTTAGTGTGCAAAGTTAGGTTTTATTTTCTAGTATGTTCAACATGCATCAATGATAATAAATTAAGACCATGTTAAAGAAATAGAATATGCCATGGTTTAACACATAACCTACACATCCACGTGTTAGCTCTATGTTCATTCCCAAAAATTTTCTATGCATTTATTTCAATAAATATAGCCCTTTGTCTTACCTTTATAACACTCGTATTCTGTCATACACTCCACTATGTATTTCCCATGTTATCCATGTTCACCTAACATACCCCTGTGTAATGCAACATGTATCCATGTTTTTGTAGTATGTAACCCCTATATGGTATCATGTAGTAGTTGTGTTCCACCCTATAAAAGGTGTGTATAGGCCATGTTGTCTTATTTCTAATAACATCAACCTTTTGCTTCTCTCAAATTTCAAATTTCAAATTTCAAATTCCCTTTCGGTTTTAAAGTTATTTCCAATCCCCTAAGCTGGGTATAACCTAGTACTTATTTTCACTTGCTCTTTACCATATGTTTTAGTGTCATCTAGGTATTTTCCTTACTGCACTTTTAATTTTATTATTTTCATGTATTTTGGGTTATTTAGAGTTATGAATTTTTTTTCTTATTGATGATTAAATATCCATTATGTATGACATTTAGGGTACTAGGAAGATGACTTAGATAAATGATGAACTATATATGCTAATTATGGTTGGAGATGCTTATACAAATTATTTTTATTACATACATTTAAATTGCAAAGTTGTTTTGCACAATTCCTATACTAGGATGAATTTATAGGGAGCTAAAAAAATTTATTATAGGATGTGAGTGAGAGTTATATTTTATATAAATAATAAAAAATCAAACATGGGAATGCTTTAGGTTACGTTAACACTTCATTTGGTGGTTCATTATTTTGTTTCTTATTATATTGTATTATACTCCATAATTATACATATGTTCTATCAATTATTGTTTTTAAGTGCTTATTCATGTCTTTCTTTAGATATCACATTATAATGAGGACAAGACTACCCAAAAGAGGAGTCTCTCAACACTATCTATAGGTAAAAGAGTTAGAGTATAGGCATTCACATCTATATCATGAGTGATAGCTCTTAGAAAACATATACCAAAAAGACCACAGGCACTATAACCACCATTATTACATCTAAATGAGTCACAAATGTCGATTAATCCAAGGGAGAAATTAGGTCATCCATTACTACTACTTAATACCAAGCATAAAGGAAGCGTTACTAGACCTTCTAGACATGACATTTTGAGGCATTTGGACATACAAACTGGGACATCCTGAGGGAGGTAGATATTGTTGATAGTGCGTGCGAGATCATTTCATTCAATAGTTGGTCAAACTTCTTTCATATCTATGAGCTAGTCTACCAGGAGCTTATATTAGAGTTTATGTGCACATTAAAGGTTGATAAAACTAAGATGTTATAAGGCTATGACACTGCCTTACATTTAAGATGGGAGGTAATGACAACAACCTTAATTACAATCAATTTGGGTTCATGTTAGTTTTTACCTAAAGTAGTGTGCCTAGACCTTGATGTCTAATAAGATCTCCTTAGACTAGAATTGGCTAAACACCTATTAAAGGAATTATTGGAGATCAATAACCATTATACATACTTATCACCCCATAAAATCTAAGGCATCAAGATTTTTATTTCATGCGATACTATATATGTGTAAGTTCTTGGTGCATTTACTTTTCATGTAAAGGGAGAGTAATAGTGTGGTAAGCTAGAGGGACTTTTTCTTAATATACTGCATGTGTTGGAGACATAAGATACACTGATAGGTATAGTTCATACCATGTTTTCCTAAAGGTTTTAGTGTGTTTTCAATTATTTATTAGAAGATTATTGTATGTATAGGATTAGAATTATGTCATTAGGAGTGTTTACTTATATTCTAAGTGTTTGCTGGTTTAGAGCATGATTTCAATTTCAATTTTATTTTCAGGAGGTGTTTGATGTGTTTGTGAGTGTTGGAGATCAAATAATTGAAGAACAAGATAGATGGAAGCTATATGAAGGGTGTCACAGTCGTGTATGAGGAGCACGTTCGTGACAGGCGTGCATGGGGCTTCATGCACAATTGTGAAAGATAGTAGAATACTAGGAGCATGATCATGATAGAAAGGAGAATACTAGGAGCACGATAGTGATCTTGGAAAATAGGAGCATAATCGTGATTTCTAGGTGCAATTTTTTTCATCCATTTTAGGGTTTGAGGCTATTTTTTGAACTGAAAAAAGTGAGAAAACCTTAGTTACATCCTTGAACCCTAGATAACTATATAAGGACGTGGCATTCATTAGAAAAATGTAGTAGCCACAATTAAAAGTGAATAAAAAAGGAGAGATTAGGAACAAGCTCCAAGAATTTCAACTTTCTAAATCAAGGCTTCAATAGAGTTTTTATTCTTTACTGTTATTTGCTTTCATTAGTCTTGATGTGTAGTTTGAATTCTAAAAAGTTAAACATGTTTATGAAGTTCTAAATTTAATATTAGGATTTATTCTGGAATTATTTTGTGACTTCTAATTATTGTTGATTTCAATACACACTTAGATGTTTGTGATAATTGTTCATGCATAAACTTGACAAGAGAGTGAGTTAAAAGTAATCATTGTTAGATTGTATAATGAGAGTTAGCTATTTAATATACCCACAACTATCAAATTAGTAATCATTCAAAGAGAGATCTTGTTTTAGAAATTAATTATCTATTAGATAGCTTCAAATCAAATTGAAGACGTTAAGGATAGTTTTATGAATCGAGAGATTGCAAATCTGGTAATTTCGAATTCAATTAGGGTTAATTGATTAGATTTTGAAAGATAATAATCAATACTTTAGGAAATCTAGGATCAAACACATATTTGAATCAAAAATAGTAAAGGAAACAAAATAAGGAAAAAATAAGTTGTAAGCATTCAATCTTGATAAAACCCTAAATTAATTAGCAACTCATTATTGAATTATTGAATTATTTTGTTTTAATTTTTGTTATTTAATTTTATTAAAATCAATTTTTTGTTACCTTAGAAAAGTTAGGTTCGAATTGTTAACTATTGCATAATCCTCGTGGGAACAATAACATCATATATTATAAGATATGATTCGTATACTTGTGAGTACTGAGAGTTTTATTAGAAAAAACTTGCTTAACATACACCTTATCATATTTTTCATCCAGTTAGTTTAAGGATACTTGTATAAGGCTAACTTTAGCATCACATGTACAGGCTTAGTGGTTATGAGACTAGACAAAGGGTAAGGAGTTCCCATTAATGACATGACTTGACTGTATTAGTGTTGAGTAAGTTTTACCTAATATAAAACCCTTAATATTCTGCAAGTATGCGGGTCATAAACTTGTAGTATTAAGGGTATCGATCCCACGAAAAAATAGCTAAAATTAAGTGAACCTAACTTTGTCTAAGGTTCAAAAATGTGATTTAAATGAAAGTGAATAATAATAAATTAAAACAATAAAATAAATTGAGCACTTAATCACTTAATAAATGAGTTGTCACAATAAAACAAATCTAGGATTCATTCTATTGTTATTTTGCTTCCTTAATCACTATTAATTCAATCAGGTGTCGATCCTAAATTTTTAAAAGGTTGATTAATCTCTCTGAAGACCTAATCATTTAACTCCAATTAATTATCCCTAATTGATTATGAAATTCCAAAATTTGCAATCTTTTAATTCACAAAAATAAGCTAATGTTTTCAACTAGTTCTTAAGTAATCTATCGGATAATCGAGTTCTCACATAAGATCTCTTTTTGTATGATTATTAATTTGATATTTGTGTGACTTATTAGGTTGCCAACTCTTATTATCCAACCTGATCAGGTTACTTTTGACTCACTCTATTGATTTTTTATCGCAGTATTAACAAATACAAATATCACAACACCATAACATTATATTAAAATCAATAATGATCAAGTAATAAAATAACTCAAGAACAAATCCTGATCTAAAATTAAAACATAATAAATGTGTGTAGCATCTTTAATCCTAGTTCATACATCAAGCTAAAAGAAAATAAACAAAGGAAGAAGAAAGAGCTTAAGTTGGACTAATTTGGAAAATGCTAGAACAGTTGATGCTCCCAATGCTCCCTTCTTGATCTTCCTTGCTCTTTCCCCAATTTGGTAAGATGGAGGCTCGTGTTTTTGGGTCTCTTAATGTTCATTTATATCTTAATTTTAAGGCTTACCCAGGTCATTTTGTTCTAAAAATATCCCCAAAATGTCAAAAGATACTACACAGGTCACGCTTGGAAAGTGTCTGTCACGTCTGTGCATCTAGGTGTCATGGTCATGCATGTGGAAGTTTCTGCTATGTCACGATCATGCACCAATTATGCATGATCTTACACTATTTGATTCAGCTTCCATCTTCTTCATTCTTCACTTATTTGGTTTCATTCACTAACAAGCACATCAAAACTCCTTAAGAGTATAAGATTAAGATCCAAAATCATGCTCTAAACCACATAACACTTAAAATACGTATAAACACTAACAATAACATAAATGTAAGTTTATACATATGATAATCATCTAAGAAAACTTAAAAACACAATTAAACATATAGCAAAACATATTATAATTTACACCTATCAATTAGTCACTCCTATGCTTATCATAATGGAAATTATATAGATAACGCATATGGTAAAGCTTTATATTTAAGATCGAGGACAGTTATATCTCACTCATTGGTGGATCATCATGAGCTGCTCCTACGTAAAAAGACCATAATATGGGAGCAATGCGAGAGCTAACTCCATCTCTACCCTAAAGCACACCACAAGTAACCTAGCCATTTACATCTTTATATAAAGAGCTATATATGCATTGGATGGGTGACATGATAGGGTTAATACTGCGACATCTTAGACTACCCATTTCTACTAGTATGACCTATAAAGTCGTAGGATCTAGTTGCATATATGGAGTCAAAGTGCCAAAATGGAAAGCTAGTGCATGATGAAGCTATACCAAAGGAGGTCGAAGATGTCATAGATCTGGCTAGAAAGGAAGATGACGAAGATATATATATTAGAAAGTCAGAGGAGACTATCAAGCCATCAGGAAAGTAGACTATTATTTCTAATAATTATAGAGGGTTTGATGATCACGGTGATAGAAGGATTGTGGTTGCTAAGTCATCTATAGAAGCTTGATAGAGATGATTTCTTCCGATGACTTAATAAACCAACAAACAATAATACCTTACATACTATAGCACCCCCTTTATAAAACCTACAACCATTCACACACATAGCAACCAAATTTGTTCCTGTTCACGCGTTCAAGGTATATAATTATATTTAATGCTATACATATACACATTACAAAACTCCCCAATACTTAACATTATCATTTAACAGTAGTAATACATATTTACATTTACATGGTAATACAAAAGAAAAGATACAATTTCCTAGTAATACATATTTACATTTACATGGTAATACAAAAGAAAACATACAATTTCCTTTCTTCATTACATATGCAATCATTTGTAACTAAAAACACATTCCAAAAGTACTTTTTCTTCTATCTGTTGGCCTTGATCCCTGCAGATTTTCCCTGTTCACTCCTATGACTTGGACCTACACAAATTAACACTCGTGCCAAGCTTAAAAGCTTAGTAGGAAAAACACTTAGTTTGGATGACCACTCATAGCAGTCATCCACCAAGCACACACATTCAGAAATATCACAACTCATATACTATAAATTCATATTCATGAACCAAACATTGATATTAAATGCTTATGTAAATAATGATGGCATACTTAAGCAAAGTACATAATGCAAATATGCTTCAACATATTATCCATATACCGAAAATGCACATTTATAAGCCAAATATTGATATTCAACGCTCATTGATACAAATTATCAATTTAATTGCACATCATTATAATTCATCATTACAGCCAATACAAACGCTCATTAATACCAATTATTCATATTCTCATGTTGTATTTCTTATTTATGACTGTTAAGTTTCGTTTTTGTGTTAAGCCAGCACATTTTTTGTGGGTGTGGATAACGAGTACTTTGGATATCTGAAGATATCAAAGGATACCTGAAGGTATCAAACTATGGATACCTGAAGGTATCAAACTGTGAATAACCGAAGGTATCAAATTGTAGATACCCGAAGGTATTGAACTGTGGACACCGGTGGTGACAAACTATAACAGCTACACTTGTATAATCATACTATACACATATGAGTAATGAATATGCACACAAATCATTTATGTACATGTAAATTTTCTTTGGAATGCATTATGCTTAATCTTATATTCCAATGTTTAGTCCCCAAATTCATATGTGGTAAGTCCTATTTCATTTATTTTTAAGTGTTTGAAAATTTTCATACACATTCATAAAGGTTTGGATAAGATGCGGTAGAAATCGGAAACAAAAACAATGCCACGGTCGTGATAAACACTTTCTCCATTCATACTACTAATTGTTCCTTAATATTCATATATAAAAAGTCAAAATTGGGTTTCTAGGTCTTCTAGAAATTTCTCCCTTTGTTTCTCGTTTCTATAGAACTAACAATCAAGTCATTTGGACTCCTAACTCATGAGATATAGACCAAATATCACAATCTGCTCCAAAATAGGGGCAACATCAAGTCACCATTTTCGATCTCAACTTCCAAGGTCATAAAGCCAGAACTAAGTCAGAGTCCCTTCTAGAGATGTTTATCTCTATGTCTTAGGTTTCAGAAGCAACTAAAATGACACAATTTAGAGGTCTGTAGGCTGAGTTATGACTTAAATAATGTGACCAACTCAAACAGACCCTAGACAGAATTCCACTGCACGATACTCTCTTGTCATATACAACCAAGTTTATGAAAAGTAACACCAAAATAACATCAAAAATCATCCCAGTAACCATTCCATATCTAAATGAATCTTTATAACTATTCAAATATACACACAAAGAGGAATTTAATTAAGTGTAGTCCTAAACCTTAAAATTGTTAAAGTAGTTCTTCTAAAGCTTTTCCTTCCCTTCCTCTTTGGCTTTGCTTGAATCTCTAAGTGAAAAATGATGGGATTAAGAGGATTAAATGAAGCGGAGAAAAATCTAAAGTTAAGCCATCAAAGTGTCATCCATCTTCCCTCTCCATATGCCTTTTCATGAATTTTCTAGTCTTAGACACACATTTTTCAATCTAATTAGACCATCTGACACAATCCTATTGGACCATGTGTTACAATCCCATTGGATCATGGGTTACAATTCTATTGGACCATGTGTTACAATTATGTTGGACACACATGCTTTAATCTTATCGGTCCATGATTTGACTTTAGGAAAATTGTATATTGGTCCTTTTTCTTCCTTTAATTCCCACATTGGCCTATAACCTTATCAATTTATTTCATTCCCTTATCTCTTAAATTTCTAATGGCATAAATTTCATGCAATTTGGTTAATTAAATTGGGAGTTATACTCAAAAAATTACAAGTTGTTTGAAAACAAGGATAGTGGCCATAACTCAACTTCAAAATAGAATTCAAAACTTTTAGAGGCAGAATCAGATTTTGGTTCCTTTATGAAGTTTTAGACCTATGTCTCTAGTTTGATCTGCAATTGAAATTATCCAATTTAGAGGTCTACAGGCTAAGATATGGTTAAAGTACAAAAATCTGTTCAGTGAAGCCTATCTATTCAGCGAGGTACACATCCTACATCAACTAACTTCATTCTTATTATGCAAGAGCAACACAAAAATACATCCAATTTAACCAAAAACATCCCATTTACTTATGGAATACTTCTTTTATCAATTCTCCTCACATCATGCTCATAATCTAAGAAAACCGATCAAAAAATTCTATACATATTTCACGTCTAAGTATGTGTGTCCTTGTTGAAGCAAACAAAATTATCCGTTTACCCTTGTCTTTTACATTAAGTACCATTATATCTCTTACTATACTTAGATGCATTTAATTCATTATGTGCACTACTTAATACACTATAGACATGCTATAATACTTCCAGTGTATATGTTAGGGCCTTATATATACCCCTACAAATATCTCCACCTCCTTCATAAGATTGATTTGTCTATCTTTTGTACTTTTATTTTCAGTTTCTTTTGTTAATACTCTTAATCATATGTATATATTTTTTTTGATATTTTCCTTTTGGCTTCTATTTTGCCAGCTCTTTAAAATTCCAATATGCACTTCAATGGAACATTAATGGAATGAAATTTCATCTAAGACTTGGATCTAGTGTCTCAAGGAAGTTTAAGTTATTTACTATATTTCTTTCCCCTTTATATTATTTTTATTATTTTTCCATGTTTAAAACATTGGGCATAATGTTTATTTTTAGTATGGGAGAGGGATTATAAGATTTTGACCATATACTATCTCAAGCTTATCAATTTTTTCATGATTTTCTCAATACGAATTACATTTTGAATTTTATTTTCTCTAAAAGCATATCAATGGAGATAATTCATTTATTAGTTTGGATGCTTTGGTGATTTGGAATGTCTATGTAACTAGCTATAAGTATTAGTGCGTAAGCGAGTTTAATTTGCCTTATGAATTTGGAGAATGAATATTTTATATATTGTGATATTGTATCAAATGCACATGCATTAATTAATTTTGACTTCGTTTGAGTATTTTCATTATCCCATATAAATTTTTTTGAATAAACAAGCTTAAATAATTCACTCTATTGGCTTTAAACCAAACAAAAAAATTTTAAGTTAAAGAGGTGTTAATAGCCATTTGAAATATTGACTTAGTTGAGTAACTATGGGTATTGATTGACCTTATTTTGTGGCATTCAATATTGTAATAATTACAAGTGCATGGCATAGTTGTAGCTAGTACCAACAAGTATAGGTCTATCACATAAAGATGATGAATACTAGTAATTACCCTTCCCCTATTATCTAACCTAAGGATTGATTTTAGGTTTTTAATTAAAGGAAATAAAACTAATCAAGTAAAATAAAATAGGAAACAATAATGAGCACAAAGATAGTGGAATTCACTTAGAAAACTATCATTATCAGAAATTAGGATCTAGGTTTGAATCCTTTTAAACCCTTAACAGATTAATCTTTTATTATGCAATTGTTTTATTGATTTATTGGATCGTGGAGATTCTTATAGTATGCTAGTAGCTAACCTTGAGTCTACTGACAACTAATCCTAAGGTTTCTAACCGAATTACTTAGGTTACATTTTATAGGATTGTGTTACTGATTTATGAGTCTTTCTATTAGGTTTAACTTTAATCTGGATGATTTATGTCATCCTATCTCTATGGTTGCATTCAAACCCTTCCAATTACGGTAGATCTATTCAACCTATGATATCTCAATCTCTACGTTTAAAATCAGATTATAAATAAAACATGTAATCAAGTCTAGTATAATAATCAAACTAATTGCATTAATAAAAGAATCAAATCATATCGTAGTGTTAACACAAGATTCATCTAACCTAAATATTAACTAGACGTTTAGTTAAACATAATTGAACACAAAATCAAACATACATTGAAAGAAAAACAAATAGAAAACAAAGGGTTCATAATTCTAAATTTCCCTGATTGTCTTCTATCGAATATTCCCATGATTTAGGGAGTTGATCTTGTATTCTAATGGATTTATCAATGAAATCTTGTGTTTTCTACTTCTCTGGACCAAAACTATCCCTTAAGAATGAATTCTATGTCTAGAATCATCTCCTAATGTCTCCCCTACGACTCCTCTTGGTCTTTTCCTCCTAAAACATCTCTTTATAATGAAATTTATGGTTCTAGGGAGATGCAAGGTCTAATGCATGGTACATAACCAAAACATATAAGAATCATGACGATGCATGGGTTTAGGGAAGTGCAGGCCATGTGCATGGTTGTGCATCCTTCTACATTTCAAATCTTCATTTTATGTAGTGATCTTGTCTGAATTCTTCTTCTTTTAGTCCATGAACGCAATTATGCTCTATAAACACACTTGGAGAGGATTAAGAACCAAATATACACTAAAAGTATCAAATATAAAGCAAAAACACATCAAATATAAGGTAAAATTATGATCAATTATGCATCTATCAGGTATTCATGGTAAGGTGTTCACTCTAGCATAAAAGAGATAGGTGAGTTTCCAAACAAGCTCTAAATTCTCCTATTAATAAGGATAATGAATATGTTCCAGAGTTGAAACATTTTATCTTGTGTATATTCATTTTGAGCATGTAAGTAATTTTTGTGATTTGGGTTAAGGTTTTGAAGGATCAAGAAGTGAATTAAATCAACTTGTGAATTGATACAAGTAGTTAGTTGCATAACAATTAGATGACCTTTATGATTGGATAAATAATGGGGACTCTTTATTTTGATTTATTTAGCATTTTTTCAAAATTTTCTTATTTGAGATGTAATGATGGAATTGGTTTGCTTAAGGAAAAGTAATTGCTTAAGTATGGGGGAATTTGATGTATGCTAGACAAATAATACTTTCAGCATTATTTTCATAGTATGCTTTTTAAAAGTTAAATGAATTGTATTGATGTAAAGATAGGCTAAAAGCCTTACAAAAATGCTAATTACAAGCTAGAAATCTGACACTTTAGTAAACTGAGTATTTAACAAATTTACTTAGGAATTATTGGCAATAGATAAATTGAAATCATAACATCCACTCCCTCCTTAAAATTTTCACATTATGTTGCTTGTATCTTGGACACTCTTAAAGGATTTGATACTGAAAATGTGAACTATTTTTATTTTAACTCTTATTTCTAGTTCTTCAAAGGAAAAGAAGTGAAGTTAGAGAAGAATTTAGAGAAAATTTAGAAGAATTGAAGAAGGATCCTTGAATATGGTACCTACTCACCACCATGTTATGGCATGTTCCATATTGGTCACTTCTATTTCTCTTTTACAATCCTATGCACCATTTGGAAGTTGTTTTGCATTGGTTTTTTATTAAAAAAAGTCATTTTTGGAAGATAGACAAGATTTCATTAAAGATTCATTAGTATTTTTATTTAAAAAAAGTCATTTTGGAAGATAGACAAGATTTCATCAAAGATTCAAGAATCAAGAATCAACATAATGATATTTTATTCTTTCTTTCTTTATTATCTTTTTGTTGCTATTTTTTATGTAATTATGAAGTAATTAGGTTATATATTTAAGTGGAATGGACCTTAGAATATAATATGTTTGATTAGTTCTCTTAATTTAATGAAGTTCTTGTTTTCTTGTAATTTATTTATGTTTTTTTCTATAATTGATTGAATTGAAGGAGTGAACGTTAAAGATTTAATTATTTGATTCATGCATTAAGATTCGAGAGATGAAATTTATTTTAGATCACAACATGGATAAAGAGGATCAAGCATGAGTTACTAGTGAGAATGTCGTAAGATCTTCTTAGATTATGGTAAAAAAAATTAAGAAAGTTCATGGAATAGATTAATGCATTCGTTTAATTGTCTTGATTGAAATGAATTTCATGACTAATCTTAGAATATGGCTTGTATGTCTTAAGAGAGAATATAATCTAAAATCAGGCGTTTTTATTGGTCCAAAAAACTAGAATCATACATTAAATCAAGGAGAAATTTAATATAGCAAAGCTGTATCTAAATTTAGTTTATTCATAGAGTAATATATTTCTTGATCCTTGCTTTGTTTGTCATTTAGATTTATTTATTTCTTTTCTTTCTTCAATCATGCATATTCGATTATCTAGTTTATTACCTTTGTGATTAATTGATAATTAATTGAGAATCATTGTAAGATCAACTCGTGCTCACTTGTACTAACTATAATTATACCGTGTGCTTGCTGTTAAAACATAAAATAAGGATAATAGAAGCTTGAGATCAAAATTAGACATTATAATATACATTGCTTACCAGAAGATAGACGATTGCAATATTTTTAAAGGGAGATTATGATAAAATAGTATATTTTAAGATATTATAATATAAATTAAATTAAGTTAAAATATAATAAGTGCCAAATTAATTAAATTATTAAACATCCAGTCTAATAATAATGACTTATAAAATTTGATGGCATAAAATGGAAATAGAATGTAAGAAACATTAATAACATTATTGTGAGGCTCGATTTGAAACCTCACAAGCAAAGTCATCACCTAAGTATACAATCCTTAGTTAAGGCTCTCCTTTACAGGAGGTCTTGAATTCGAGTTACGTCAAAAAAAAAAATTGCAAGGGATTTCAATGCTCATCAATGTTGTTTGGAGAGGATTAAATTAACACACTTAAAGTATGTTCATAGTTAAATAGTCAGAGAAAGAATCTGCCTTCATTAAAGAGGATAGTAAGTTTGATGTTGTCACTAATGGTTAGTAATTTTGAACTACAATCGCATTCTTCCATCGAGTTTTTTCGGAGCTAAAGGACCATTCGGAAAATAGCAGCATCTTGAAGCACAACAAAACAAATTCACTACGGACATGTCTCGAGTTTTTGTTAGAAATTCCAAATTACACATCTACCGGGCCTCGCACGCCGATGATGTCCCTCCTCCTAGCTCCGTTTGTTTTGTTTTTTTTTTTGGTCTCTTAGAAAGTATTAAATTATTTTAAAGCCTAATTCACGTCCTCTTTTTCTCTTTCCTCCTCTTTTTTCTTACGGTGCCTCTCCGTACATCAGGCTACTGCAGCCCTAGGAAAGCGCCTTCATGGCGGCGGCTCGAGAACGGATAGCCAATCCGTACGAAGACGGGGGAGGTTTTGGAAAGTTTCGCAAGAGGCCGTTTCGAAGGAGCACTCAGACAACTCCTTATGATCGCCCTCAGGCTGCAATTCGAAACCCTAGCCTTGCCAGTGGCAGCAACAATAACAACAACAATGGTTGGTTATCGAAGCTGGTGGATCCAACACAGCGCTTCATTGCCTCTAGCGCTCATCGACTCTTTGCTTCCTTCTTCCGGAAACGCCTCCCTCCACCTACTCCACCTTCTCCGCCGCAGCCGTCGGTCCCAGGTTCAGTTATTTTCTTTACTTCGGTTACTTTATTATTTATGGAAGTGATTTCTCCTCCATTTTGTATCCTAATTTTAAAAATTGGTTTCTTTCCTTTTTCTTGGTAAAAATTGGGTTTTGGTCAATTGAGCCATTTAATAATCGTTTCTTTATTTTATGGAGATGGAGTTATCAAAGTTTGAACTTCGTCCACTATTTCATCTCTAGTTTCGGTATTGAATTCATTATGTAAACATCGTATTTTGAAAAAATTAAAGACGTCATTTATGCGAACTGAAACTTTGTAGCCATTTTCATCTTTTAAAATTTTTTTCCGGCTAAATCTTTTCATGTATGAAAATAAGTTTAATCAAATTAACTTGTTGTTCTATTATGTTAATATTTCAAGAGATCTTGTTCCAACTCTTGGCTTGTTTTTCTCTTGACTAGAGGTAAACCAGGGAACAATGGACAAGCAAAACGAAGCAATTTCCACCGTAAGTATCATCACCTTTTAAAATTTGCGTTTCTTTTATGCTATAGTCAATTTGTTGTGATTGCTTTATGCTATGGACTTAAAGCAGAGGCCAATTGA
>JANKOD010000004.1:16678649-16695200 GCA_026284645.1 Erythroxylum acuminatum | reverse complement strand
GTAAACACCGATTAATTTCATTTCCTAGACTTTACACGCACTCTCTGTGGGATCGACCTAGACTCACCACTGCTACAGTAGTAGTCTAGTTATTTTTATTTTGACTAGCGAACGACACGCGGTCAAAGTTCATTTTGTAATGGTGAGGATGATACTGACAGCACTAAAGCTAGTATTCCTACCAAGAACAAGGGAACGTTGTAACTAATATAAAAGAAAACAAGTGTCTAACTTTTTTATTCTAACAAGTGTCTAACTTTTTTATTCTACAAACAACTTCTAAAGCTCAACCTTCAATTCTTGGTGCATTACAATCCAAAAAATGTAACTCATAATATGAACACAAAAATGGTTAGATGGGGGTATGATGCAAATGTGTTATTCAATACTGCCTAATCTTATTATTACCAGTCTATGGTATATGTTATTATCTCTTATGTTATACGATATAAAGCTTCTTTAATTGATGACTACAGATGTAGTCTTCTGTTCAATTCTATTAATAAAATAAAAAGTTATTTGAGTGAAACAAGAATGATTTATGAAACATATACATATTCAATCATATGTGATAGTTGGTAAAATAGAAGATAGGAGCCCATTATGAATTTTTTGGTTTATTCTAATAAGGAAACGATGTTTTCTAAGTCAATTGATGCATATGGCCTTATAAGGAATATTGATATTCTAATAGAGATTTTTATAAAGTTATGAATGAAATTAGATCTAAAAATATTATACAGTTCATCATTGACAATGATGTTGCTTATAAAACAACTGAAAAGAGGTTAAAAGGCAAGTATAATTCTTTCTATTAGACTCCTCGTGTTGAACATTTTATTAACTTAATATTGAAAATTATAGGAGATGTTAAATACTTTCCTGTCATTGATGAAATTACTTATAAAGCAAGAAAAACGATTGAGTTCATTTATAATCATGTACAAGTTTTAAATATGATGAGAAAATATTTCACAAATGGTAGAAAATTATGTCATCCTTCCATTAGAAGATTTAAAACTAATTTCTTATTACTTTAGTGTTTTGCTCAAATGAAGCAAAAGCTAATAAGTGAGTTTCAACATATTAGGTCTAATATTGGAATGAAGGTTTATAGGATTATTCTTGAAGATCATGATTTTTAGTCATAATGTCAATTTGTCATCCGAATTTGAGAGCCTTTAATGACAGTAGTTTGTTTACTTTATCTTGTATACACCTTATCTTGTAGTGAAAGACTGTATAGACAATTTTACTTTATGTTATTTGTTGCAAGGGAATTTTTTAATCTGAATGTCAATTTTAGACCAAGTTTCACAAAGAAAGTTAAAGTTAATAAGGGAATGTTATTAACTATCATAATACTTATTTCATAAAAGGTGATGCAAGACCTCCTTAACTCACAAATAAAGGCATAAAAAGATACGTTCGGTGATCTCAAGATACCCATTACAATATGCCGAAAAGACAAACTTAATCTAGGTATGCATTCATTCATTTTTGTTACTGTTTAAAATTAATCATTAATTTATTATATTTATAAGATTACTATTGTCCTCTTATAGTTGCTTAATTAGACCAATTCAGAAATAGTGTTCTAGAATTGCAAAAGTTTATAATTTGAATTCTTAGTCAATTTGAATATAACTGGTCGACAAAGGAACTGAAACATAGTTGAATTCATTCATTCTAAAAAAAGAAATAGGTTAGAACGCAAGTGATTAAACGATCTACTATTTTTTCAATATAACTTGAATCTTGAGAAATTGCATGTTATTGACATTATTAAGTTGAATATAATTTTTATAATTTCTTAATAATTTTATTTTATTTATTTACTAGTACGCTTAATGGAATAAGAAATTACGTAGATCCAATTTGCTTTGATTATATTAAATTTTAAACATATTAGATCTTTTATGAATTGAGTTTATAGATGAGAGTGACTTAGAAAATAATCTTAGAATGAAAATTATTGACATGTCATTCATTGCATTGAGTTTGAATTATGGTGATGATTAAAATTTCCTTAATGATAAGGACTTCATAGAAAAAAGATTAGGGGCTAATGTGATTGAATGAAATGACGTTTCTAGTTTTTCACTTTTTCTTTTTTCTTTCAAATTTACTTGTTTTTAATATATATGTTAAATTTTATATATATAATGAAAATATAAAATTTAACTTCTTATATTTTTATTTCATGTTTTACTTCTACTTTGATGTATTCCTCGACACAAACTCTTGTTACTATGCTTATAAACTTAAGTTGTTCTTATTATATGATGTTTTGATGTAATCGATTATAACATTTTAAGCACTTTGAATTATTCCTAGTTTTATATCCGTGCAAAAACTAAACAATTTTTTATTAATTATGATTTTTATATATAAGAAATAGACAAAAAGTAATATTAATAAGCATAAAGAGATAGTTATTATATAAAATTTATATTATTATGTTTTTTGAGATATGGTTGAAGTAAAACTAAAAATATATAACACAATATATCAATATATTGAGAGACTATTTTATAATTGTATAAAATTTAAGAACTATCTTGTAATTTTAGGACATTACTTGAAGTATCTATACCGTATTATAACATAACTAAATCCAGTACTAGATTTGTATATGTGCATCAACATCTATAAGAATCATTTTACCTTTTCCAAAGGAGCTGCTCCATTGGCTACCTGAATAGCGTCGCTCACTGGTACGATTGAGAAAGCACTACCCTTACTCTATCTGGGTCTCCCAGTCAACAAGAAGACTTACCATCGTTGAATGTACTCCAATTGTAGAGAAGATTCATAGAAGAATAGAATCCTGGGTGAATAAATTCTTACCGTTTGCTGGAAAACTTCAACTTATCAAATGAGTTCTAAGTTCCTTGCATACTACTAGTGCTCACATATCTTCCTTTGGCAATAGAAAAAAAATACTCAAAGACTTCTTGTGGAATTAGTCGATGGGAGTTAAAGGAAGTGCAAAAATCAAATAGACTGACATTTGCTACCTAAAAGAAGGAGGGTTGAATATTACTTCTTTTAAACTCACAAACCAGTCCCTCATATTGAAGAGGTTATGGTGGATTATCGAAGATAGAAAATCTTTATATCTACAGTGGATACATTCCTATTTTCTTAAAGGGCGAAGCATCTGGGCTGTCTGCATGTCTCCAAGTAACTCTTACTTTCTGAATCAATTACTACACTTGAGAAATCTTGTATAGGACCATATGACTTGCGCCATTGGTAACGAAAAGCTAATTTCCCTATGGTTCGATAATTGGACAGGCCAAGGAACTCTTTACCATACACAACAATTGCACATAGCTCGTATTGATTTCCCTCTAAATACCAAAATGGAATCCTTCATCAATGGTGATAGATGGCATTTTCTAAAAAAGCTCGGTCACTTGCAACCTTCATATGCTCCCCCCTTCATCATGATACTTTCTACTGGTATAACAGGCCTACCATCTCCTCTCAAATAAACAAATTAGGAACTTGTTACGGGTAAGGAGACCTCGAGTGGGATGGCACCGAATCATCTGGCATAAGATTATACCCCCAGAATTTCCTTTCTTTTGTGGCTCACTATACAAAATTAATTAAATACAGATGATCGACTCAGTTACTTAAACACCAATACATGTTGTCCTTTCTGCTTAACTCAAGAAGAAACACAAGATCATTTATTCTTCGTGTGTGAGGTGACTCATCAGGTTTGGAAAGCAACACATCTAAGTTGTAAATGGCCTAATCATTTTACTACTTTCTTCAGTGCAGTCCAGTGATTAGCTACTCAAAGAACTCCCCTACGATTACTCCATATCGCGGCAGTGAGTTTGTGTGTTCAAACAATATGGAAAAAAACGAAATGCCAGGAGGTTTGAATTCAAGTCCAAACATGTAAATCTACTGATCTCTGAAACTATTGATAGCATCAAAGAGCTCGATTTTTAAATTGAATACTCAACATTTTTAGCCTTCTCAAGTTATAACTATCGTATTCTCTTTTATGTTTTGAATAGTTAAAAACATCACAATTCTCTTGTTTCAGAAGGGTATCCCTCTAGACTCTCATGTAAGCCTTACTTTCTTTCTTTATTAATACAATTTCTTCTTTCCTTTTTTCAAAAAAAAAACATTGATTAACAAAATAACATTAAAGAAAATTCACCAAATATAATAAAAAATTTATAAATTTAATTAAATACAAATAAAAAAAGAAATGCAACAACACTTTTTTTTTCTCTTAGACCAGGGTATCCACCGATGGACCCAGTGACTAATCCCCTCGCTGATTTGTAGGCACCTCACAGGGTAGGACAGCTGACCCAAGAATTTAAGGCTGCTCCATACCTAAAGTCAAGGATCGAACCCCTAACTTTTGGTTAAGAATGGATGAGTCCTTGCCACTCAACCACACCCCTTAGGTTAAATGCAACAACACTTTAAAGTAGTTTATTTTTTCCAATATCATCGTTTAATCTTATCTCGGACCTTATTCCACTATCAAACTCTTATTTGATTGTTTTTAAAAGAATAACTTTTGTTCACTTTTCTTACACTTGGATTGCTACAAAAATCTCTCTTTTAAAATAATTTTCTGTAAGATACAAGATTAAAAGTGGTTTCACCAGACAAAAATTCTAATTTCATTAACTCAATTCGCATTGTTGACTTAAAATTTTCGAATCCTTTTAACAATCAATACTATAAAGAAGTTTCAACAACCAAAAACATGGACCGATTTTAACTCTCTACAATCAATACTTTAGAATTAAATCTCACATTAATTGCCCCAAAATGAACATTGAGAGACTTAACTTTGTGCTATTCGACTTACCAACCTTATTGGTTAGCCAAATTTTTACTTCTTTATTACACAAAAAGATGAGATCATCAATAATGAAAATACTATATCAACAAAATCATAAAATGAATTATCACTGGTTTAACCATAGTTATTTTTTTAAGTTTCATACCTAAGTTGAAGTTAGATACTACTTTAGACATATTCATATTACATGTAATAAAGAGTACAGATTATCTATATATATTGTTCATAATTTTCACTTGACACATTCGGTCAATGTATATAATAAAGAGAGACAAAAAGGCTACATAATGGATGAGTATCCGTTGTATTTAGTTGGGTAAATGATGACATTCCATACAATAAACCTTAATGTGGCCAAATTGCAAAACGAAGACGTGTATCTTTTTCCATTCTGATGAGTTCTAGCTCTTCAATATGAACTAAGCCAAAACTTGTGCATCAAAAGTTAATAGAAGAATTACGGAATATGAAAATGATTTATTCTACTTTCAGTTAGAATGGAGATATGAAATAATCAATGCAACAATGGGTGGATTGGGCCTTCATTTTATACTGCCAGCGAGCTGTTAATTAAAGCAACGTAAGGTGTTGGGAAAATCAGACAATAAAAACAATTTCGATCGTTCAAACGACAGAATAGAGCATAACCTGCATACATGCAACAGCACCAAACATACAAGGAGGAAATCTCTTCTTTTTTTTTATTAATTTGTGCAATTTTTACACAACTAAACCTTAATCAACTCGATTCTACTGGAGGCATCTCTTTAGGATGCTTGGAAGCATAATGGTCACCAAGTTGATTATGATTTGCTAGCTGAGTCTGCAAAATTATGAACATGACTACAAACAATCAATATCACAAAAACAAGCAAAAGTTCGAGAACATATAGGGTGAGAGTAAACAGAACATGAGGCAGACTCAAGTACAAATATTCCTGTTTTCAGAAGAATTGCCATAATATATCTAATCCTGCACAGCATTATGAAAAACGGATACAAATTTTTATTGCTACTCAACATCAGTGAAGTCCTAAAAGGTATTTAAAAATATCAAATTAAGATACTTGTATCATATCCAAGTAAGGAACCACTGCATATTATGTTTGAATAGATTCAACAATGCGAGAGTCATATGTTTGAAATAGATTCAACATTGAGAGAGTTAAAAGGCACTACCTCATAGGTTGTATATCCTTTTTCAGTGCATTTCTTTAGACAATGACTTTTTTTTCCCTCTTTTTGAATGGTAAATATTTACCTTCGTCCAACAAATTCAGAACACCAGTATTATTCAATCTACTAATTCACGACAGAAAGTTAGCCTCATAATCAATTGAACTCTATGGATCAAATTCTGAAAGCAGTAGCAATAACTAAATATAATATTAAAAGGGCAAAAGAAAGACTATAACATGATCTTTTTGTTGCAGACCAAAAATAGGGATTTAACAGACCCACCTTAAAATTTAAATCAGTTTTTACTACAAAGACGACTTAGACAAAAAACCTAGGGTGTTGGGATGGGTTGGGTAATTATATCGCCTATACTAAATCACAAATAGAACAAACGATAAATAAATGAAAGACAAAAACTTATAAGTTGAAATGAAGGTTAAGTTATTCACTCTATTTCAAAACTATACACAACAATGCTATTTATAGAAGATACAAGTATAAACCTGAAAACAAAATAATCCCTAAATTTAATGTTAAATATACAGTTTCCTATTTTGTATCACTGAATGAAAAACTAAATATTATAGCTGTAAAATCAACACGATTTCAGCCACATCAAGGCAGGAAAAATTCTTGCTTCCAATACTCCCCCTCAAGCTGGCTTGAATATGTCTTCCATATCCAGCTTTCTTGTGTAAATCGTTAGTGAGAACAATGCTACTTGTCCAGCAGTAGGTATATAAATCTTTGAAATCAGTTCGTTCTCAAATTTTCTTTGATAAAGTGCTTGTCAACTTCCACCGGTTTGTTTCTATCATGAAGAATAGGATTATGAGAAATTGTAATTGCTGCCTTGTAGTCACAACAACTTTCGTTGGTTATATACTAGGAAAAATTTTAAATCTTCTAACAATCTCTTAATCCACATAGCTTCACAAATTCCATGAGCCAAAGATCTAAATTCCGCTTCAGCGCTACTTCTAGCTACTACAGACTACTTTTTACAATACCAAATCACCAAATTTCCTTCAACAAAGGCACAGTAACCTAAAATAGAGTTTCAGCTGGTGATGCTTCCAGTCCAATCTGCACATGTATATATTTCTGTTTGAAGATGTCCTTGTTTTTCAAATAACAGAACTTCACCAAGAGTCTTCCTTAGATACCTTAGTATCTTGTATGCTACTTCAAGTGTTCTTTTCCTGGTGAATGCATGAATTAACTAACTTTGCTTTCCGCAAATGCTATGTCTAGACATGTATGAGATAGCAGATACAGTTTTCAAAACTGTCATTGGAAATGATATATATATTCATCACAGCTTCCTTTTTGCATGTTGAAGGTTCAGGTTACACGATATTGGTGTTTCAGCACCTTTGTATCCAAGCAGACCTGTTGCATAAAGCAAGTCAAGTGCATATTTGCATTGAGTGACCAAGAAATACTCCTTGGATTTAGCAAACTCCATTCCAAGACAATATTTTAGCGTTTCGAGATCTTTTATCTCAAAATCTTCAGCAAGCTTTTTCTTCAAACCTTCCAATTTTGAGTTGTCATTACATGTTAAGAAAAATGTCATCTACATAAACAATCAAGATAACTATTTACCTTCTTTTGAGTGTTTATAGAACAACATATGATCTGCTTGGATATGACTGTATCATATCTTTTAGAACTTCCCAAAGTATTCAAATCATGCCCTTGGGGACTGTTTCAAACCATACAAAGGTCTTTTTTTAACTTGAAAACTTTATCAACACCAAATTTCTTTTCAATATCTGGGGGTAACTCATAAATTTCTGCCTCTAAATCCCAATGCAAGACAGCACTTTTTACATTGCACCAATTTTGTAATTTACTACTAGAGATAGTAAATTTCGAATTGAGTTCATCTTGGCTACCAAAGCAAAGGTCTCTAGGTACTCAATACCAAATGTTTGTGTGAACCCTTTTGCTACGAGACTTGCCTTGTATCTTTCCACATTACCGTTTGCATTCCACTTTAAGTATCCACTTGCATCCTACAATCTTCTTGTCCTTAGGTAGAATTGTTATTTCCCAATTGACATTCTTCTCCAGAGCTTTCATCTCTTCCATAACTGCTATTTTATAATTTGAATCATCTTTTACTTCCTTGCTAATTATAGGATCGAACAAGTTAGATATCTTTGAAGTAAATGCTCTTAACCATTAGACAGTTTATCATAGGATAAATATTTAGCAAAGGAATCTTGATTATTTTTTCAAATTCATTTTCTGAAGGTTACAGGAAAATCATATCCTGTTGGTTAATCCCCTAGTATACGAGCTAGTGATTAAGTGATAGGTTGGGGAATAAGATCTAAATTACTTTAGAGACCATTTTTGTGAAGATTTTGATTGGCTTTATGGTAGAATATTTTGTTGATCTTTACTCTTTTTATAAAAAAAATTGTTTCTCCAAGTATAAACAACCATTTCAGGTGCAGGAACAATTATTTTTGAAAGAGATTGACTAGAACTTCCTCTGTCCTCCATATTTTTAACGCCCTAATTATGCATTCGTACAAAAAGACAGGATGGAGAAGTGAGAATAGGAATTGGCAAGGGATTGATAATTGTCTCCCAAAAATTGTCTTCCTTTCTTTCATTCTCTCCCTGAAGATTATTTTCAAAAAACTATGATTGATCTTCTACAAATGAGACATCCATACCTACCTGTATTCCATCTATTTGAGGGTTATCGCATTTGTAGCCTTTTTTATTCGAAGTATATACTATGAAAACACACTTATAGCTTTAGGATCAAGTTTAGATCTAAATTGACTAAGTATGTGAACAAAAATAATGCATCAAAATACTTTTAAAGGCATATATGTTGACATCGAGAAAGGTTTCCCTGAAATATTTTAGGGGTGTAACATATTTTAGAAATCAATTAGGCATTCTCTTAATTAGATAAGAGGTTGTTAACATGGCATTTCCTAGAAGATATTTTGGAACATTTATGGCTAAAGCTAAATCAATGTTTATTTTTTTTCAACAATACCACTTTGTTGAGGAGTTTGACTAAGTAGATTAATGTAAAGTGCCTATATCTTTCAAAAAATTCCCTAGTGATTTTTTATAGTACTCTTTCCCATTATCAAATCTAAAAATACTGACTTTAGACTTAAATTGATTTTTGACCATTGTATAAAACTCTTTAAACACATTTTTTATTTTAGTTTAATACTTCATCAAACAAACCCTACAAAGATAGGTATGATTATCTATAAAAGTCACAAACTATCTTTTACCCATCATGGTGGTGACCAAATAACCCCATACATCCCTATGAATTAGGTACAATGATTTGGAAACATAATAAGGTTTTGAAAACTAAGTGCTCGCTGGCTTTTAGAAAAATAGCAATTTTCACATTGAAAATAAGAACAAACTAAATTTTTAAACAACTTAGAAAACAAATGTTTGAGATATGGAAACAAGGAAATCCTAATTTATGATGGCAACGCATCATTTATTTTCCAACAGAAATTGAACTGATATCATTACCAAAGCTTTGAGCTATTTTAATTTCAAAGAGTTCCCCATAAAAATAGTAAAGACCATTAACAATTCTAGCACTCCCAACCATCTTCCTTGATTTATGGTCTTGAAATTCACAATGAGATTCAAATAAGACAGCATGACATTTAGAGTCATTAGATAATTTGCTAACAGACAATAAATTGCATGCTAGTTTAGGAACATAAAGGGCATATTGAAGAGCAAAGGTTTTGAAATTTTTATTTGACCTTTTCCTACAATGGGTTAAAACTCCCCTTAAATATCCCAACTCTTTCACTTCCAGAATAGGAAAATTAAGTTTTGAAAAAAATAACATGGGGTCAATTGACCAGATGCCCTTAAATTAATGAGCCATTCGGAAAATTTTATTTCAAGATAGAGCATTAGGATTGCTACATGTTTGTGCAAGAGAACCACTAGGAGTACTAGATAAGGAAATGGTTTTTAAAAGTTTAGAAGGTCTTGTTTCTCCTTATTGAATAAAGTTAATTAAGCTTCAATGGCATAAGAGGATGAATATGTTGGCCTATCACTTGGTTTGTTGCTCCTCCAATTTGCAAGCTTCCAATGGAGCTTCCAACATATCTCTTACGTATGGCGACATTTGTTGCAATGATCACACCATGCGTGAGATTTTTCTAATTATGGAGGTTTAAACATTTTGTTTGCACTTGTTTTTTATACATTCATGGCTGAATTTTCCACAGTTGAAGCCTCACTCCTTTAACCAAGCACGACATTCTGATGCTTTCATCCCTTCTAACTTTAACAAAGACTTCTCTAATAAGAGAAAGTGGCTTGGGACAATTATCCTCCCTCTGACTTCATCAAATTCAATATTAACACTAGCCAAGAATTTGTAAATATGGTGATCCTCCATCATCTTTCTATACCATTCATAATCATTAAACAAACCTAAATCTTGCCATAACCTTTTCAATAAATTAAAGTACTTGGTGAAATTGTCCTCTCCTTGACAAATGTCACCTAGTTTAGTTGTCAATTCATATATTTGGGATTGGTTTCCCAATACATCTTAGTGACATCGTCCCAAAATTCTTTGGCTATTGGATAACTCATATAGTTAGAGCTAATATCCTCTTCCATGGAATTCACTAGCCACATCATGACCATGAATTTTTCATCATACCAAGCATATGTGATGTCTTCTTTTGCTCGCGCCTTCTTGTCAAGTACCCAATTTTCCCTTGACAACACTAATACACTGTGACTAACTAAAACTAGTGCAAGAAATTATCACCATAAGTTTAATGTTGGTGATTTGAACTGGGTGAGAAGCATTGTTGGAGAAATGTTTTCCAAAGGTATTTGATGATCTAGCACCCCATGTTTTGAATAATGAAGGACAAGCAAGGTTTTTCTTGGTAAAGTCAGAGAATATGTCCTCATTTGACACTATATAAGCTGAAATGAATGATTCAATTATTCACTCTATTTCAAAACTATATTCAATAATGCTACTTATAGGAGATATAAAATATAAACTGAGGATCTAAATAATTTCCTACTTTTAATGCTAAATAAACAGTTTCCTATTCTGTATCAATGACTAAAAGAATTAAATATTTACAGTTTTAAAATCAACAAGATTTCAACCAAATCAACGCAGAAATTCTTATTCTCAATAAAACTGATAAAGAAACTTGGTTGGATGTTGTTGCATCAAAATACTTTCACAACAGAAGAAATCCATGATAGGCCAACTCAAAATCAAGTAGCAAAAATTCCTTCAATTAGTAAACCTTTTTGTTTTTAATACATTTAAAATCTTTAGCAGTAACATTTGTTTTTATATTCACTACATGAATTTACAACACCCACGACTCTTGTCAATAGACTATTAAACCATGCATAGAAAACAATTTCATCACCCAAACCAAACTGTAATAATGGAGGAGAAGATTTTGACTTGACACAGAAATAAGCATATTACAAACTTTGATGCTTCTATTTAGAATTAAGAACAAGAGATATGTTAACGGTTAGGAATCAATCATATGATCTAAGAATAAGTCGTCGAAAAAGAAAGCACTAGATTTCCTTAAGGTTATGTTCAGTACCCTTAGAATTAGAATTAAGTTCAAAATTTGCTATTCGTACGTCAAGAATTAATACAAATTTAGAAATTGAATTTATATTTTAATTTTAAAGAATTCAGATTTTTTAAGATATAAGGAAATTCAATTTTGAACATCTTAATTTTCACCAGATTCCTATGTATTGAAATTACAATTCCAATTCTATGAGAATTCAAAGTGAAATTGCAATTACAACTTCAATTCTGGTTCCTAGAATCAAACAAAAGAAGAAATTTCGTAATCACAGAAATAAGGTGTAGTGTTTCATAAAATAGTAAGTTTAAGCATATATAATAAACAATTAATTACATAAAACTAGGATTCTAAAATGAATTATCCTATAGATAATAAATTCTTCCCTAAGAGGGATAAACAAAAATTGAGTATTGTAGTTCAACTACTAACAAGGAAAACTAATAATCAAAGGAATTGGCAATCAACAGGGAAAATAAATTAGCTAATTCACTACACACATAACATGAGAATTTGAATGAAACCCATGGTCAAGTCAATTGCCACTCTCCATCCCACAAATTTGATTTTGGAGCTCATAGTCTACTCTTTCTTATTTGTCTACTTAAATTGATTTCCATCATTTCTCCCCAATTTCTTTGAAATCATCCTCAACGAAGAATGTGACAGTTACTACTCATACAAATTTGGACTTAGTTTATAAAATTTAGCTTCTGAGATGAAAGTTGTATCATATATGGAATGGCCTTTCCACATATTAGGAACTTCCTATAACTCCCTAGTCTTCTGGACAAAGACCATTCATCAACAAGAACCTTAATCTCCTCTTGAAATGTAGGGATCGTTGACTTGACTGCTTTTTTGCCCTTAAATCCAAGTCATATACATCATCTTGGTCGTCAATACTCTACATGATCAACCCTTTCCAAATCTCTAATCTCGAGTTGTCTCTTGCTTTACCTTTCATAATATCAAATTCTCAACTTGTCGAACTTTTCCATGTGCTCCAAGACATGGAGAACAATCATAATGTCTTGTATAAGTATCTTGCGTTGAAATTGGAGATTATCTTAACCTTTTCCACAAAGTTTCATCTTTACAGCAGGCATCATTTCATCCCCCAACATGTTTATCAATCAAAACCTCCATTGTTGTTGTCCAGTCAACACATCTTCCCCACAAAGTCAAAAACGTTTACACCTCTCTTGGTAATATTACTAGTGTTGTTGTGCCTTTCAATCTGGTTTATTTGTTATCCACTGCAAGCTGCTAGAAAACTTAATTTCATGGATTAGGACATGTATCACCTAGAAAACAAGTGTCAATCCTCCTTTTTTTTTCCAAAATTTGCAAAAATCAATCCATGTCACTCTTGATTAGTGGAAAAATAATCATTTCTGGTAAATGCTGCCACATTAGTCTTAACCTGACCCTTGGCATCCAACATTATTGCATAATTTTTTTTTTCATTTGCTCTAAGTACATTGAAGTAAGATCCAAAAAGGAAGTAAAACTCTTTTCTTATTCTAAATTTTTATAATAAAGTTTAGCAATTCAATCTCTCAAGAAAAGTAATTAAGGCAAGCCATCTTTTCTTAGTCAATTTATTCTTTTATTGAAAATCAAAAGCAAAACTCCCATTTTTTCTATCCTTTTGCAAGGAGGGGGTATTACATCAAAGTATAGCATTGAATCTTCTACTAAAAATAATTAAGTTATACCATCTTCTATTATTGAATTTCTTTTTATTGTTTTAATAAAACCCAATAAACAAAATTAAATTATATATATTTGCTGATTTTGTTATCTAACCATTACCTGTGTTGATTGCTTTAACAACATGACAGTCAAAAACATGTGGCAAACAAACAAGGTGTGATTACGACACGATCTCAGAAGTCAGAAAATGCAGAAGAAACTAAGAGAGGGCAAAGAGGCTAGACACATAGTCGCATGTGTGTTTGTGTCTCAAATTTCATATAAAGAAGAACAAAGAACTAACCAAAAATCAAAATTTAAAATTTCTTTGGCAGAAAACTAGATACGCGGGTTCAGACTCAAAACCACCAGCTAAACATCCAATATGAAATATCAATAAATAAACCATAAATAATTCTCTGAAATATCCTCAAGTTTCAAAACCAACGACATGCAAGCTGTGAGGTAGAGATACCCACTTAGGAGGTTTAATTCCATTCCCACAAAAGTTTGAAACACAAGGCACCAAGCAAACACAATGCTTAAACATGATCGTCTACGTTAAATACAGATCATAATAAACAAACATATATAGAGAAGAAAATAGCAATCAGGAATGCAAAAAGAAAATTTGAAAGGAGATTAGGGAAGAGAATATAGAATGAAAAGTAAAAACCTTGCAAATAGGGCAGCTGACTTTGAGAGCAACAGCTCTTGCCTCGAGCTGAGAGCCCTTGGCTTTCTGATTCCTCTCTGCATTTCTCCTCTGTGCTTCGATCTTCTGCTTTCCTCGGGTCATCTCTCGCCCCCCCTCTCTCTCTCGTCTAAAGCAAATGAACGATTAATGGTCCATAGAAGTCGTTAACAACTTTCGTAATTGTCCGTATTGCCCCTACTAGTCCTTGCGTGGAAGTGTGAAATACAGCCCGTTCCCTCACTTTGGCGTTTTACCTCCAATGCGTGGCTTGGTTGTTTAGTCCGTCTAAATAAAAATAAAACAGCATGCAAAAGTTAACTACCGTAAACTGTAAAGACATTAAATTACTTACTTACACTGTAAAGTTATAAAAGAGAGTAATTGAGAAAGAAAGCAAGAAAGGAGACTTTTATCTTAGAAAATTAGTTTGGATTCATATTAAGAAGATCAACGATGGAAGTTGTATATCTCTTGAAAATATTAACGAAATATTACAGGGAGAGATAACCTAACTTACACGTGGTTTTTATTAATTTAGAGAAGACGTATGATAGGGTTCATAGAAAAATCATGTGAAGGTTTTAGCCCTGTTTGGTAATTAGCGGATTGCATTAGCTGTTAATTGATAGCTGATTTGACTAGCGGATTGTATTAGCTGTTTGTCATTTGATGTTTGATAAAATTAACTGTTTAGTATTAGTTGTTTATATATAAAATAACTTATGGAGATATGACTTTTACAAAAATTAAAAAAAGGTAAGAATATTATATATTTTAGTATTTCGTTGAATATTCTTATAGGAATTTAGATTTTAGATAGTTAATTCTACAAAAATTAAGTTTATAACTCTAATAAAAAACATAGAATATATAATAATAATAATAATAATAATAATAATAACAATAACAATAACAACAACAACAATAATAACAACAACAATAACAACAACAACAATAACCAGAATAATAATTATTATCATGATGATGATGATACATCCGGACATAAAAATATAACAATCCAAATAAAATTTAACAAGACAATTCAGATAGAGCAAAAGAGGTTGGGCAAAATTTAAGGGCAAAATTGGCATTATAGGAAAAAGCTACTCACGAGGAGCTTTTAATTTTTAGCTAATTGGGTTGAATCAGCCAACCTAACCAATCAACAATCAAATAACCAGAATAGCTTATTGATGAAGTCAAATAGCTGATTTTGGTCAATCAGCTAAAGGGCATGTTTGGTAAAGAGCTGATAAGCTCTTTTTTAGTTGATTGACTCGTTTCAGCTTCTTGACTTTATAAAAAAGTTGTTTGAGTTGTTTGGTAATTAGCTGGTTGGGTTGGCTGATTCAACCCAACCAACTTATTTTGAATAAGCTCCTCTAAAGGAGCGTTTGAGGTTGATCAGCTGACTTTTTTTATGTCAATGTTGCCCTCTTTACTACTGTCTCATTTTTCTCGCTGGAGGGCAGAAAGAGGAAGCGTGGCAGTCTGCTCGTCACCAAGCCCGACTATAAAAAGGCGTACGTGACTCTCAGTACACCTCTTTCTGCTTCTCCTCATATCTTCCCTCTCAAGGCCTTAGCTGATGAGAAGGAGAGGATGAACAGGCAGAAAAAATCTAGCTTTGTTGAAGAAGATGGTGGCGATGGGAAGAGGAGGCTTTGGCATATGGCAGTCTGGTGCTTAGAATGATTATGATAAGGATAACTTTCTCCCAGAGCTTTTATTACAGTCTAGTGGAATGGATTGTCTCTGTTCTGCTTCAGTTTCTGCTATATCTCCTTTTTTATGGAAAAGAGATGATCTCCTTATCTTTTCCCAATTGATACTCTATCCTGATATGGTCTTTTTCTTGTTGTTTACCTTGTCATATTCCTGTTGCAGCTCGGCGTAGTCTCTCTACAACTCTGCCATCTTTGCCTTTACAGTCTCTAATTCTTCCTTAAGGACCATCATTTCTGTTTTTGTCTCTGAGTTCTTCCTTAAGGATCGTTATTTCTGTTTTTGTCGCTGATTGATTTGACGCTCGTTCCGAGCTATTTCCACTTGCTATTTGCTCTTTCCCTTGCATGGATGTTCTCATTTGCACTTACTCTGCAAACAAAACCTGCATATTCGCCTTTGACTAAATAATATATGAAGCATATAGGCAGATTATGTGCCAAATGTTTCATGAAAATTTCCATCTGCAAGGTATTTGCACAAATCGCAAGAGTTGGCATGCCTACATTATGGAGGTGAGGTTTGCCATTTGCATAAACATTCAAGAATCTTACACGTTGTGTTGGATCCCAAATCCGAAGCCCAACACTTGAGTTCTTGAAACCTTGAGCTGAAACCCTGAAGGGTTATTTGTTATCCTTTCATAATGGTGGTGAGTGCACCTTAGATAATCATCAAGATTATAAGTTTAATTTTTCATGAAAATTGTAACCTTAAGTCTCTAGTTCATTTTAAAACAAGAATCACTTTGATTGGAGTGGTATAGCTCAAGATATGCA
>JANKOD010000004.1:16661250-16671441 GCA_026284645.1 Erythroxylum acuminatum | reverse complement strand
ATATCTGTATTGCATGACTGAGAAGTTGAATAAAGCTAAAATTTGAAGTTGCAGTGAAACTATATGATAAAATGCTTTGATGAGATGAGAGTGGAAGTAAATTATAAACTTTCAGCCTAATGAAATGATAAATATAGAAGGGGGAAAGTAAGTGAAGTCTCACACGGGTGCCAAATTATTGAAATTTTAACTATTTTATATTCTTAATAAAACTTTATTTTTTTATTTAGTTTTGATATGAAAATTTTTGTAAAATCTATATTTTATTTGTGTCCTCCTATTTTAAAATCCTGGCTCCGTCACTGGTTACAATACAGATAAGCGTAACAAAAATTGTAGGGAAAATTGAAGCAAAAAATAGTTAAACACAAGCAATATACGTGAATTATTCCTAAGACAATTTCCAAAATAAACCAATGGAAATTTGACACAGGATTGAATGTATCACCAACGGTGGTTCGCCACTAATGTTACAATACAGATAAGCGTAACAAAAATTGTAGGGGAAATTGAAGCAAAAAAATAGTTAAACACACGCAATATACGTGAATTATTCCTAAGACAATTTCCAAAATAAACAATCACAAAAGAAGTTCCATATTCTGAGGTTTCCTTTTAGGGTTATAGAACAATTAAGGTAGAAGCAATTCCAGAAATCGCAAAAACAAAATCTTAGAACACAGAATAAGAGGACATGCATTCTGAATTTTAGGAGTGATTGTTTCCAGGACCAAAGAGCAAAAGGAAGCATGCAGTGAGACAATCCAAAAGTAGAACATAGAGCAAGCAACAGATGCTTAAACAAATTTTCAGAATAGATAAAAACACATAATCTGCTTCGAGTTTAATAAAACTTAAAGCCTTAATTTTCATTGAATCAATAACAGTCAAGCAAATTTAATCAAATTATAGAGTTAAAATATGGTTCTCTATTGGAAAATTGAGTTGGGATCCGATCCCGACCACAATAAAATAATTATGAAACTTTTTTGTAATTTTTCATTTCCCAAAAACCAAGATCTCTTTAACTTTGTAAAATGATTAGCACATAAATTATAATAAAGTTTGAAACAAAATTTGTACATTATTCTAAAGCTTGATCCTTATCTTGTTGTATCTCTCGAACCGTTTCCGAAACCGATCCGTCTCAACCATCATAGCTACAAAAATATCCAACCTTTAACGGTGTCTACGGAATGGGTTGAGAGAACTTTGTAACTCTTATAACGAGAGTTATGCAAGAAGTGCTAGCTTCATTAGAGCTTAAACTTATTTATAATAGGTTTTGGATATTTTAGTAATTTAATTAAAATTAAATTATAATTTCAATTAAACTTTAATTAGAATTACAAATAATTATAATTAAATACGAATGACGTCGAAACATGATCCAATACCTCATATTACTCCTTATTTATTAAATATTTCATATTTAATTATAAAGTTTCTCAAACTTTAACAATCAAGTTCAACTTGATAAAAATATATTTTCTCTCGTCAACTCATTCTTTATATGAGACCAGTCATGTTCCCAAATATGTTGGCAATGATTATAAATTATAATTCCAATTCATAATTAAAATTAGATAAATTAAAACTCCTTTTAATTTATTTTTAATTATCTAATTAAACAATTTATAATCATAGATCAAGATTGGCATCTAGTAATTCATTTTGACCACCCAAATATTTAGGAATGTCAAAGTGGTTTTTGACAAAACTTTATGTGCATGATTTTTCTTTATAATTCAATCCTTTCATCATACAATATTCCAATTAGACATAAAACATGAAATGAGCATCTACTCTATTTTGAGTCCAATCATATTAGTTCTCCGCGACTATATCGATTCAACTAATGACATTTGTAAGCTATATACAAAACGTCATTCTACCTTGGCTAAGGATTTCCTGAATCAATACGAATCAAGAACAACGGAACATTCCCCCTAATTCCTTTAGGGTGATCAATCATATCCTGATAACACAACTATCTCCATATAGTTTATGCTATATCTGATGACTACCGATTGAATAACCCATGGTTAAGGTAATTAGTAGTATCAAAACAAAACAATTCCTGTACAATATAAATTTTGTGACCTCAAGTCAAAGGATCGCTTATGCAATCATTCCAATGAAAATCTCCACAAACATTAATGTTTCAAATGGATTTCTCATATTGGGTCTACTCATTGAACCTATTCTTTAATAAGTACTCATACATTTGTTTAAGTATTTCAATACATTAGCTTATGAGATCAACTACTTCCATCATAAGGAAAAACAAAACATTTGTTAGTCTTTTTATGTTCCATTAATGTCTAATCTTAATAGAACAATGACTAGGAACTTGTTAGTCTTTTTATGTTCCCTTAATGTCTAATCTTAATAGAAGACTAGGAACTATTTAGGAATAATACATAAATGTAATATGAATCTCATAATTATAATCTCGTTATAATTTTATTTGCAATTTACAATTATCCTATAGACTTTATCATATACATCTAAACATGTACAAGATAAAAATGACTTTAAATAATTTTGACTAAATTACAACGAAACTAATTGACTGTAGGGCAAAAATCAATAACTAAGCCAATCGTTTCAGTATCTCATACCATATCACCATATGACTATTATTCTACTGCTAAGAATAGTGACTTAATGGGATTCTTCAAGATTCTATACAGTGAGCACTTACTTAATCTTACAACTTTCATCTTAATTACCATCATAATTAAGAAAAACTACCTAGATAAATCGTTGAATCTTTGACTATACCTTAGCTCCTTTTGCATGCCTAATGGTCCTAATGTTCCATAGTACTTTACTGTCTTAAGCAATCCAAGTAACTATATGAAATTCATTAAAGAAATTATTGATCTAATTAATCATTTCCTCTAAATGAAAATTTTATTATGGCTTAATTAGCAACCATTGCTATGTTGGAATCTTTCCAATCTTCAATTATATTGTTCTAATTAAATAAACCTTAATTAAGATTTACTTCTAAATTTATATCCTTATCATCTTGAACTCAAATATCAACTTTTATATAGAATAATTGATATCTTTAATACATTACAAGTATTTGATATTTCAAATACTAAACATCTTTAGTATATTATATATGTACTTAGACTTAAAATAGGAAAACAACTTCTAGTCTAGATTTAAAATGGGTAAACAACTTCCAATCTATATCTTAATAATTAAGATGTTACCTTTTCATATCCAATAAGAGTTATTCTTAGCCAATTATGTTTTCAATAATTGATAATTAGAATTATTATTCTCTGTGAGCAATATGTCTCTACATACATCTACTGAAGAGAACAACTACAGTCCCACTAAATTTCTTATAGATATGATAAATTCATAATCATCTAAAAACAAACTATTTGAATTCATCATGAAAGTGACTCTTTTAACATCTCGTAGCCTTTCAATTATACATCCAATGTATCAATAAAAGTAATAATTCCAATTGGATGTTTTGTCATAAGATTTGAACTTTTCAAATTTCATCTTACTCCCACTACTTATCTTAAGAACCATTCTTATATAAATATTGATAGGTGCTTAATTGATTATGAAATTATTCAATAACACTTAGCGATTATTGACATGATTTTAAGTACAATTCGGAAGCAAAGAAGTTAAAGTGAGTTGAAAGGTCAATATTTTGACCATTTTTTGAAGATTAATTTTTGCTTGTCTTCATGAAGCAAGAAGAAGAAAAATAAAGATAAGAAAAAAAATTGAAAACACAAAGAAGATGAATCAAAGTGGCTCATGGTGGTGCATGTTTCATGCAAAGGTGTAGCATCAAAATGACAGAAGAAAATGAAGAATATGGAAGGCAGTAGGTTGGAAGCATAAAGGAAATGACAACGCAGAGACACAACAGCTGGGGTTACAAACGACAACATTCAGGTGGTTGGTGGAAGGAGGACAAAACAACACTGTAGCAAAGTAGGAAATGACGTCTGTGTTTCACACAGACAAGGAATACGTTCAAAAGAAGACACAAGTGAGTTGTAAATAGTAGCGTGGCCAAACCATATTAATTCCTCACATCAGTGAATAGTAGGAAAAAATAGAATAGTAGCAAATAGAGATAGGAGGCATAATGAAAAGGAGCAGCTAGGGGTTTCGGGTAGGGTTATTTGAGTAGGCCGAAGCATTTTATTTGGAGAGACCTATGGAAGCCTAAGTTCCCAATACCGGTTCAGAGGTTACATCGATGCCGACGACTCGGGTTAAGTGTGTTTCCTTGTTTTTGTTGTTTCTTTCTCTCATTAGAAAGTGATTGTGTTATCCTATGTTAACTAATTTGGGTTTTGTCTATGGACAATCGTACTTTTGTTATTTTTCTGTTATTTATGTATAAACTCATTGGGTTTTGTGAAAGGATGATTTTAAAGCATTCATTGAATCATTTATTTCCAAACCCATTGCTAGAATTTTGATATAATCTATAATTGTTATGTTGAAATTCATGTGTAGCAACTAATGATTGGTAATCATTAGGGATAATATGACCTAGGTTAAATGCCGCATCATATGTATTTGTTGCCTTGTTTAATCAATTTTCCTAATTTGTAATGCTGCCGCCTAATTAAATCCATAGATTGTATCCTAGGTTATTTGATAGTTAGGTTTAATTAATAATCGTATCGTAATTAGACAAAACCTAAGGGAAAACTTGGGTGAATTATTAACCCACGATTAATAGTTACTAGGATAGGTTAGAAAACAACAAATCCATGAAATATGTTTAATTAGGGTGTAGGCTAAGATTGAACCAAAGAATCAGGTCCCTATCGAATTCCCCACTTTTATCATTTTTTTCATATTTTCTTTAATTTGTTTTTATTAGTCTAGTTTCATTTTATTTTCTCATTTGAAAAATCAAAAACCCCCTAAACCTAAACACCGATCAATTTCATTTCATAAACTTTGCACACACTCTTTGTGGGATCTACTTAGACTCACCACTGCTATAATAATAGTTTAGTTTTTACTTTGACTAACGTTACGATACGCTGTCAATTTTGACGTCGTTGTCAGAGAATGCGATGTTTTAGTTTTTATTTGTGATTTTAGTTGGGGTTTTTTATATATTTGTTCGTAATTGCTTTCTTTTAAGTTATTTCATGATCCTTTCACTTTTTTGTTTCGTGTTTGTGAAAAAAATTAATTAATTAAAAAAATAGATGGAAGTAATTTTTACTTTAATTCTTATTCTTAATCCTATAACCAAGATTGGACTAATTAACCTAACTTTGGTTATAGTTGGGATAACCATCATAATTACTTCTATGATAGTTTATAGGACACACAACAATCCTCGTGTGGACCAAAAGCTTCTTGTCACAACTCAGTTACATCTTTGGAATAATTGATGAATGTTATGATTACTAATAATCTCCAATTTCAACAGAGCCTACAACAACAGTTGCAACAGTTTCAGCAGGAAATGAGGCAAATAACTTCTAAAAACCAAAACGTGGCAAGTGAAATGGGTGAGATGGCAACGAGGATCGTCTACCTAGAATCACAAATGGAAGAGGAGTAGCCATATTAACCCAAGGTATACCCAATGGATGTTAGTGCAGAAGCCTTCCTGAGTAATAAAGAGCTTGAGAATTTTAAGGTCAATCCTTAACGAATTGCCCGCGTCGAAGAAATTGAGGAGGAGCTCGAGGTAGAAAAAGCCATATCTTTTATGTAACATCCCACTTCCATAAAGCACATACCCGACTTTCTAAAGAACATTTGACCACATACCCAACGAAAGCAGCATGTTAGAGCAGTCACATCATTTATCGTGGCATCATATAGAACAACAACATTTTAGAAAAACTAAGTTCTCTCATTTCATTCATGAACATAATTATACATTGTCCTTACAATACATAATCCACATATATACATTACCAACAACATCTAAGAGTTTGCTACTCATTACAAGAGTTCTACATGAAGTGAAATATTAAACCCAAATATCCTACTTTAGTGTCAGCTGACCGACCTTTAAGCCATTCTCGCTCAAAAACATAAATACTAGATTTCTACTTGATCTGCATAGGAGTTAGAACGTCTTTGAACCTAAAAAACAACATTGCAATTTTGATGAGTTTGCAAACTCGGTGAGCAAACCATCATCGCTGTGCTCACGCATATCAATACTCAATAACACATATATAGTCCAATTTACCAAATATGTCATATAAATGAATAATTCACATCACATCACATACTTCATTGATTTTAACCATTTAATATTTCACCTCAGTTCAATAGGCATGTTAATTCAATTAGTCAATATGGTATATCCATTTAAGCATTTAATAAATAAAGATGCATATGCAAATGCACATGTGACTCCACTTCCTTTTTTTACTTGGTTGTGACTAAGCGCCTATTTAACTATCCCTTATCCGTTATAGATACCAGACTCATTTTATATACTGTCCCGTACCCATTGTGGATATTGGACTCATTGATAACTGAGCCTGTGACTCTTTGTGCACATTTCTGAGCTTTAAGCTCTTTTTCACTTAGGTCACTCCAGTCGCAACTCCTTTATCTATTCATGCATTTCAATGTAATAAGATGCAACAATTCACTTATGATGTATTCATTATTTCACATTCGATATATTCCAGTTATATATCAAATTCTTCGGATCTAAGTCCGACATTCAACATTCAGTTGAGAACACATATTTCCGTATTCACATATATTTACAAAACACTTCCAATACATTCCTGAATATCAATCTCCTCGAGCAATTGATGGTTCGAAATTATCATAATCATATAAGTAGGAATTCAATAACTAAATTTTAAATGAAGCAACTAGATTATGGTGAGAGAACATCTAGGTTAATTCACAAGATGCTCCAGACTAGTTATTACCTTGATGACCCGGTAATGTCTGGATGCAGTCGATCAATTTGTGCTTCTATATCATGCAATACACATATATGTAAACATTCACACATATGTAAACATTACTAACTTGTTTTATCA
Source organism: Erythroxylum acuminatum (assembly GCA_026284645.1). Taxonomy (NCBI): domain Eukaryota; kingdom Viridiplantae; phylum Streptophyta; class Magnoliopsida; order Malpighiales; family Erythroxylaceae; genus Erythroxylum; species Erythroxylum acuminatum. The sequence goes on along the minus strand of JANKOD010000004.1, from coordinate 16,664,395 downwards.
AATGGATGCTCATTCATGCGCATGTAGATGTCTTATGTTTAATGCATGCTCAATTGACTATCCAGGGTATGTAACCTTATTCACAAATCTTGCTCATTCATTCATCACATCTTGTACATAACTTATTGAAGATTAGATCGATGCCTTAAGAAATATCAATTACCTTAAATTAATTCAATCATACATTTATCCATCCCTTCCTAAAATTCCATACTCACACAACTTCCCAAGCATTTCCCACAATTGTGGGTACCTTTCCATAATTATGGAAAGACAAAATAGAAACTTTTCTTCTCCAGCACATTTCCCACGATCATAGGAAGGAGCTCATGCTGCTTCCACGATCATGGAATGGGTGAACAGACAGTTCCCTATTCCTTTCCATCATTTTTTTCCCAAATTCTAACACCATCATACTAATCCATTGATCATACCTCAATTATACCTAAATTACACTTCATTTCCTTATCAATTTCATCACCAATTCCAAATTCATTCAATTGATAACTTGAGCTGCTTCGACAATCATGGAATGGGTGAACAGATAGTTCCCTATTCCTTTCCTTCATTCTTTTCCCAAATTCTAACACCATCATACTAATCCATTGATCATACCTCAATTATACCTAAATTGCACTTCATTTCCTCATCAATTTCATCACCAATTCCAAATTCATTCAATTGATAACTCATAAATCATAGTCTTTCATGCATCATAATCAAAATAGAATTAACATTCACCTTCATATTTATAACCCTAACTTATCAATTTCTGGAACACTCACAATATACACATTTTTCTGTATAGTTACATCATCATTTACACTTCAAATCTCAACCTAAACCATCCATATAATCCACTATTTTTAAGCCTAAAAAAGGAAACATAAACCATACATTCATTTATCAATTTCCAACATAACTTTAACATCAACCTTACTTATCACTCATCTCAATTTAATCATCATGAATGTTTCTATTTTAAGATGCTATAGAGACCAAAAATCACTTACTTGATTAGCTCTAATTTCACCTTAATCTTCAAGTTAACTTAATCCTCAAACAAGCAAGGATACTCCAAGAACAGGATAGCAATAGAAAGGGGTTCAATCACAAAATGAAGACAACTAGATTTTGGAGAGGTAAGGTGTAGGATTTTGGGCAAAAATTCTAGCGTTATGGAACTTATGTGAGTGTGTCATTGGTGAGGGAAAGAAGAAGAAAACATAAGACCAAAACATGAAAGAAGGAGGTCTTCAAGTGTAAGAGACATGGGTGAGGTGTATGGTGAAAAAGATGGACATGTGTCATGCCAAGTGTCAAGCTAAGAGCTATGTTATGTGTTTTTCTCCTACACTCCCAATTGACCTCTCTTATTAGTCCATTTTTCATTAAATCTCTAGACCATATATCACTCAACTATACCTCCATTTTTCACTCTTTTATTCAAGCCAATTGTCACTCTATTATTAATGCCACATGTCACCATTTTATAGGCTCATTCAACCTAAATTCCCATGTATCATTTTATTTTTCCCTTTTAACACTTTTCTTAGACTAAATGCAAATATCACTTTATCAATCACCCAATTGTGACATAAATTCAATTCACTAATTGTAGTCCATCAAACCAAAATTCAAGACATGATCAATTCACAATCACGCAATCACAACATAAACATTTAAAATCTTTCATACATTGGAATAAAGCAATTAAGTGTATAAACTATCTTTTTAATATGTACTAAATCATAATTCATGTATGTATGTGAATACGATGCATATAAATGAAATGCACTTCATGTATTCTCATATGATATGACACATATGACTTCATATAGTAGTAAAATTCCTAACTATAGGAATGGGCTATTACAATTTAACTCGGAGGTAAATACTAAATTCCATTTTGTTGCTAATAATGACTCTTTACTTTTACCTAACAGGTTAGAGCAATTAAACAAGGAGGAAAAGGTTAAGAGACATTAGAGATCTTTCAAGAAAGCATGGACTCAGTAGAGATCTAAAGTCTAAGGATAGGGAGGATGCTAAATGGCAATGATGATTAACTAAGGCTTTATCTGGAACAACATCGCGTGGAAGTGGTGCTAACTGTAATACCTGAAGATCACAATTTTGTAACATGAGGAGAAGACGGAGTCGAGTCGGTGACCCTAAACAAAGGCGCTTCTTGGGAGGCAACCCATAGGAAGTAAATTTCTTTTCTTTATATTTTTTCATTTCTTTTTATATGTATACGTGTTCTTTGTTAGTTTGTTTCTTGATTGTTTTAAGTTTTCGATCAAACTGAGAGAAAGAATAAAATAACAAAATAAACATTTTCTCCTTTCGATTGATTCTACGACTATATAGTCATAATTAGGGAATGAATTGACTAGAAAATTTTGTAGCAACTTTAGCATGTATTTTTACTCTTGTGATTGGTCAATGTGCATTATTTTTAAAAGAGTAGTGACTAGTGGTAGACAAAGCTGATGAGATTTTAAGCCTTATTTGACTAACACATTCATATCAATCTCATTGTCTTTTGATAATGTGTGACCTTTATGATATGTACATCCTAAGTTTGCTTTAAATTTCTATTCGAGACCATATTTTTATCACATGCATTAACATGGAAAGGATTAGCCATTCTTTGTTTTTCTAAATTACATTAGCCAAATAGCCCCTATTGACATGGTTTTTCCCTAGTTAACTGACCGCGCGTCGTAACGCTAATCAAAATTAAAATTACTAGACTACTACTATAGCAGTGGTAAGTCTAAGTCGATCCCATAGAGAGTGCGTGTAAAGTCTAGGGAATGAAATTAATCGGTGTTTACGAAAAGGAGGGTTTTGAGATTTTTGAAATACAAAAAATAAAATAAAACTAACTAATAAAAACAAATTAAAGAAAACATGTAATAAAATGATAAAAATAGGGAATTCGTTAGGGGCCCGGTTCTTCTATTCAATCTCAACCTAAACCCTAATCAAGCACATTTTATTAATTTGTTGTTCTTTAACCTCTCCTAGAAACTATTAATCGTGGGTTAATAATTAACCCAAGTTTTCCCTTAGGTTTTGTTTAATCAAGATACGATCGTTAATTAAACCTAACCACCTAACAACCTAGGATACGATC
>JANKOD010000004.1:16639723-16652249 GCA_026284645.1 Erythroxylum acuminatum | reverse complement strand
AAGGTTTAACATTTCAAATTGCTAGAAACCCATGAAGGCAACTAAATAGAACTATGTAATTAATACAATTTCAAACAGCAGATGAGCAATCTGCACAGCACACCTGGGGTGTCAAGGACATATATGCTAGGCTGATGAGCAATCTGCACAGAAAAATTGGAGTGGATAACCAACTCATTAATGTAAATTATGTCAAAAGAAAAATACTGAAATCTTCTTTTGCCTTTTCTATTCCACTAAAGGGAAAGGGAGAGTTGACGGATAGAGCTGGAGATTCAATATTTTCATACCAAGTTGTCAATGAGAAAAGTAAATGCAGAAACACTCCACCTTGTATCCTGCGATATCTTGAGTAACACCAGGCAAAGGGCCCACTGTGGCTCTCTTCTTTTTCTCCCGCACTATGTAGGAACTCAAACTTTCATTACTCATTTGAATGGCATTGAGATTGTAAGCATTGATAGTTAGCTTAGACATTATGAAGGAGACAGGATACGTTGTTATCTTACCAGGAAAGCGCGATGAGGCAATTTGATAAATTGAGTTAATCAAAGCTGATTTCCCCACATTAGGAACACCAACCACCATAACTAGGAGGGTAGGTTCCCTTGAAATAACCTCCTTCAGTTTCAGCTCCACAAGTTCAAGAAGCTTTGGCCCAAAAACCGGCCGGGAAAAATCATTTTGTCAAGAAACAAAATATAAATAATAGCACAAGAACAACATAGATTGAACTTCTTAAATGTTAAGTAATTTAGCAACTAAGCAAATAAAAAGAAATCGCCTTAGCAGGGGAAGAGCATGATTTACACAAAAAGTCAGAAAGATTAGAAATTTCTTTCCATGTAAAACAATAACACTATCATCTAACCTTCATGACAGAGCTCTTGCTGTGAGCATTTATAGGCAAGCAGTCTTGCTTGCAGGAATCAAAGTAATGAATCCATTTCTACAGAAACGAACAAGTAAAACATTAAAAATACTCATACTGAAGATAATAAGCACATGATGATGCAACAGAAAAAGATAATTATACATGCATAATGTTAGGATTTGCCAAATCTTTCTTGTTAAGAGCAATAACACGTCGCTTTCCAGAGAGCTGAGGCTGTAAATCTTCATTAGCTGATGATAAGGGTATCTGTGTTGATCACCTATCAGACAAATAACAAGTAAAAACAGAGAAAGAGAAAGTTGAAGGAGTTACGTACACGAGAGTCGCGGACTTCAATGACGAGGTCAGCGAGCTTAAGGCGGTGACGAATGGCGCGGGTGGCGGCTGCCATGTGACCGGGGAACCAATTGATAACTCCGCCCTCTGCGTTGAAGCCCATGTCTCCAAGTCCCTTCTTTACCAAATCCTTTAACCCTCCCATGGCTAAAACCCCCTCAAAGCTCAAAACAAGGACAATGGAGAATAGAAGAACACAATGAAATCACAGGTCTGCTGTCTCTCGTGGGCTCATATTAAAGTCCTATTTTAGCTGAACGCCGGAAGTTGTTGACGACGGCGTTTAATTTGTGGATAAGTAGTATGGGATTAAATAGTCTTAACTCTTACGCAATGGACAAAACCAATGATTAAAAAAGTAATTTCGATTTTTAATTTTTTTGATTTAATTTATTTTAATAATTTTTGGTATTAAGAATTGATAAATATAAAAATAGTCCTCTTTTCAAAATTTTCAATTTTATTATATTTTTAAAATTTAACCTATTTTGTACCAACCTTTTAAATATTAAATTTGATTTACTTTTTGTTTGATTTTTAAAACAATGAACAATACATTGTGTATTTTCTACTATGATAATTTTCAATTTGTAATATATTTTATTACTACAATTATTTTTTAATTAATAAATATAATAAAGTAAATCTTATTAAGTTATAATATATTATTTCAAATTCATGTTAATTTTCTAGGTTTGATGAATCAATTTGATAATATCATAGATTTATAATTATAAAATAATTAAAAATTTTCATTTGCCAAGATTGATATAAATTTATTATTAGAAATGTTTATCCACATTAATTACATGTCTATTGTTGTTATATTTATTCTCAATAAATTTTGCCAACGAGTGCAATAGTCGTTACCCTCAATAACAACAATAACACTCAATAGAAAATTCGTTGAGACGTAAGATTTGGAGAGGTCTAGTAATTAAGAAATACTAGAATCATTTCAAAAATTGACACTTGCACCATCACGTTCGATCCATAAAAAGTTCAAGTTGCTGGTTCCCCGACACTCCATAATGCTTTCCATAGATTAGAAGATTTTGCTTTGGCTAATAACTCCTATGGATTGCTAACCTGACATATTGTTGATAGCTTAAAATAAAGGAATAAAGCAAACGTTATAAGAAGAGACAGACCTTTTTTTTATAAGGGAAGTAAGAAAACATATTACACAACAAGTCTAGGGATACAGAGTCCCGACATATCCTTAAAGAGGAGGAGGTGGCACCCAATGGGTGTATTCACAAAAAAAGTGGTTCCTAAGTCAAAATGTTTTGTATAATTCGCTAATCAGTCAGCGCATTGGTTTCTCCTGCTTTTATTACGAAAGACCTTTACAGACATTATAGTCAAATAAATAACAACTATTCCACTAAATTAGCTACTGAAAGATATCCTACCTATTTCTTACTTCTTAAAGATAGCTATAATTCTAGATAAGATTCCTAAAGGATAAGACAAATCAACAACGTTACAAAAGAAATGTGTGCAGTGAAAATAGTAACGGTAGAACAAAACTAGCATCTTCAAGTGAGATCTTTAGAAGTGCACACTCCCATTAATTTTCTCAGCTTCTGAAAAGTAAGTAATTTGAGTGGCTTAGTTATTATATCAGCCAGCTCTTCCTCACTTCTACAATATTTCAGACCAATTGTTCCATTATTGTTGAGATCTCTTAAGAAATAATATTTCATATCGATGTGTTTGCTTCTTCCTTGTAGCACAAGATTTTTGGAGAGTTTAATTGCTGAACTGTTGTCACAGAAAATTATTGTAGCTTTTACTTGCTTGAATTACATCTCTTCAAGAATTCTCCTGAACCAGATAGCTTGACAAGCACAAGCTGTTGCAGCAACAAATTCAACCTCTGTTCTTGATAAAGCAACAATTGTTTTTTTTTTTTGATGACTATGAAACAAATCCTATGCCCATCATAAATACATACCCAAAGTGCTTCTTCTGTCTTCTTGATCTCCTGCATAATCACTATCAATAAACCTAATCAAATTTGATTTTCTACCCTTCATGTAAAATAAACCAAAATCTTTGTTCCTTGCAAGTAACGAAAAATTCTCTTGGCAGCCAATAAGTGCATCTTTGTTTGACTCTCCATATATCTACTAATTAGACTCGCATAATACATTATGTCTAGTCTGGTTGGAGTTAAATACATCAAACTGCCCACAATTTGTTTATAAAGTGTGTAGTCCACCTTCTTTCCTTCATAATCCTTGTGCAACTTCAGTCCAAACTCAGTTGGAGTGTTGACAGGATTGCAATCTTGAATCTAAAATTTTTATAGAATTATCTACACATATTTCTTTTGTGAATTAAAATTGCCATTGGTTGATTGCACTACTTCTATGCTAAGGAAGTAATGCATCATACCAAGATCAAAAATTTCAAATTCAACCATCATAGAGTTTTTGAACTTTTCAAACTTGACATTATCATTACCAATAAATATAAGATCATTAACATACAAGTAAACAATAACTATTTTCCCACCATCTCCAATTTTAATAAAAAGATTGTGCTCATATGGACATTTTAGAAAACCTTCCTTTAAAAAATAACTTTCAATATGATTATACCAAGCCCGTGGGGCTTGTTTCAAGCTATAGAGTGCCTTTTTTAATTTGTAAACTTTATGCTCATGTCCAATTTTAATATACCAGGAGGTTGGTCTATAAATACCTATTCTTCCAAATTTTCATGTAGGAATGCTGACTTGACATCCAATTTGAAGATGGGCTAAGAATATTGAGTTGTTAATGCAATCACTAACCTGATTGTGTCATGTCTTGCAACTAGAGCAAACACTTCTTTGTAATCATCACCAGATTCTTATTTGTATCCTTTTTCCACCAATCGTGCCTCATTTTTTTTTCCACTTCACCATTTGCCTTCAGCTTTGTTTTCAAAATCCACTTTACACCAATAATTTTATGCCCCATTAGAAGTTCAAATAACTCCTAACTATCATTTCTTTCTATAGCTTCAATTTCTTCATCAATTTCCTTTTGCCATTTTGGGTCTTTAAAAGTGCTTTCAAAAGTTGTAGGATTATAATCAGAAAATGAAACAAAAGTTTGACTGGATCTTCAGTTTGGTCTATTCCAATTACTTCATAATTTGTCATCCATACAGGCCTTTTTCGAGCACAATGAAGATAAGATCCAGCTGCTACCTCTAAATTTCTGGTGCTATTGAAGATGCATTTAGTGAGTTTTCAGACCTAGGAGATGCTGAATTTTGTTATGGAAAAGGTTGTTGCTCTTCTTTTTCAGTTTTAGCATCGAAAAATAAGGGAACAACTTGTTGCTGCCTATCCCAATCCCAACTACTTTCTTTGTAAAAAATGACATGTCTACTTACTACAATCTGCTTTTGTTGATGGATTGAATAGTTTATATATTTTGGATGCTTCACTTACACCAAAAAAGACACACTTTTCCCCCCTTATCATCAAGTTTCTTTCTTTTTGCATTAGGAACACGAGTATAAGCAATGCAACCAAAATTTCTAAAATGATCAACAACTAGTTTTCTCCCACTTCAAGCTTCTTTTGGTGTTATATTTGGAACTGTGAAGGTTGGACTTCTATTTAGAATATGGATACTCCATTTTATAGTTTCCAGCCAACAAAATTTTTGGGATTCTCCCTTTTGCTTGAGCTTTGCACCATGATGAGGATGGTCTTATTCTTCCTCTCAGATATACCGTTTTGTTACGGTGTATATGCAGCTGTGAGCTCCTTTCAAATGCCATGATCATTACAAAATTTATCAAATTCGTTGGAGCAATATCCTCCACCATGATCTATCTAAAGAGAGTTAATGGTTTTTCCTGCTTCATTTTCAACATGTGCCTTGAAGCTTTTAAATGCACTAAAAGCTTCTACTTTTTCAGCAAAAAATAAACTCATATTCTTCATGTAAAATCATCAATAAAGGTGATTATCTTTTACCTCCATTTGATGTAGGTGATTATCTTTTACCTCCATTTGATGTGGTATTTATTGGGTCACAAATGTCAAAGTGAACTAGCTCTAGCACATGTTTTGCTCGCTATGACTTTCTTTGAGAAAATTAATAACGGTGTTATTTTCCAATAATACATTCTTCACACACTTAGGGAGGTTTGACAATTTGTGGAAGACTAGTCACCATGTTTTCCTATTGGAAAATCTTTAATTCATTAAAATTCAAGTGGCCATATAATGAAAATGCCAAAGCCATAAAGGATCTTTTACTTTATTCATCAAACTAGTTTGTACGCTCTCAATTTTCAATAGGAACAATCTACTGGAACTCATTAAGACAAGAGCAATAACTCCTCTAGATGGATCATATATTTCACAAACACCTTTTTAATAGTTATAGTATAACCCTTCTTTATTAATTGACCAGCATTTAACAAATTGTTTTTATAGTCAGGAATATAAAGAACGTTTGAGATTGTTTCAACAAAACCATTCTTGGTTTTTATTTTAACATCACCTTTTCCCATTACTTTCACAGTAGAGCAATCACCAAAAGTAACGGTAGAATAAAAGTCTTCATTTAGATAAGAGAAAGAAGACTTACTTCCACTCATATGATTACTGCACCCTGTATCCACATACCTGATACCTAATTCGGGTGCGTGTCTCACTTGAACAACCATCAACAATGTTTCTATTTCATTATGCTCAACAAAATTGGAAATTTCTTGCTTTTCTTTGTCATTAGGTAGCCTGGTATGACATTTAGATGCATAATGACCAAAGTTATGACATCTAAAACACTCTACCTTTGATTTGTCAAAATTGCATCCCTTGTCTTTGTTGTCATTGTTAACCTTTAAATTCTTGTTGCCATCTATGTTTCCTCTATCTCCTCTACCTCTAGAATTGTTGGAATGAGTATTGGTGTTGGTAGAAGCTTTCAAGGCTTGTTCTTCGACAGGTGCACTTCTGTTCATCTTCTATTCATGAACTAATAAGGAACTTTGCAATTCATCAAGAGAGAGTGCATCTATGTCTTTTGATTCTTTAAATGAGCATACAACATAATTAAACTTTGGTGTCAATGAGTGTAAAATCTTCTCTAAACTAATGACATCATCCATCCTTTCACCATGAAATCGCATCTTGTTGTTGATCTCCATTGTTCTAGCGTAATAGCTTGTGACAGATTCTCTTTCCTTCATTGTTAGTGTCTCAAAGTCCCTTCTCAAGGCTTAAAGCTGTGCACACTTCACTCTAACCGATCCTTGATATTTCTTCTTCATAGAATCTCAAATGTCTTGGAAGTTTCTTTGTAAAGAATAGTCTCCAAAACTGAATGATCTATAGCTTGAAATAGATAGCTTTTGGCCTTAAGGTCTTTTATCTTTCTAACATCCAAGCCTTTTGTTTGGGATTTTGTTAAATCCATTCCTGCTGGTGGCTCTTGGATGCTAGATTCAACAATTGACCAAAACTCCTTTGATCGTAAAAAGTTCTCCATTAACATGCTCCAATGGTTATAATGACCATCAAATTGTGGGATGGCTGCTTGGGACAAAATTTGAATCAGTGCTCAACGGCCATGAAAATGAGGAGGAGAAATTGTTTGCTGCCTCAAGGGTTTTCACCTTCAGGCTCTGATACCACCGATAGCTTAAAATAAAGAAATAAAGCAAAGGCTATAAGAAGAGAGAGGGACGTTTTTAAGAGAGAATGCTTTCTTCTGCATTTATTGCCAAAGACCTTTATAGAGTTTACAGTCAAATAAATAACAACTATTCCACTAAAATAGCTATTCAAAGATATCCTACCTATATCCTACTTCTTAAAGATAGCTATAATCTATACTAGATAAGATTCCTAAAGGATAAGACAAATCAACATAAACGAGTGCAGTAAAAATAGTAACAGTAAAAGAGAACGTTATCTTCAACAATGGCCCACTTGCTCTTCAGAACTCTTAGCCTATAAAGCATCTTTGGTTGTTAAAAGGGATAACCCATTTGCATTAGGAAAAGTACCGATACCCCTCTTATTCCTAATTCCTAATGCACATTTGATTTTAGTTCACAAACAGTTTTCCAGTGACTTCTTTTTGAAAATTTAAAGATGAAAGTCGAACCTATGGCATCTAATTTGTCACAGATGCTAGCAGGTAATCGGGTTGTTTGTGGAGAAACTACAAGAACATATTACATTAAACTACCCCACCTCACTAACAATGATTAGTCTAAGAATAGAAAAAGTCTTCAAAATTAGAATGAGGTTAGTTTAATTTAATTTAAAATTAATTAATTAATTAAATATGATTCAACTTAAAAAATAGATTATACATATAAATTAGTTTGAGATATATTTATATATATAATCACTTCTAATTATTTCATCTCCTTGTATTTATATATATTTTTCATCATTTTGTTAACTTTATTCGTTGTTATAAGCCACTATCACTACTAAAATCAGTGAACCATCTTTTCCCCAAATAAGATCATTTCTTACTCTCTTGCTCGCTGGCTATCAACTTGTTGAAAATGGGAATCATCTCTTCGACCATAGCTATAGCATTTTCATCGTTGTCATGCTCATTCGCTCAATTTCTTCCTTTTATTAAACATTTTTAGATCGTATGACCAATATTTACTTCATGTTATTTGGGACTGTTTCAAAGAAAATCTAGGTTATTGGTCTCAACAGTCAAAATTATGTCAATAGATTTGACTTACAGATTCAAATTTATATATACATACATACATATCTCTATGTGTGTATGTGAGAGAAATAATTTTGAGTTTTTGATTATGTTATATATGGCTTGGGGTAGATTTTGATCATAGTTTATTTTTGTTGACTTGAGGATTATTTTGGTTGCTTGATAATTAGTAAAATACTGAAATCCATAAATAGAAGCTTGAAAACTATTTCCATGAAAATTTTTATCAATCCTTACAATTATTCAAAACTTGATGTATCAATAGTTAATTTTCCTCTATTTTTTATATTAGGACAGAGTCCGTTACTAGTGTTTAATTGATATACAATATATTTTGTTATGGTTTGTTCAATAAAATAATTGTTCAAATTAAACTTATGGAGGGCGACTAGTAAAAGTATTATTGTTGTCTATGTGGGTAGGTTTTCATAAGCTACAATATATGGGACAAAACCTTTTATGATCCCTTTTTTTTTTGGAACCAATGCATCCTTTGTCTTTAGGTTGTACTATTTAATGTTAAGATAGGCTATTACTCAAAATGCTATTATTGAAAATTGTGTTTCCAATTTTCTATGATTCTGATTTAAATTTTAAAAAAGTCAAAATTAGTATTTTTATAAATTAATTTAAATTTTTTCAATTAAATTAAAGTTAAAAAATTAAATTTGACTCGATAAACATATTTAAATTTGCACTTAAGTTTGTCAAAAAAAGTTTTCATTTATACTTAGCCAAAATGATTATCATCTCTAAATTTTTTTGTTTCTACTAAGGTAGTTTAGATTCGATTGAATTTTTTCACCAAATACTCGTATTTTCCCAAATATTTCCACCTTTACCCTCCTACCTTCCCACCCATACCTCCACTGCTGCTCCCATTCTCAATACTCCAAACATACCATCTTCTTCATGTACTCCTATCCACCTTCCCACCCATACATCTACCCCTCATCTTCAAAGCGCCAGACATACCATTTTCTTCAACTGTTGAAAGCAATTTGTTGGGGAACAAAGCCCTTTAACCTTGGCCTATTCACCACCCATGGAAATGAACGGAAAATTAGTTGTTTTTCCCTGATCTTGAATTCTTGAAGGAAGGAGCATGAAACTGGGAATCCACCATTGTTGGTTTCTCTTTTGACAAACGGTCAACTTTTCCCTTAGGGTCTCAATGGGCCAACAAACTTTGGAAAACCCGAGGAGTGAGTGAAGATAACCTGATCCTTTGCACCTTCTCTTCCACTTCAAAAGCTAAAAAAATCTTGGATTAGTAATCACCCTATCTTCCTATAAACTTGGCAGCCGAGTTTAGAACTATCAAAATCTAAAGTATCCCACTTTGGATTAACTTCCACAATGTCCCCTTTAAATACTGGACAACCCAAGGGTTAAAGTTCCTTAGCAAGCTACCTTGGCTGACCACTGTGCATAGATGAAGACCACTGTGCATAGATGAACACATTGCCAAGAAGAAGTGCATAGGCTATGCAAGGATTTACGTTAGTGTGGATCTTTCTAAGGAACTTCCTGTTGAAATCCCGATCATGAGACTAAGAGAAGATGACAAACTATGGGTAGACACTATAGTCATATCTGACCACTAGAAGCCTCCACCTAAAACCTAAGGCAAAACTTGGAAACCCATAGGGAAAACCTTCAAAACAGGTAGCTACCAATAACTCATGGGGACCACATATGAGTCTCAACCTCTAGAACCTATGGAGAATCCCAATCCTTTGATCCCAAACACAGTCATGATAGCCACAAAGGAAGGTACTGATGCATTGTTAGTTCCTATGCCTCCCACAACATTTGCCAACATTGATGTTCAAAACATTGAGTTGTAAAAAGATTATAATGAAGCATACAATTATGTATTCAAAGATCTCAATACATTGTACAATGCAAAAGAGAAAATTTTAGAAAAATCAAATGCAGCAGTTGCAAATTTGCTAGAAGATACTACTAAAATAGTAGCCATGACAATTACTTTAGAAAATCTGAACCATTCTACAAAAGAGTTGTCAACTATGAGCACTAGTATCCCTAATACCTCATATATCACTCTAACCCCATTGGTACTACAAGAATCAAGGAAGCTGAAGGAGATCCAAAAGGGGCAACGGGAAAGGCTTGATAGCATGTAGTAACATTAGTTAAAATAAAAACTAGATTACTACTATAGCAGTGGTAAGCCTAGTTCAATCCCACAAATAGTGTGTGTAAAGTTGTTGAAATGAAATTAATCCATGTTTAGGCTAGGGGGTTTGGTTTTAAAAATAAGAAAATAAAATAAAGCTAAACTAACTAACAAAAGCAATTTAAAGAAAACATATAAAAAATGATAAAAGAGGGAATTCGGTGGAGACCCAATTCTTTGGTTCAATCTCAGCTTACATCCTAATTAAACATATTTTAATGATTTGTCATTCTCAAATCTCTCATAGCAACTATTAATCCTGGGTTAATAATTAACCCGAGTTTTGCCTTAGATAGTATTTGAAAGAATTAAATCGTTAATCAATTCGCAGACTATTCTCAAATTTTTCTTCACGCAAGTAGATAAAAATCACAACTGCAAAATAATGGAAACACCGACGTTTGGTAACGCAGTTCGGCACACCTTGCCTATGTCTGCGGGGCCCTCACCCAGATTAAATTCTTTCACTGTAGTTCACAAAAATTACACAAGATTGATCTACCCCGTAAGACCCAATCTATGTAACCGACCCACAACCTAACTACCCGTGAAAGATCTTCACGCCCAATAACACGACCGACTCGTGTTAACCTCGTCAGAGGATTTTTCAAACTATTTCTACTAAAAAACAAAGACAAATAAAATCAAGAACGCAACAATTCCAAATCTGAAATTCTTCACCAAAATAGCCAAGTGGCAGCACCAACAATATATGTATCGATCTCTGATGAAACCTTCTCTGTGCTGCAAACATCAGTTAACTTAATTCACCTAGCAAAAACATCAACCGCACATCACCCTTGGACTGCTTGCTGGAGATAAGGATAATGTAACTATACTGCTGCAAAACGCCTCGTGAACATAAACTCAATCAAGAGATAAAAAGCTAACAACGCAGCAGCCAACCCAGCAATATGCCCACACGGTTTTTCACCAAAAACAGAAATTCAATACTTCACAGCCACAATCAACAACACCTATCGTGTAAGCTCAATTGGAGTCCCACTCAAACACGCATACTACTAGGTTTTTGATAGAATCCTAGTCAAACTTGGACTCACCTAGATTTAGTCCAACAATTACTCTACTTATCCATGTCATATCCAATATCGAATTTTCCAAATCAAGAACCCAATTCCAAAACAAAATCTCCAGCATATAATTTCGAATTTAAGTCAAATCGTCAAGACATGTGGAATATCCCATATCCAAAAAAAGCCAAAAATACAAATGGGATTTATTTAAAATAAATCCTAACAGATACGATAAGAAATTTAAGATTTAAAAGGTTTAAATGATATTGAACTGTCATAATATGTATCAAAATAATATATTATGTCCATATTAGAACAAGAAAACTACAATAGACAAGTAAGCTTGGTTTTACAATAAAGAGAAAGCTAACAAGTAAGTGGTTATTTATAAGAATGTTTAACCTTTTTTTATTTTTCTACATAAGTTGCAAAAAAAGATTGCATGCAAGAGCTTCTCCCTCCCACTCTTAAGGCTCTCCCATGTTCTTATCTCTTTGAGTCACCATTCACAAGACTTGATATTTGGGGTGTGAATTAGAGTGAGTAAATCTGGTAGCTGCTCACAACATTGAGAAAAGGCAAATTCGAGCTATTTAGAGCTATTAGAGTACAAGGTGAACTTGTAAAGCAAGCATAAGAGAAAGGGACTTGTCAAGTTTGAGAGGTAAGATCTCACCACACTTTCCAACATTGGTATCAGAGCAAGTATAGCTTGCTTTCGTCCTTGAAATTGTGTCAAACGAGAATAATATGTCATATAACATGTGTAACATGGCCATCAATGACAAATTTTAGTGTGCTTTGTTTTAACTTGAAATTTTGACATGGATATGTTCCTTACAATGTAAGAAACTTGTGCCTAAATTTGGTGAAAAATGGATTTGAATTGAGTGAGATATTGCATGATGAATTCTCGGTTTACACATGTGTTTTTCAAAAGTTTAGGCTCATTTTTCGACCTGTTACAGTACTGTTCTGCATGAAATATGTATATGTATATGTTCCTTGTTACATTATTTTTCCAACCGTATATTATATCCGCAAATCGGAGTTACAATGAGTGAGAAACAATAGCCCTAAGTGAGCATCGTGACTATAAAATTCTGAAAAATCTTGATTTAATATGAATGTGTTCATTTGCGGCATGTGTTTCTTGAAAGTTTAGGCCAATTTTTTGAACTATTACAATACTGTTTTATACAAGATATGTATATGCATATTTTTCTTATCATATTATCTTTTCAACGGTATATTATATTAATTAAATTTAATATATTATTTAATTTTAAATTATTGATTTATTAAAAATTATGCAAGGTATATAATTTATAAATGTTAT
>JANKOD010000004.1:16578054-16588157 GCA_026284645.1 Erythroxylum acuminatum | reverse complement strand
GATAGGATTGGCTAAGATTCTGATAAGATACTCCATGATTTATGGGTATCTACCAGATTTGGATACTAGGTTTTTGTATATATATATAGCTAGTAGTGCTGTAACAAAAACACAAAAGGAAATACACTTTCTGCTTAATTTCTAACCTGGTATTAAAGCTTTATGTTCAATAACCTGACCATATTCTGGCCTTCATCGCCATATTTTTCTAGCCTTCATTGCTGGAATTTTTTTCCTTCCATACATTCTCTTCTTCTTCTTCTACCTCCCACTCAATTTAACCTTAATTGCCCAGAATCTTGTCAAGCAGGATGTCAGAAATCGAGGAGTCTACAATTAAGAGTGGGGAGACTACCAAAACCCAATCAGAAGAAGTAATCTGAACCCAACAACCTGGAGAATTGCAGATCATTCCAGCTACCTACAGATTAGATGGAAAAAACTATCTCAAATGGTCTCAACTCACCCGAACTGTGCTGAAAGGAAAGGGGAAGATTAGTCATCTCACGGGTGTAGGGCCTAAACCATGGGATCCGCAATTTGAAGCATGAGATGAAGAAGACGCTATGATTATGTCATGGTTGTGGGGCTCTATGGTCCCAAAAATAAGTGAGACGTGTATGTTTTTGGCAACTGCCAAGGACATAGGGGATGCAATCCAACAAACTTATTCCAAGGCTAGAGATGCGACACAAGTGTATGAAGTAAAGGTGAAAACTGACAAGGAAACAAAACAGTCACGGAATACGCAAATCAATTGAAATACTTGTGGCAGGAATTGGATCACTACTGGGTGATAAAAACCAAGTGTCTCGAACATGCAGCAGTTCTAAAAACCTTCATTGAATAGGATAGAGTTTATGATTTTTTAGTTGGACTGAATCCATAATTTGATCAAGTAAGGATACAAATTCTTGGGAAGCCGGAGGCTCCATGTTTTAATGAGGTAGTGGCTTTAATCTGAAGTGAAGAAAGTAGGAGAGGGTTGACACTGGAACCTCAAATCATTGACAGTTCAGCTATGGTGGTTGGAATAGCAAATCTAGAGAAAGTTATGCCAATTGTCCCAATTCATCTGACCTTTCGTCTGGGATCGTCTCACCCTATCGTCTGGTCCAATTTTGACCCTCTAGATGACATAATCTATTTTCAAGGTCTTCATGAAAGTTGTAGATCTAGAAGTCCTCTTTCAAACCGTCCAAGAATGACCATGATTCGATATCTTTAGAGAAAGTTATGTCAATTGTCCCAAATTGTCTGACCTTTCGTTTGGTTTCATCTGGGATCGTCTCACCCTATCGTCTGGTCTAATTTTGACCCTCTAGATAGCAGAATCTATCTTCAAGGTCCTCATGAAAGTTGTAGATCTAGAAGTCCTCTTTCAAACCGTCCAAGAATGACCTTGATCCGATATCTTTAGAGAAAGTTATGCCAATTGTCCCAAGACAGGTTCAATATGATTGAGAACAAAACCTTGTTTGATTCTTTCGGCCATAACTTTATTATCCGACCTCCTAATGAGATGATTCTTGTCTTTAAATAAACTAGAGACATAGAGCTACAAATTATTTGAAGGAATTGAATTTTTAAGTCAGTCCCTAAGACTTTCAAATTTTGGATGGAAGTTGAGTATAGTGTACTGTTTCAGTTTAATAACAGTCCGAAAATGTTTGAGCTATAACTTTCAGATTTCTGAACGAAATGAAATGATCTTGGTGTCCTTAGAAACTTAAGACAAAGGGAGAACAAATGTTCTGAAAAAATCAATTTGTAAATTCCAGTTTGAGGTTTCCCAAAATCTGTGCTGAAGTGGAAAATGAGTTTGTTTTTTATGTTTAACTGGTGTGGGCACGCCACCCTTGTGGGATGAGGGCTAATGAGGGTTCATGAAAATAACCCTATAGGATAATATGCTCACGTTTTATGACTTCGAATGTTGGGCTCCGGAATCGAGGTCCAACAGTTATGGTATCAGAGCAAGAGTTGGGTTTCAGAAACGGGATCCAACAGCGCTGGTAGTTGCGGGTTTCTGGACACTGTTGCTGGGCATTACGTTGATCACCCTGATTCCAGCCTCGATCTTGTTGCCTTCTGATGCGACTCTGGCGTCTATCTTGGCTAGGCCTCCTTCGCCATCATTGACGGACTCTTTTTGGGCCCGCATAAAGCCTATCAACTATACAGACATCCCTTGCACCATGTCAGACAAGGCCACTAATTGCTGGAATCCTTGCTCCAGTGTCCTTATGCACTCATCAAGATCACGAACAAAAGTATGGGCATGCGTCTCTACCATCGGTTCGAGGAGCGCAATGCTCTGATACCATTGTTACTGATAGTGGTAGATGAAAGGGAAAAGAGGAAAAGAGGAAGAAAAGAGAAGAGAAAAGAGAGAGAGAAAGAGAGAGAAACAAAGGAAAAGAGAGGGGAATAGAAGAACAAAGAGGAATGGAGAGAATTGAGCCAGTAGAGAGAGAGAAATGCAATAGGATTCTCATTAATTGCCAAAAGAACGTACAATAGCCGTGGGGGGACTGTTATTTATAGGTCCTCATAACACCCTCCAACTGACATACTAACGGTCTTAACGGCCATCTACTACAAGTACATATTTTCGTATCAGTTCCTCAAAAAAAAGAATTGTGTGGCTGATGTTCCAACTCTTTCATGTATGCTTTAACTACCTACAAATGACTGCAAAATCCTCTTATAGCACAGTTTCCCAACCTAAGCCTCCACAACACCTCTCACCACTGTCCATCTGAGAAAATTCAGAAACCAAAAGTCACTTAATTCAGCATATTCCATTTACACATGGAGCCAATTTTCTTATTCATACATTGTGATTTGACTTATATATTTGTTTGTGGGGTGAAGATTGAGTTTTTTATGTTTTTTCTTTCATAAATGCTAGGCTAACGTCTTTTATATGAGAACTGACATGAAATCTAAGGACGCTTGTAATTTTTGTATTTGGAACATGAAAATTGTTTCATTATTTTAAATGTTATACTTAGCTGCAAAGTTGCATTGGATAAATGTGTTGTTGAGTTCGTGATTGTGGTGTGGATGCCGCAGATATCTCACTGGCTACTGGAGTTGCTGAAGGTACAATTAGAAACTCATATAAGGATCTTTATCCCCACATATCAAAAATTATCCCAAGCTGGTATGCAAAAGAGGAGGATCTTAAGAACCTTTGCAGTCCTTGAGTTACTGTACCTCTGAATCAGTTTGGAGTATTTTCCATCTTGAATACTGGCAAAAGTTGTTGGGAGGCATAAGACGTGAACAGGTTCCTTTTTGTTTTCAGATTTTGTTGTTTAATGTTAGCCATTTTATGGAAGGAACAACAGAAAAATCAAAAAAAGGGTTAGAAGTTCAGCTACCGAAATTCTTTAACTTGTGTTTGGGGTGGCACCAAAAGATAGAGGAGTTATGAGAATTATTATGTGTGCTAATGAAACTGCTCCAACTTAATGAAATTACTTCCCCAAGCTCCTTTCTCCTTGCTCTCATCACTTACTCATGTTCCATAAAATTCCCATTTCACTATAATTTTTAACCTAAATCTTGTGAACCTTCACCTTTTCTTCAGCTTTCATTTTCCATTTTTAATCACATCCATCAATTATTGGATTTTTTATGGAAGTTTATGCATCCATACTTGTATATATATGTAATGGATAGTCTCCATTCCTTACATCAATTTTTTTTTGGTAAAGGACAAAGTAGTTTCATTGATTTTATCAAATCTCTTGTGCTTTAAATGTTTTGTGGGAATCCTTTATATTTTGCAAAAATTGTAATTTTAGTGTATTTGTAAAGTGAATATCATCTCTAGCTAATGTGTAAAATTGTAGACAAATAGCATCTCATATGTAGATGATAGATGGTAACGTCTTAGGGGGATGGTTAGAAATTAGTAAATCACATCGATGGTATCCGTCGTAGATTGATCTATTAATTTATTATATTTATATATTATTAGTTATGTTTAAAATATACGATTAAATACATTGGAACTCTATGTAGTTTGATATTTTCTTTATTTAAGTTCTTTTGTTTCCAAAGTTATCACTAACTCTCATGGTTATGTTTGGTTATTACATAACTTTCTTTATTACATTTTGTTGATTTTTTAGTTCTTTTATCCAAAGCAATATAGTAATGGAATTTTTAAGTTCTAATATGATATAATAATGTAATATGAATTTGTTTTTATCAAAAAATTAATATTTTATTTTTTTGGACGGTAAAAAAGAATGCTATAAGAGCACCATCAAAGTGTGGAACCAAGAGAATACTATAGTAATTGAGGTCCAAGGCTACTGACAGCTTGGTGAGGGTTGGGACAAAAGTAAGCTCCACTTAAGCTACTATAGACATAAACTGGAGGTTAGCTAAGGTAAAGGAGATAGATCTTAAAAGTAGTTTGTATTCCAATTTATGTTCCAATTGATAACTACGCTTGGAATAGTGTGATGAGAGAATCTTGTGGTTATGATAATTTGTGTTATCTACGAGATTGTGTTCAATGTTTGCAGATCTCTTGTTTCATTTCCAAATATCCTTAAGTTTCTTTCTTTTCAAATTTGTATGTATGATGCAATTGAAAGAAAGTTTGAATATGATATCATTATCTTTGTTATTATAGGAAACTTTTGAGGCCCATTCAACTATTCTCTACCAACGAAACACCTTACAAAATTTGCTGTACAAAAGTTGATTTTTTTTCCCAGACTTGCTGAGCGAAAGAGCTGTTGAATAGGAGGTAATTAAGGTTCTCTCTTGGTTGCATAGTCTGCATAGTTAGTTATAAGAGATGTTACATTTTAATTTGTCCAGAAGGTTTAGTTTTTGGTATATAGCTAGCAATAATACAAAAGAGACTTTAGGGAGATTGCATATGAACCAAGTTTAGCCTATGTCACTCTCTAATAGTTACTAGAGAATAGTTCATACATAGTCTATTTATGAATGCACTAGTTTTGTGTCTATGCCATATAATTGAGTCTTCCAATCTTGAATTGGGGTTGTACATTGCCTGGTTGTTCATGTAGGTAGAGAGGCCTTTTAAGTTACAGCTCCAATTGTTTCCTTGGATGATCACTTTGACTCTAGCATTTTCAGGCATATATATTTGTTGTTTTAGTAACTTCGAAGCTTGCATTATGCCAATTGTTAAAACCAAAATCATTTTGAATTACCATTCCCAGTTCTGCACCTTATTTGATTGCAAGTAGTGCTTCTGAGCTTGACGATTTGGTGGAATATCCAGGAGGAATCTGACCTAGGTTCAATTGTGCAGAAGTTGTTGCCTTTCAAGAAATGTGTATCTGGAAATTAAACCTAAAAGGACTCTTAATTAGTGAATAACTTCCAAATTCTCTTTGCCAAAAGCATTTTGTTCATGGCTTTTATGGGAACAATGCTTAGTTGTCCATTTGCTTCTAATTGACAGACCTTAGCCCATTTAACCTTAGCTTGTACTATGGAAGAGACTTTCCCTGACTATAGAAAGTCCTTGAAGATCTTTTCTATAGTATTGGATGAGCTGATAGGTAGGGAAAGTTTGTGTCTTTAGAACACATCAAGATTGTTGAGAATAGATGTTATTAGTTGAAGTCTTCGAGCATATGAAAGTGAATTATTTGAGCAACTGCTTATTCTTTTGTGTTATCAGGTCTAAGACAATCTTTATAGGAAATAATTTTGTTTGCCATAGGTACTCTTAAGGTATTTTAGAAATGGTTGTTGCATCTTGAGTCGTGTAATTCAATAGATGTACTGCTTGGTTAGCTCTATCTGTTGAGACAAATAAGCAACTTTTGTTTTGTTAATAGCAAGACACAACATATTTGTAAGCAAAGTTAGGGAGGACATTAGATTTTAAATTGATTTAGAGTTTGCTCCACAAACATATAGACTACATCAAAGGCTAAGTTCCTTACTAGGTTCCAAAGACTTCTAAAAATATAAAGCATTGAGCCCATCTAGTCCAAGTGCTTTGCTATGGCCTGGTAAGGGAAGTCTTGGTTGATGGAGTTTGAGTTGAATTCCTGGATTTCCTGCAAAGAGATTAAAAAATGAAACTATTAGAGCAATTTCCTAATGACTCCTTGAAGTAGTTGAACGTTGTAGTCTTCATCGCAGAGTGGTCTGATGTTTGAAGCCCTATATGACCTGTAAGGTTCATGAGTTTGGTGTTTCTTTTGCTAAGCAAAGCTTTGAAAAAATAGCTAAAGTTCTTGTCGCCATATTTAAGCCAAGGCACCATGGATTTCTACTTTATGGAAGTTATAGACCTCTAAGGCATTTATGAAAGAGGTTAATGCATGTTTCTTAGCTACGTGCAATAGGTATCTTTGGTACTGGTATAGAGGCTGTCCTGAGCTTGTTAAAGGGGTTCTCTGGTGCTTTTAACGTCCTTTGGAGTGTCATTCAAATTTCTTCTGAGCTCTTTTAGTTCTTCCTTGGTTGCTTAAAGTTTCCTTAAACAAGTGAAAGTTTTGTAACCCATAATGTTAGCCCTCAGACTTTGATAGATTGCTTTCCCAAATCCTTCAGAGCCTGCCAAATAATTATTGAATATGAAAGGGGCTCTTTTACTTACCAAATTTGTAGATAAATTGACTTCTGTTGGAGAACGATTAGACCATAACGGTTTGTTGAAGTGAGCTTTGCCAAAAGGAGAGGCCAATATATGGGAGGAGTTAATGAGGGCTTTGTAAAGCTTCCTTCTAATCATCTTTTCGCTTGTTTATTTGTTAGACCAGGTAAAATATGTGCCATCATACCTTAAAGTAGTTATATATGTTTGATGCATGGAGTTCTTTAAGCCATCATTACAGTGTTTTAGATTGATATTGGAACCCGTTGATTTAATCGAATAGGCAATGGTATTGAAGTCTCCATGTACTGAGGGTCTTAGATGTTCCTCTGAATATCTTTCGGATCATTTCATAGATATTCTCTTTAGAAAGAAAGGTTAACCATATAGATTAATATAATTTGTATGCGTAGAGTAGATTGAGTTAGATGAGTATGTGGATTAGTTAATCTGTGTTGTGATAATGTAAGACTAAGCTTCCTTAGGCTAGTAGGATGCAAAGATTCTTTATAAATTAGCAATTTACACTAGTTGATAGTAATACATGAACTAGTTTAATATGATAATAGTTAAGTCTTTAATCAGATTTCTATTCATTACATAAAAAGATAAATTTCCAATTTCTAATTATTATTCACATTTATGATAACTGACTTGGTTGATTTTTATTATGATTAAAAAACTCAATCGGTTTGACTAGTTTAGTTATAAAAATCTTGAACTATTTAACTTTCTGATTTGGTTTTTAATTTTTTGGTTTGATTTACTTTGATAAAATCGACAAGTTTATTAAGTAATTGATTAATTTTTGTAAATTAATATGTTCTTATAAATTGAAATAAATTATTAATTATTATTTAACAATTTCTTTTTAATTAAACATTAAAATTTTCAATAGATAAAAACAATTTCTTTCAATTATGTTTTAAATTCTTTAATTTTATTCAATATTTAGCAATTAAATCTTTTAAAGCTTAAATTTTTTTTCTTAAGGTTTTTAAAACATTGAAATTTTGCAAGCAATAGATGGAATTGTTTTACTTTATTACTTTATCATAAGTAAATGCTTAACATGTAATATAAATTTATTTTGCTAATAAATATGAACTTATTAATTCAGCATATTTTATTTATAATTAATAATATATTAATGAAATTCAAAGATAACATATTCTTTCTTTAAATTTTTATTTATTGTATAATAATATTAATAAAAAGATGATTAATATATAATATAGGTGAATTATTTATTTGTTATTTTATGTATTGTTCTATCAAGCATCGTATTTTAGTGAAATTGACTATTTGAAATTCAACATATCTGTTGTTTTCTTGTTGTGAATATAATTTATAATAATGTAATAATATTTCTTTTATCATTTATACTTTTTTTTTACATATTTATATCATATGTTTGTAAAAAATATGAATTTATAAATATTTTATTAATAGTAACTATTATTCAACACTAGCATTGAATCCAACGGATGGATGAGATAAGAAAAATTACTTAGTACTTACAGAATCTAGTAGGTTGATATGACAAAAAAAGTTAATTAGTATTAATACTAAGTTAGTAGGTTGATAAGACAAATTAATCAGTATAAGTTTATTAGAATTAAGTTCACCGTGTAATATAACACAAAGTTAATCAGCATTCACGATCTTGATGCAATGAGAAAATTAATAATAAAATTAAACAAAACTTTTTTATATATTAAAAATATATTACATCAAATATAAGAGATTGATCATTTTATTTATGTATTATTAGATAATAAATAGAGTTTTAATGAAATATGTAATTTACTATTAAGCAAAATGGCATTTTTGTTCGCAACATATACATGACAATTCAATTAAATGGCATATTTGTGCGTAAGATATACATGACCTTTTTTTTTTTATTCGAGAAAACGCCGTAGTTGGGCCAAGCGGGCACACGTTTTTGAAGGCCCAATTGGCGCAGTACCTCATAGGTGGGCCAAGCAAGCGAATCTCATCATTGAGGGACTAACTAGTTCTCTACCTACAGGTAAAATCTCGGTTGCCTCAGACTCTTACAAAAAGGGCTAGCATGGAATCGAGGAAGCTAAACTCCGCTCTCAACCATCGAACCACACCTCTTGAGGGCTACATGACTTACTTCTTCATGCTTCTTATCTAATTCCTAAACTCCGCTCTCAACCATCTCTTGAGGGCTACATGACTTACTTCTTCATGCTTCTTATCTAATTCCATTTTTCATTTGTTTCAGGTATAAAATTTCGATAAACTTGTCAAGAGCATGCCTAAATTTCAATGAAATCTCCATTTATTGATGTTACTTATAGCCTGTTCTACTTAAGGCAGTTCAATTGGTAGCATGTGAATATAGTTTAAACTTTAAACTATATGGAATGATTCATCGTACAAAAGTAACTGGGAGAATGCTCTAAAAATCTTGATCAGTAATGATTTAAGATTAGTTGGTTACAGTAAATTGAGATTTGAAAAAAGAGTTTTCAAATATTAATTATAAATTGCTTTATAATTGGCTTTAAATACACACTAATTCCATACTTATTATTCAATTGGGATATTGAATAATGAAAGAATTATATCATGCATTGTAGTCAAACTACCGTGACGTTCTTTTTTTTTGACAATAAACTATTGTGACGTTTTAATATTTAAGTTGTCGTATCATTACATGTCAATCTTAATATATAATTATAAATTATTTAATTAAATAAATAAAAATAAAATGAAAGGAGTTTTCATTTTTATTTTAATTATGAACTAGAATTGAAATTTATAATTATTACTAATATATTAAGAACCTAATAGGTTACACTATAAAATAACTAGAGAGAAAAAAAATTAATTTAAATGACAGGAACTTAATAGTGATGTTATTAATTTAGTATTAAATTTTAATTAAACTTGGTAAATCATAATATTTCATGTTAAAAGGGAAAGTAAGACAGCTAACACTAGTATCAATCATTTTTTTTTGTTAAATCAGAAAACTTTATACGAAAATGAATAGTTTATATACATAGCTAGAGATTACCTATAATCTCTGGCTCACAAAGGAACTAAAACCATAGGAACAACACAAACAGAAAAGGAAAAAACACACCCTCAAAACTCGCCGCTCAAGCAGGCTAAGAAATCTAAGTCCAAAACCCTAGTACATAAAATCCCCAGCACCCAGGAAAAGCCACTCAAAGCTCACCAACAAACCACACCAATCCGCAAAACTATACCACATACACAGTCCACAAATCACAACCAGAGGAACACAACCAGCTAGTATGACCCCTGGGGAGGAGGCGTCACCACCCGGTCGCTGGCTCCACAGAGATGGCCCTGAACTTGCAGTAAAAACAATAGCAATACCAAACCATAATACAATATAGTTACTTTCCCTCAGTGTTTATGCTAAGCTACTCCATAGCTTGTAAGATCACCAGCGAAGTAACTCTCCCTATATCCAAGGCTTCAT
>JANKOD010000004.1:16552517-16565338 GCA_026284645.1 Erythroxylum acuminatum | reverse complement strand
ACAGCCTTACCCTTAATAAGTAGAGAGGCTATTTTCAAATGGCTTCCATGTATATGAGACATGATAATAAGAGGGGGAAAAAAAGGTACATAATGAAAATAATAATTAATAAAAAAAGACTAAAATAATAATAAAATAATAAAAATCAGAATAATAATAAAAATTAATAATAATAATAATAATAAAATATAATAAAAGATTTAAAAAAATAATAATAATAAAATATAGATAATTCCTCGTTCATAATCATACTTACTGATATTCTAAGCCTTGTAATCGTGAAGTAGAAGGGATAGTTTATGAATGTACTATTCGCGTAACTCACAACTCTTAAAACAATTTAAGAATATTCATCTTTCTTACTCTACACGAATTCCTTAGCCTTTGTTTTTCTCCCTTCTCTTTGAGCTTGTAAATAAACATTTTCCTTTCGGTCTTTCTTATCCTCCTCTCTTCTGATGGTGCCAACTGCCAAGCTTTTGCTTTCTCTGTTTGTCTCTTTCATTTCCGATAATAGAGCTCTAAGCTGTTTTGGATGCAAGAAAAGGCTCTTCCGTTGCCATTTCCAAGTGTAATTTTTTCTTTTTCTGTATTTGGAGATGAAGTTTGTTTTTCTGTCAGTCTTTTGGTTAATACTTAAATACCCATCTCAAACCATGTCAATTCCTAACTTTTGAAGCTTTGTAAATTGACTGTTTCAAGCTTTGCAAGCCTTTGGCCTTTTCCAACAATTTTAACAAGAAGCTTTTCTCTTTGGTGCCTTCTTTCCGTTTTCCTTTCTCTTTTGATCTGTCACGAATAAACTGTTGGAAATAAAGTAGTAGATATGCACAGTACACACAACAAAAGAGAATTTTCCATAGAATTCCATCCTCATATCCCAATTTTGACGCCTAATATTCATGCAAGGAGGGCAAATTTAACTGTCAAATTCCAGGACATTTATGGTTTCACCGTCGAAGGCAATGTTGATGATGTGAATGTGTTGAATGAGCTAAGAGAGAAGGTGAGGCAACAGGGAAGGATTTGGTGGGCATTAGAGGCTAGCAAAGGTGCCAATTGGTACTTACAGCCACATGTTTCTTCAATAGCTGAAGGGATTGCCTTGAAATCTTCCCTCAAATTGTCCACTCTAGCTAATGCAATCACTTTGAGGAGGCTTATTAGGAAGGGAATACCACCATTGCTAAGGCCAAAGGTTTGGTTTTCGGTATCTGGAGCTGCAAAGAAGAAGTCTACCGTTCCCGAGAGCTACTACAATGATCTGACTACGGCCGTTGAGGGAAAGGTTACGCCGGCTACAAGACAGATTGATCATGTGAGTTTGGAATTTGATTTTTTTAATATTGCAGTTGAAACGTGTCTGTCATGATTTGCAACGTTCTGTTGGGATTTTTTTGATTTATTTGATTTCAACTGGTTGTTGTTCACATTCTTGATGAACGTGATATGATTTTTTTAAATTGAAAATTGAGGAAATTATATCTAATCATCTGAAGGCTATAAGAGCTTGATTGGTCATTATGCTTGATTATCTTAGGCAACGGTATCTATTCTTTAATGGGTTTTGACTAAATTGTCATTTTTGTTGTTTGAGCTCTGTTCAGAATCAAATTTCCTGTGCATGTTTGCTTCTGGACGTCTGGTCTTGTTTATTGATATTTGTTTTTGTAAGTGTGTTTGTATTTGTGCTTTTGTAGCAAATATATGTTTTAATTTTGATATTGGTGATTGGCTGATCTTACTTGTGCAATGGAGACAATTATCTCATAACTCAATATTGCATTGTTAATATGGATTTTGAATTACTCAGACCATCAGATTTATCATTCACTTCACTAGCAGCTGCGGGGATTGGATCTTTCATTACAATCATACTGCTATGTTTCCATTTTTGATTTTGGAAGCAATAACAATGAAGTTATGATCATGTTGGAGAATATCCAATGTGACAGGAGCCCATGTATATTGAGTCTATCTGTGCTTGGATCTGAAAGCAAGTTATAGTTTCATTTTTGCTTGTAATGAAACCAAAGGCATATGATGGAAACTAAAATCATGAGTCCTGATGCATGCTTCTCCTGAAATATGAGTGTTCTCCTGGTTATCAAGAATGCATGATGAATTGGTTGTTCTTTGTAGAGGGGTGGGATTTCTGACAAGACCTCAATAGTATGAGTTCAGGCTGCTGCATTTTGGAGTTAGCAGAAAAGATCTATTTTTTGAAATTTTTTTTATGAAGTAGTAAGCATGACACCTGAACGCAAAGAGATTTCTTAGTAGTGGTTATTATTATCAAACCTCCCCCCACCCACCAACAAAGTTTCTCGGACCAAACTTCATACTATATGAAGTTAGGTTGAGAAACACCAGTATCTGAGGTAGTCCTGATGTTTTCTTATTTTAGTTGTAGAGGAAGGATAACGGATATCTTGCCTAGAATATGCAAACTATTTTGTAAAATATAAGTATCATGTGCACTTTTGTACATTTTGCATTTAGATTCTTATGTGCTTCATATAAGGGGACTTTTGAAGTTAAATTTTTGCCTATTCGGCCAATATTCCCAATTCTTGATTTTACTAATAATTCTTTCATTGTTTATATGCAGGACCTGCCACGAACATTTCCTGGTCACCCATGGCTGGATACTTCTGAGGGCCATGCTGCTCTCCGGCGTGTTCTTGTTGGGTATTCCTTCCGTGATTCTGATGTTGGCTACTGTCAGGTTGGATCCTAATGAGTTTTAACAATGGGTAAATAGAAAATGTTAGATTATTGTGGAAATCTCAGAATAGATGATAGAATTGTTGATTTCTTGTACCTATTTTCTTTTGCAAGATGCGATCTAAAATTTTATCATGATTACATTATTCTCACTCCAGAGCCTGATGAATTTTAGGCGAAGTTTTCACACATTGATAATTAGTGTTAGTGAATATATAAAACCAATTAAGTTGACCTCACACAACAGTTTACGTTATTGTGGTGAAACGGTCACTTAACATGGTATCAGAGCCTTTATGACCAAGTGGTCGTGAGTTCAAATCCTATCATCCACCTATTATTCAGCACAAGGTAGAGTAAGCTTGTGCAAATTTCAAACTTAAAGGGCTTTTACTTGAGGGGATCTGTTAGTGAATATATAAAACCAATTAAGTCAGCCTCACACAACAGCTTAAGCTATTGTGGTGAAACAGTTACTTAACAATTAGGCTTCATTCACTCTCATGTATCCCAATCTTGTTGCACTTTCAAGAAGACATTTTATTCCAATAGTTGCAATTGTTTAGAGTATATAGAGGTCTCAGATGCATTGTTTGTGCACTTTGTCTTTTCTTCCTAACTTGCTACATGTTTAATTTTCTCAATATCTCGTAATTTAGTATCTATTCCTGTTTTTCTTGATAATTTTCAATCTTAACCAAGAAACTGCTCATTTATAATTTCATTAAGTCATATTTCTTTATGAATATTATGTCCTTTTCAGTCATTACAGTACTTTATCTGAATCTAGATCTTTCTAGTTAATACTCTGATAAATGTGAATTAAAATTTTTACTGTCATGCAAACAGTTCCACTGTTTTTACTCTCTTGCAGATTACGAGCTGAACTTACTGGATTTTTGTAATTAAATTGATGGATGTAATTTAATGTCTCCTTGCTTGGATGTAACTAACTCGGGAAACCAATGAAAATGTTTCTGTAGGCACTTAATACCTACGTCATTTGTACATGGGTGGTGGCTGGCTTTCATATGTTGATGTTATCTGCTCCCAATTAAAATTTTTCAACTTCTTTAATGAAACTTATTGGTGCAGGGTCTAAATTATGTTGCAGCATTGCTGTTGCTGGTGATGAAAACAGAGGAGGATGCTTTCTGGATGCTGGCAGTCCTCCTGGAAAATGTCTTAGTCAATGATTGCTATGCCAACAATTTGTCAGGGTGTCACGTTGAGCAAAGGGTTTTCAAGGATTTACTTGCTAAAATGTGCCCAAGGTAATTCCATTTGATTACATATTTAATATCTTCTTACATTATTTGCTGTATACGAAGAACTATAAATGAACTCCAGGATAGCTGCTCATTTGGAGGAATTGGAGTTCGATGTCTCCCTTGTTGCCACTGAGTGGTTCCTTTGCCTATTCTCTAAGAGCTTACCTTCAGAGGTTAGGAAAACGTCAATTGCTTTTTCTTCCACAGGAAGAGAACTCGGTTATGTTTTTAAGTTCTTTAATGACTGAAACTATTTTACCATTCTGGTAACTTTTTTGCAGACAACCCTGCGGGTGTGGGATGTCCTTTTCTATGAGGGTGCAAAGGTTCTGTTTCATGTTGCTTTGGCTATATTCAAGGTGCTAAAGCCATGCACTTATAGTACAAAGACCCATCTTAGACCTTAATGTTTTCTGAAATTTCACGATTGAAACATCATTGGACTTGCCGAAGAGGCACTTCAAAATTATAATATATGATTGCAGATGAAGGAAGAGGAGTTGCTTCGGGCCCGCCATGTTGGTGATGTGATATACATACTACAGAAAACCTCGCATCACCTCTTTGATCCTGATGAATTATTGACAGTTACGCCATTCTCCCTATTGCAATTCTCTTTCCAGTTTATATTTTTATATCATTTCTCTATCTCATTTGTCCTTTTCTCTAAAGGAGAAAAGAACACGAGATTTTAGTTGTTATTTGTCTGCAACAGGAGGATGTTCGATTGCTGATATTAGAATGAGGTGACTTAATCTATGCAGAAGATACATATTAAATGCTTTACGTGTCCAAATTATGCAGGTTGCATTTGATAAGATAGGATCAATGACCGCCGATACTATATCCAAGCAAAGGAAAAAGCAAGAACCAGCAGTAATGGCAGAGCTTGATCAGAGATTGAGAAGACTAGATCAAAATGGATGACAAATATTGTTTGTTGTAACTTGGTGGCTCTGATATCATTGAGCTACTCATAACGTAAGTTACAGGTAATGTGTTAACATTGCCTTTAACTGTTATAATATAATTAATGACATTATTTGTAAATAAAATAATAGATAACGATGAACTGATAATAATCTTTGAAAACATACAAATAATATATCAAATTTAAGTTAAAAAGACTTTATATTTATTTATATGTTAAATAATTTTGATATTCGAATATCTTAATCATCAAAGTTACCTAAATAAAATGAAATTGTGCTTATTGTAATCTAAATAAATTAAAATTGAGTTCATGTTAAAATGATTTTGTTCGGTCGAATGAGCTTTGATAATTACTGCACTTCAGACCAGATTATATTTTGTTGTGTGAATTTAGAATTCAGAATTTAGAAGATAATTTCTCTTTTGTTTCTACTTTTGGCGTGAAGTCATAACAATTCACTATTTGTATAATGTACAATCACTGTCGTAAGATGATGGATATTGTATTGTTTATTTAATATAAACATAGTGTGATCCTTTACCCCTTACAATATTTAATTAGAGGTAAAGTTTTAATAAAATGTAATGAATTTATAATGTAATAAAATATGAATGAACATAATATTAGAAAATTATTATTTAAGAGAGATATATAGAAAGATGTATAATGTAATATAGTAAAATATTGTTTTAAGAAAATTCATAATATAAGATAATAAAATGGTATTTATTGGTGTCACTTTCTGTGCAAGTTGGGACCCTATTAGTCTGTGCAAACTTCGCCGGCTCATAGCTGTCTACATACGTACTGTAGAAGGAAGCGGAGGGATTTGGACTCTTTCAATCCCTCAGCTCCCTGGATGCATTTGTGGTCTATTTGCAGATGGCCTCAGAGTTCTTATTACTTCATTTTTGGTGGTGATTCTGCTTGCGTCTTGTCTTCTGTTATTGAGTAGTGTGGTTAGTTATTTTATCGCAGGGTGGCTCTTGTTCCCTGCTGGGTTTAGGTCGGTATGCTGTTAAGAGCGTAAATTTTGTGTCCTCTGAGACACTTGTATAGAACTTTTATGTATATCTTTTGGTTCATTTATTAATTTATCTGATTTACCAAAAAAAAATCTTGCCTATTGACCTCAAGCACTAGTGCTCCTCTATTGAGAATCCCTTCTTATTGTTCTACAAGCTTTTAGAACTCCAACAATAAGCATAAACGTCAAATTAGTGGAAATCATAACCACATTACAGTGAGGTATAAAAAAATGTATACACTAAGGAAAAACTTTTGTTCCTCACCTCAAGCCAATGTAGCTTAGTACTTAAGTTATAATACTCCTCCTCCTATAGACTTGGCTCCCATTATAGTGCCTCCTTTATAATCACCATCTAATCTTTCTTTGATGCCTATGCCAACTATGCTTTCTATGATTAGTAACTCAATACTTTTTTATAACAAGGAGAGAGATGCTCCTACTTCTCTTTAAGACCCTTGCTTATCCTAGTAAGTAGCTCTCACTCTATTATTGATATTATACTTTTGCTTCTTTAGCTTCCTTCTTCTGCTTATCCTCCCCAACTTTTGCTCTACAACTTCTTCATTCCTTGTACCTCAGATGACTATCTCTAGCCTAGGCTAGGGGTAACTTAGTCCTTTCCTTGTTTCCCTTTTTGTAACAACCTTTTCAGCCATTCCAATTGCAAAGCTATTTTCTTTCCTTCTTTAGCTTTTGTCCCATTTCACAGTTGAAACCATTTGTTATGGATAAAGATGATTTTCCACCTTTGCCATCCCTTCTTCCTTTTATTTCTATACCAAATCCATTTGCTGAACCCACCCTTCCTGTCCCCCCAGCACTCCCTAACCAGCAAAGATCAAAATTCAAAAATTTCCCCTATGGATCAATTTTCACAAAGTATCTCTTGAATATTGGACCACCCAAGGACTTAGTGCTTTAGCTAGTTTCATTAGGAAGCCTTTACGTATGGATGAAAACAATATTAAGAAGAGGAGAATAGGATATTTTCATATTTGTGTTAGTGTGGAATTGTCCAAAGAGCTCGGTCATGAAGTTCCCATAATAAGGTTGGGAGAGGGAAACAAGTTGTGGGAAGATGGTGTGGCGATCTCATATCATTGGACCCCTCCCTCTAAAACATAAGGTAAGGTTAAGAAGGCTACGGGTAAAATGTTTAAAATAGGTACTTACCAAGAGTTAATGAGCTATGAATCGAATGAAGAGGTAGAGCAAAGTGCTCAAGTGGAGGAATCTAATGCTGAAATTTTGGATGAAGCTGTTGTGTATGCAGTGGTCATGGAGCAATTCCAGGACTTGACATTAATCCTCGACCTAATCAGGAGACGTCCTTAGTGAAAAGTGACAGTATTCAGGACAATCATACCTTGAGGCAATGGTAAAGGTTCCCTCAGGCTCCCCCAATGAAATGCTCACTGCCGTTGTGGAAGCTCAAGAGAATACTTCAAGAATTGAAGGAACAGGGAGTTTGATCGTAGAAGATAACAGTAGTCATACTTGTGCAACAGGTAATAGTAGTTCCTCAATGGAGACTACTCCACCAGTCTCCTAACCCAAGAATGGCATTAGAAATAACAATGAAGGTACTAATGATCAATTCCAACTAGTAATAGGAGTAATACGACTTCAATAGTAAGCAATAAATGTCAATAATAGTCTGGAATGTGAGGGGTTTAAAATGCTCAAAAAAGAAAACAACTTTAAGGGATTTTGTCAAGAGGGAGAAGCCCATAATTTTAGTGTTATTTGAAACAAAAATAAAGCCTGAAATTGTTAGTAACCTGAAGATTTTGGGGACTCATTGGAATGTGCTCACTAATCATTCTCATCATACTTTTGGGAGAATTGTTATTTTCTATAATTTAGAGCTCACCCAAGTGGATGTTATTAATACTACTGATCAAGTTATTCACCTTAGATTGTGCATCTTATAGGAGAAGGTAGACATTGTCATCTCCTTTATTTATGCAAGCAAATTTTGCTTTTCAAAGAAGGAACCTTTGGAATAGCCTAGTGAATTTTAGCAATAATATTGATAAACATTATTTGTTATATGGTGATTTTAACACTACACTGTACAGATCGAAATCCCAAGGCAACTATAATCTAAGAAATTTCTCAAAAGATTTCAAGAATTGTGTGGAAAATCTGGGTGTAATAGATTTGAAACAACTAGGCTAGCAGTTCACTTGGTTTAATAAACAAAGTTCTAACTGGTTTATCAAGAAAAGAGCACTAGTGAATGCCAATTGGTTGATTCAGTCCCCCAATAGTATTGCTAATTTCAAAGAGCCTTTGTTCTCGAATCGCACTCCAATCAAGATTGAAGAGCTATTCTAGAAATCTGTCATGTTTTTTCCTTTTAGGTTAAATAATTTTATGGTTAATGAACCTGGATTCACTGATGCATGGAGGAAAGGTACTGAAAGTTTATGTAGGGTACTAAACAATTCATATATGTTCAAAAGATAAAGGGTATCAAGAAGGAACTAAAACTCCTCAATTCCTTAAGA
The DNA here is from genome assembly GCA_026284645.1 of Erythroxylum acuminatum. Taxonomy (NCBI): domain Eukaryota; kingdom Viridiplantae; phylum Streptophyta; class Magnoliopsida; order Malpighiales; family Erythroxylaceae; genus Erythroxylum; species Erythroxylum acuminatum. The sequence continues at coordinate 16,556,863 of JANKOD010000004.1, read as the reverse complement.
GGTTCAAGTACTAAACATGCTCTAATTACAACAAGGAAAGAACTATCTGACATCCAGAAGTTATGTGCTGGCTTAAGGATGGTGATAAGTGCTCTAAATTCTTCTTTAACACCATTTTAGCTAGAAAAAACCAAAACATAATATGTATTATCACTAGCAATATAAGGACTCAACTGCAAAATCAACATAATATTTAAGAGGAGGTTGTCAAGTTCTTTACTTTTCTATTTGGGATTTCCAGCCTAGATAGTGTTTTGAATTGTGACCTTTCTGGAATCATTTCCAAAAAGATAAACCCAAAAGATTGTTCTCTGTTAACAAAACCTATAGAAGACAAGGAGATTGTGTTCAAAATGAATGATATGAAAGCTCCTGGACTAGATGGATTGAATGGATTCTTTTACCAAAAATCTTGTAATATCATCAGGAACTATGTGAAGCAAGCAGTTCATGTTGCGAATGGGAAGCTGTTTAAAGAAATCAACAAGACCTTCTTGTGATTGATTCCTAAAGGATCAAGCCCCTCATATTTCAATGACTTCAGACCCATTGCTTGCACAAACTTCCTCTACAAAATCATTTCTAAGTTACTTGCGTCTAGACTGAAGAAGGTAATCTCTCCACTCATTAGTGATAATCAAAGTGCTTTCATTTGTAATAGGTAGATTGGAGACAATTTTGAATGGCATGAAAGGCTGAAAAGATTTTATGGGCCATGGAATTATATATTGCACCAACTTCATATGTTTAATGTATTCTATAAAAGCATTTATATTTTCAGATTGTTAAATTTCTTTTTTTAAATTTTATTTTTCAAGAGGAGTTCTTAGATAAAAATAGTTTATATAAAATTATAAGAATTTTAAGTATTCAATATACACATGCCCGAAACTAACAACTCTTAGCTTATTATTAATTGTCATCTTGAAAGTTTTCAACAAAAAGGTGATACGATTCTATCAATAGGACTGATGAGATTTGATATCAATACTATAAGACTAAAGACAATTCTAGTGTAATAAGTTACGAATACAAAAGCATAATGAGAAAGATATGAATTGCTATACTAAAAAAAGAAGGGATTAGAAGTAATACGATCCTTGGGTTTGATTGCCACAAGTAACTGAGATAAGATTCAAATTTCTAGAGAACCTTAATTAAGAATACTTTAAAAAATGTAAGAAAACTCTCTAAAAAGTTTTTAATTCAACAAAAAAAAAATCGTCAATTAAAATCATAAAGAAACCTTTTATAGGCATAAAGCCCTAAAACTAAAGTTCTAAAGGGAAATAACAAATTTCTAACCAATTAAAATATGAGTCCAATGTTGTCTTGGCTAATACTAGCATCAATTTTTTTATATTCAACGAGTAAAGCAAATACGAGGCTGATATTGATTACAAGTTGAACTCTAGTTTCGATTGGCTTCTGTTTCTCCAATCTACAAAGCCTAGTATAAGTATAGTGCCTAACACATATTTGACTTTAGCGTTAGTTACATTATGTTTCTCTACACTCTGATAAACAATGTATGACCAATGCTAGTTGTCTTCTAAGTCTAGAATTAGCTATATTATATAACCACAATTCTTTAACTTGCTCCTTCATTTTGATCATCATTATATGTTTAAATTCAACATCTTGAAGTAGTACATCTCACTTCTCACCTAGACATCCACTTATAAGTATTTGAGGCCTTTTTTAATCTTCCTTACTTAACTTTGTATTAATAGTCCTCTAATATTTGTCAATAAATCCCTAACAATTGTTGGTGTTTAAGTTGCAAATGCTTGATTCCCATCATTTCTCCTGTCTTTAAATCAGCATCTTCCTCTACAAAATCAAAAGGAGATAGATAAATAACATTTAAGGTAGTATGAAATTATACTTACTTGGCAAGTTGATTTTGTAGGTTTTGTTATTTACTCTTTTCACAACTTGAAATAGTCTATCTCCTCTGGACTATAATTTAGATTTTTGGTTACTTAGAACCCTCTTCTTCCATAAATGTATCCAAGTCCATTCTCCATGTTTGAATATCACTTTTCTTTTCCTTGATAGCATGTTTAATTTACTTTTAGATCGTCTTCTTAATGTTCACCCTTGCCTTCTCGTGAAGTTTTTACAACAATTTAGCTTTCATATTTTCTTCCAAGTTGTGTCTTTCACCTAAAGGAATATATGTAAGATATAAAGGAGATAATAAGTTAAAATCCATAAAAAATCTCAAATGCAGAAATTTTGGTAACGCTATGGATATCCCTATTATAAGCAGATCAATAAAAGGCAAAGACTCTTCTCAAGTCCTAAGGTTCTTACCAATTATAACACGTAACAAACTCCCTAGAGTATTATAAATCACCTTAATTTGACCATCAATTTATGGATGATAAGTTGTATAAAATACCAACTTAGTTTTTAAGTTCCCATATCGTCTTCCAATAATATTTCAAAAACTTAACATCTTGATCCATCATAATAGTATTTAGAACTCCATGAAATATAATAATCTCTATAAAAATAATTAGTAATATGAATCATTAGTTTTATGACATCCACTAAAATTCTCTATAAGTAATGCATCTCTCATACTCCCTCTCCTCGCCTTTCCTTATGTATGGCCAAAAAATGCTCATTAAAAATCTTTAGAGTCTCTTTATCTCCAAAGTGCATTACTAAGTCTTCCCCATATGACTCTCTCACAAGTAACTCCCTCAAAGAACTATAAGGCACACATAGTTGATTTTCTCTAAACAACTATCCCTCATGCCTATAAAACTTATTAATTACATAATCTTCCAATATTTTAAACACATCACCAAAATTAGGATAATCAACAAATAAATATATAATATGTTTGAAACCCATCAATAAAGCACGCCTCTTAGAAAATGCATTAGCTACTATATTTTCCTTACTTTAATTATACTTTACAATATAAGGAAAAGTCTTTATGAACTCTACCTACTTAGGATTTCTCTTATTCAACTTATTTTAACCTTGGATATACTTTAATAACCCATGATCCATATATATGTCAAACTCCTTAGATCACAAGTAGTCTTTCTAAGTCTTTAAAGTTCTCACAAATGCATACATCTCCTCATCGTAATTCAAGAAGTTTAAGGTCACCCCACTAAGCTTCTTACTGAACTACGTAATTAGCTTCGTGTCTTACATCAACATTACTCTGATTCCTATACTTGAAGTATCATTACATCAACATTACTCTAATTCCTATACTTGAAGTATCATACTTAATTTCAAATGTTCTAGTAAATTTAGGTAAAGTTATCATGGGAGCCAAGCTTAACTTCTCCTTCAATAGATTATATTGATAGTTACCCCACTTAAACCTTATATATCATACTTAATTTCAAATGTGTTAGTAAATTTATGTAAAGTTGTCATGGGAGCCAAGCTTAACTTCTCCTTCAATAGATTATATTGATCATCACCCCATTTAAACTTTATACTCTTATTCAATATCTTAGGCAAAGGTGCAACAATTATACTAAAGTCTTTAACATATCACCTATATAAACTGCCCAACTTATGGAAACTCCTAACGTCACTCATGATTTTAGGTTTTATCTACTCTCTATAATCTCTTATTTTCTCCTCATCCACCTCAATTGCATTTTACATTCACCATATAATAATGAAATATAATCTGTTTAGTGTTAAAAGTATGCATTTTCAAAATTTGCATACAACTTTTCTTACCCAAGCATATGCAAAACCTTCCCTAAATGATTAACATATTCATCTAAGGTCTTATTATAAATAACAACATCTTTAAATTACACAACTAAAAGCTGATCTAAAACCTTACAAAAAAGTGTGGTTTATTAATCATATGAAAGTATTAAGTGAAATAGACAAACCAAAACGCATTGCTAACCAATTATACAATCATGTTTAGTTTAAAGGAAGTTTTATACTCTTCTCCTTCTCTAATCTTAAGGTGTTAGTAACTTAATTTTAAATCAATATTATGGAATAAAAAAGTACCAAATAATGCTTCAAGAATATCATCTAATATAAGAATATGATGTCAATACTTTATAGTAATTTTATTGATGGCATGAAAATTCACACAATCTCCATATTCCATCCTGTTTCAATACTAGTAAAATAGGAACAACATAAATGATCAAGATGTCTCTCATATAGCCTTGTCTTAGAGTTTCTCTGTTTGCTTTTGTATCTCTTTCGTGTTGGCCCCTGAATTTTTTTTATTAGGCATGATTTAAATTAATGTTGAGATTTTGAGGGATTAATATTTGGGATTAATTAGCATGTTAATGTGGGTAAGATAATATGACATAAGTTAAGGGAATTGA
>JANKOD010000004.1:16533013-16547827 GCA_026284645.1 Erythroxylum acuminatum | reverse complement strand
CTACTTAGCCTTACATAATCTCACTTATACCTTTCCTATACCTCCAAATACCTTATTTGACCTTAATCAAGGCCTAACAACCTTAATTCCTCTCAAAACTCATCAAAATTTTCAAAACTCTTAAGTCCTAAAGACACCCACGCATGCTGAATTTTTTTCCCTTTTTTCTTTCTTTTCATCTTCTTTCCTTATTCGATCTTGGAACACTCTTCAAACCATCATTTAAACAAAACTCTAACACTAAAATTAATGCTGAAATTTTAGTAGGAATTGAACAACTTACATTGAACCTAATCTAACCTTCCCCAATCATTCTTCATCCATCATTTGCAAACAAGAAAAGAAAACCCTAACAAAACACCAAGCATTGCCGAAATTCCTAACCCACCAAATCAGATTTTTCCAATCATCATTTGTAAATAAGAATTACAAAACTCTAACAATAACCATGAATTAACAATGCTGGAATTTTCCAAGATTGACGAAACTTGGATTTCAACTTACCGAACCTTACCTATACCTTGCCTAAGCTATAACAACTATAACAAGCCTTCAAACCTAGTCAAAATTGTCACAAAACCCACCTCATTCACACTCACTACAAGCTGATTTTTCTCTTTTTATTTTTAAAATTCTTCTTCTTTCTTTTTTCTTCACACAATCATTCTTCAACTACAATTAAACTTCATCAAGCAATAAAATTTAAAAATCTCTAAGCTTAGCACCTCACCCACGAAAATTCTGATTTGACTTCCACTTTCATAACTCTTCTCTTTTTCATTTTCTTTCCTACACAACTTACTCTTCCATCTTTCAACCACCATTTTGAAACAAGAAAAATGAAACCCTAACAAAAAAATCAAGGAATTTCGAATTCCTCTAACCCACTAAATCTGATTTTTTTCTTCCCTTTTTCTTCTTAATATTATTCTTCCATTCTTCCAACCACCCATTTAACACAAGAAAGGAAACATTCTAGCTACAAAAATCACAAAATTTCGAAATCTCTTACCTTCCAAGACACCCACGAAATCCTTCTTCTTGACTCTAATGGAGGATAATCTCTTCTTTCTCTAGCCTTCTTCTTTTAATCCTTGGAAACCCACGAAAATCCCAAGCAAAGAGAACCCTCACGATCTTCTTCTTCTTCTTCATCTTCTCTTCCTAGCTTAGCCGAATATCTCTCTCTCTCTCTCTTCTTTGAATTTTCGTATGGCTTCTACAAGTGAGACTTAAGGAAAAACTAACTAGAAAACCTACCTCTTCTCTTCTTCTTCTTCACCTAGCCGAACTCTCTCTCTTTTCTTGGAAGAAAATCGACACTCTCTTCTCCTTGTTGGAAAAATAACGAGCTCTCTTCTCTTTTCTTCTAGGAAGTTCGTATGTGTTCTAGAAAAAGACTTAATAAACTAACTAAAACCTAGGTTAAAAACGACCTAGCTTCATAAACTCTCCTTTAGCCTTCAATTTCCGTCCACCCCTTTCACCTAAACGACACTTAGTTATGCTCTCCCACTTTCCTTTATTTTCTCTTCATTTAATTTTTCCTAACTTACTTAATACTTAACTACCAAGCCCACTTGCTTTCTTCTTATTTAAAAGACCATTGACAAGGGCTAAAGCCCACTTGTTTCCTCCTTTTTATTTCCTACATGATCAACTACTTGCTACTTGAATGGACCTAGCCCAAATGCTCATTTCAATCTCCATTTAAATGATATGGAAAAGGGCTAATAGCCCACTAGCTTAATCTTTCTCACTTAACTAATAACTTACACATTTCGTAAGCCTCCTTCTTATCACTTAAGTTTCCCTATTTCTTAACCTAACTAACTTAATCCTTCATTTATACTTTAGCCCACTTAAGCCCAAGATTACCTAATTCCATCTTTCTTTTTTTATTTCCTACAAACTCACTTAAATGGGCTCTAGCCCACAAGCTTCTATCCTTCTTCAATTACTTACAATATAAAAGACCATAGGAAAGGGCTAAAAGCCCACTTATTACCCTTAAGCCTTAATAACATATACTAACTTCCTAATTTGCTCTTTCAATTCAACTGATTATTTTACACTCAAATTTTAACTAAATCCTTTCAATCAATTGCTAAAATCCACATAAGCTTTAATTAAATCTAATCCCCCATTAAATTTCAATAACCTAAATTCATGAAACCCTCAGTTCATATAATTCTTTTAATACTAACAATGCATCACAAATAATAATTTATCAACAAATCTAATGTCACTAAATCCCTTCATTTAATAATCATAACCTATACGATAAATCCTCAATTCATTCCAACCAAATGAAAAATTATCAAACTAAATAATGTACACATGCTTAATACGAATCGGGGCCCAACACTATGTCTATAGTCTATAGGTAAGAGGCATGTCATAGGGTCCTTATTAGTCCTTTACTATTATTTGTGATTTGTGATTGTAATGATTATGTGACATGATATTGATATGGGAAATGCTTGCATGTTTATAAACAAATTCATTATTGTTATGAAATTGCATTTATGGATGTAATACATTATAAATATCTACATATATGTATCATTTGAAATCCTTAGAAGTGCATAACATAATCATAGTATTAATTCACACAACGTGGTCTAACTCTCCTAAACTATTTTTTAGGACCTTCTTTTTAGATCTCTTCTAATAGAGTAATTCATCGGTCTTCTTCCTCTCTGACAATTCGATATATGTTTGTTGGTGACCTTTGACTCTAGAGCCATAGTAGTCTTGTATATGTTGGATTTCCCTTGTATTAACTATCTCAATGTTGTAGCACATTGAGTATTGTATATTATTAAAACTACTTGATTGTTATCAGTATGAGTTTGATCATTTTGAAATCTCATCTTTATTATGGATATAGGGATTTGATGACATTTTAGGCTTGCTAAAGGTCCAATAAACCTTAAGTTTATAGTTCTTTTAGCACCGGTCAAGATCTAAGATTGGGTTCAGAACATAAACGTTGAGGGAATGGGATCTTTGGTAGATATGATAGAGGGAATGGGATCTTTGGTAGATATGATAGAGGGGCTATGTAAGGAGGGTACTCATTCTTCCCTTTATCCTTCTTTTTTAATTTCTTGATCCTCTACTAGGTGGTTTGCAGCTTGTTTCTCTTTTAGTTGCTCATTTTCTTTCTCACTTCTAAGTGTGATTACCTTAAGTTGCTCCCTTAGGTTTCCTTAAGTTCTTTCCTTCCATATTTATGATTTTATCTATAATCTTGTTGAATTTCGAGTCATTGATAATGTATTTCTCTTATTGAAATCCAGTGGACCTTAATTCTTCATTTAGTTACTCATGTTATTTTACCCATAGAAATTTGGGTAGTTCCTCCTCCCAGGATTGTAAGCGTTAGAGTAGGGGTCGTTTCCTCCTCCTTAACCAAATTATGTTCCCATGTAATTGAGTTGCTTTGTATTATTATTTTGTATTAAGAAGCAATCAACGATATTAAGGTTATTTTGTCTACATAACTCGCATCTATGCTGAATTATTTTAATCAGAGAAGATGAAGAGGTCTTCAAGATGTTAAGTTTTCTAGTTAAATTATCGATCTTAGCCTATATTTCTGTCACTGAATTAATAAAAATGACTCTCTTTTGATCGGGGAAGGTCGGTACATCTCTTTTAGCAAGTCCTTCACTTCCTCAACTTTCTTCCTCATCAGAGATCCTCTAGAAGCCACATCGATTGTGCCCCTTATGGGTGGATTAACTCCATTGTAGAAGTTTTGCAATAGGAATTCTCTAGGTAGGTTATGACGAGGATATCTCCTCTATAAATCCTTGTAACGTTCCCGCGTGTCGTATAGTGACTTCTTGTCATTTTATTGAAAATTTGTAATCTCATTTATTAACCACATTGTCCTATAAATTTCTTAAAACTTTGTTTTATAGATATGCATCTCCTAATGAAGATATGTAATATTTTTTTTTAAGTTTTTTTTTTCAAAAATTATTTCCAAATTTTTATTTATTTCTCATTTTTTTTACTCTTTAACCTGCATCATTCTTTTATTGTCACATCTGCATGTGGGTCTATTGGAAACAGTCTCTTTACTATGTAGGGGTAAGGCAAAGTACTATCAAACCTCCCCAGACTCCGCTTCACTGCGGGACTTCGGACTAGATGTGATAATGATGATAATTGATCGTCTTTGTAGAGGGAAGTACTTGTCTTAAAATGCACGCACCAGCTACTCCCATGTCGTGATGTTTGTAGGGTTTAAGGAATGATAACATGCATCGACTCTATCCTTTCGTGTGATGAGAAAGAGCCTTATCCTAACAACATTTTCTGACATTCCATTATATCGAAAAGTATCATATATTTCAAGAAAATTCACTAAATGGTTGTTAAGATCCTTATTAGCTAGCCCATGAAACTACATGTTAGTCTGCATCATATTTAACAATGTTGGCTTGATCTCAAACGATGTCACTTGCACCAGTGGTTGAGTGATGCCTTGATGTGTAACGTTGAACCCTAGTCTCATGAAATCCATTAGGGTTTGATACTAGTCTCCTTGATTAAATTCTTCCACCATTGTTCTTTCGATCTCTTCTTGGCTTCTAGCTTTTGAGTCTCATTCTCGTATTGTGATATCAACAGCTAGCTCTATCTTGCTTGAACTCCAAGTAATTCTTGTGCTCATGCAGTAACAAGGACATAAGAATCGCCTTATTGAGTAAGTTTTATACCTAATAAAACTCTCATTACCTGCAAGTATACTGATCGTATCTTGTAGTATCAAAAGGTATCAATCCCATAAGGAAATAGATAAAACTAATTGAACCTAACTTTGTCTAAGGTATTAGAATATGGTTTGGGTAAAATAATGAAAGAAATTAAAACAATTAAATAAAATCAAGCAAATAAATAAATAACAATTGATTTGCCTAATTGAATTAAGGTTGATCAACGATGAATGCTTAGGATTTATTCTTTCATTATTTTGTTCCCTTAATGATTATTGATCCAATTATGTGTCGATCCTAGATTTCTGAAGGGATTGATTACTCTCTCTCAAAACCTAATAAATTAACCCTGATTGAATTCGAAATTACAAATTTTGCAACCTCTTGATTCACAAAACTTCCTAATGTTTTCAATTAGATATGAAGTTATTTATTGGATAATCAAGTTCTCACACAAGATCTCTCTTCGAATGATCGTTGATTTGATAATTGCGTGACTTATTAAATCACCAACTCTTGTTGCATAATCTAATTTGATTACTTTTGACTCACTCTTGATTTATTGTCAAAGTATGAAATGTACAATTATCGCAACATCATAATTTTGTATTAAATCAATAAAGATCAAAGTCACAAAATAACTTCGTAATAAACCATAATATAGAAATTAGAAACTCACGAATGTAATAAAAATTTGATAATGTGAGCTACACATCAAGTTTGATGAAAATAGCAAAAGGAAAGAAAGAAAAACTCAGTTTGGAGCTTGATTTGGAAAACTGGAATTCTGGACGTTCTTCTTTATATCCCTTGTTTGATTTAATTTCGTAAGATGGCGGTTATTTTTTATAGGCTTCTTAATGTTCTTAATATATGTCTTAGGGTTTTGGGGGTGTAACTAGGGTTTTCCCCCTTTGATGGGTTTCGAAAATGCCCCCGGATCCTAAAATACAAGGGAAAAATCAAGCTTTGGAAGCCTCTGTCATAATTGGACTCTAGAAAATTTGCTTTTATCATGATCATGACCTTGCCCATGCTTGTCCAACATCTTCATTCTCCAATTATCTACTCTTCAACACTAACAAACACATCAAACATCTCAAGAAACATAAAATTAAGATTGAAAATAAGCTCTAAAACACATAAACACATAGACTATAAGTAAATACTCACATGAACACAATTCTAAGCCTATACATGCAACAATCATATAATAAACACCTGTAAACACACTAAAATACCTATCAAAACATAATATAAACTATAACTATCATAGTTGTAGCTAGTATCGACAAATACGGATCAATCCCATAAGGACTATGAGAACTAGTAGTTACCGTTATCCTATTATCTAGTGTACAAAATCGGTTTTTTATTTTTAATCTAAAAGAAAATAAAGTAAAAAAAGTAAAATAAATTGGCAATAAGATTGGATAAGAGAATTAAGGAAGCACTTAGTAAACTATCGATATCAGAAAATTAGTATCTAGGTTTCGAATCCCTTTAAAACTCGTAATAGATTGATATATTATTATGCAATTGTTTTATTGATGTATTGGACTATAAAGATTCATGTGGTATGCTAATAGTTGACCTTGAGTCTAACAGCAACTAATCTAAAGGTTTTCAACCAAATTACTCAGGTTAAATTTTATGGGATTACTTTACCAAGTTGTGAATTCCTCTATTAGGTTTAACCTTAATCCGAAAGATTTATGTCATCCTATCTCTAGGGTTGTGATTAACTCCTTTCAATTTACTGTACCTCTATTTATAAATAGGATTTCTCAATCTCTATATATGAAATCAAGTTATGATATAATATTTTGGATCTATTAGAACATAAATAAAACACATAATCAGACATAATATATCAATCAAATCACTTGCATTAATAAAAGAATCAAAACATTGTTAAAGTATAAACATCGGGTTCATCTAGCCTAAACAATAACAAGACGTTTAGCTACATATGATGGAACGCAAAATCAAACATAAACTGAAAGAAAAACGAATAGAAAATAGAGGGTTCATAATTCTAAATCTCCCTTTCAATCTATTGAATGTTCTTGTGAGGTAGAGGCTTGATCTTGTGTTCTATTGTATCTTTCAATGATTTCTTCATGCTTTCCCCATTCCTGGATCAATATTGTCACTTTTGGACATTCTCCACATCTGGAATCGTCTCCAAAAAGCTGCTCACTTTATTTGAGGTTGAGCACACCCTTTTATATTGAAATTTAGGGCTCTGGGGAGACACACAGGCTAGTGCACGACTGTGCATAACCTAAAATCTCCAAAATTTGCAAATCTACATGGTCTGAGAGAAGTACAAGGGCTGTTGCATGCCTATGCATCCCTTTGGTGCTTCAAATCTTCATTTTATGCATTGTTTTCATTTGACTACTTCTCCTTTAAGTCCATGAAGGCAATTATACTCTATAAACACACTTGGAGCAAACTTGGAGGAAATTAAGTACCAAATATACAACAAAAGTATAAAATATCAAGCAAAAAAATATCAAATATGGTGTATAACTATGATCAATTCTGCATCTATCAAACATCCCCCCACTTAAGCTTTTTCGTGTTCTCAAGCAAACTATAATCAAAATTATAAATCTTACAAAATCAATCCATCATCAATCTCGATCTGTCTATTCATACTATACATTATCATATCCTATTGAATCAAATTAACATATAATTGGAATCAAATATCATAAAATTAGCTTTCTAATTCAATATTAATAATAATCACCTCAATAATTGTATTGAAATCGAAAGCATTAATGTTTACACCCTCATTAGGATTTCAATCAATGCACTCAAGTGTTTAGGATGAAAAGTATAAAAATACTCTCAATCAATGCATAGTAGAACTCCTACCATATGCTTGCAATAATATCACATCTCCACCACTTATGTATAAACTAAAAACAAAAATCAAAAGTTCTTATAAGGTTATAATAGGGCTTAGGTATGGTATCGTTGGGATAATAAAAATGGTTAAATTGAAGGAAATTTAATACATAATATATTTCAAAACTTGTTTACAAATACATATACATCCTTTCATTATAACTTTATTGGTACCATAAACTTATTCATGATTTTTTTACTCGTATAATAACTTTTTTTTACAATAATTGAGTATTCAGTGCCATAATTAAAGAAATAATGGACCTTTCAAGAATTTCAAGTCTCAACAAGTAAATAATGTAAATAACCTTCAAGGTTCAAAACAATAAAAAGGTTTTCAAAGAAAATAGGATAAAGGTTAATATGTGGGTTTAATTAATGAAAAATACTAAGGCTCAACTTGGTTATTCCTAAGGGAAATTTTATGGGTGTTGTAATTATAAAAGCAATAAGCTAAAGCAAGTTGTTGAATCTTCCTAAAGGATAATTTTATGGGGATTGTAATTGTCCAAGAAATAAGCTAAAGCAAGTTGTTGAATCTAAGTGCCTTCATCATGTCAATGCTTTTAAATTAACAAACGTAGTCTCAATATGCATAATAAACGTAAGTTCTATGATCATCCTACTATACATGATAACACATATGAAAGAAAGAAAAAAAGCTTAAAATTTTTAAAAATTTTGCTCTTAGACTCAAAAGCTTACGAAAAGCATAAGTATTATATGTATAAATAATATGCAATATCATTTAACTTGATCATCTTCATGAATATTAAAAATATGACTTACAAAAGTAATTTTATTCTAACTCTCATCCTTTTGTACGCTAATTCAATCAATATTCAATAATGAAACACAGTATTTATGGACAAATTTCAATCAATTCAAGATATCAGTCCATAAAATTTAATAATCAAGATTATAATAAACTTAAAGAAATCATTAAAGATTTATTAAACCCTTCCCCACACTTAAAGTTGTACATTGTCCCCAATGTATGCAATATATATATATATATAATAAGGGAAAGATTTTAGTGGCACAATCTTGAATATGACTATTTTTGTTCTGATTTTTTATCCATCCAATAGTAGACCACATCCTTGCAAAATATAAACAAGAAAGGGATAAAAATAACATGAAAATAACATAACATAAAATAACATGAAATAAAATCCTATATTAACACACAAAATAGAATCAAAAAGAAATTAAACTAAAACTTATTCTTATTCATAGGTTGTCTCTCATACAATGCTTGTTTAAAGTCGTTAGCTCGACTTACCCTTTATGCTCATCTTCATCCTAGATCAATAATGAGTGGCTTGCTTCCACCCGTTTCTCTATATGGGGGTTTTGTTGCCTCTAAGTAAGCCACTTGTTGCAAAATAATAACAAGGACATAATTTATCAAATTAGTAAAACCACTTAACTATAATAATGCTCTTTTTAATGACAAACTGTTAATAAAATAAGGGATAACAAAACTCCCTGAATCATTAGTTGACTCGAACAGTTTGTCTTCGAGGCAGTGGGAACCTTTTGCACTTCAGGTAAGTACCAACGCTTCATCAATAGTTTTCTTATCTTCCTCAACCATCTCTTTCCATTCTTGTTCTTCTTCCTCTTCCTGTACCGAGGTTTATAGCTTATCTTCTTCAATTATCTCTTGCCAATTCTCTACTTCTTCTTCCTGGATGGAGGCTTCTTCATTTTCTTCTTCAGGAAGCGCTCCTTGGAATGTTCCTCCATTGATGAAGCCAACCTTTGTCTTTTCTTCACTCTTGAATTTATGTCTGTTAGCTGTCATTTCAGTCAGGAGTTCCATTATTTTGTCTGTGATACTCTCTTCTTCCTCCTCCTCCTCTTCTTTTTCTTTTTTTTCTTCTTCTAGGGGCACTTTTTGCCACTAAGGGGGATTTCCATTCCACATTTGGTAGGGTTTGTTTTAGTAGTACTGGGAAAACTCCCTTCCATCTCATCAGATATTATCTTCGCCAGCTGGTCCATCTAATTCACCCAATTTTGTATATGAGCCTCTATTTCCTGATGCCTTATGATTGATTCTTGAATAAAATCGGTTATTATATCTTCCAGAGTTGGTTCGTTAACTTGAGGTGCTTGGTGCTATAAATATTTAGTTGGAGTGTAATTGTTCCATATATATACATAAGAGTTGCTCCGCTCTGAATTATAGTTGTTCCCATATAATTTACCTTGAGGTTGATTGTACATGTTTGGTCGCTCATATATATAAGTTGGTGTTTGAAAGTTATGATTGTAGTAATTACTTCCACCAATGTCACGACGTGGCCTAGATATCGGTTGAGCCTCTGAAGACATGTGAGAACAACTCTCTCTCCCACATAGTGATGTTACAGATTGCAAAGACAAATTGTAGCTTCCATAAAAGTATTGTCTACTCCACCCTTCCATTGTGAGTTATGACTATGACAATGAATTTTAAATCCTACAATAAACCACAAACTCAAGATCGTATAGAGAAATTAAAAAGATAATTAACCTCATAAGCCACAAATATAATACAATACAATAAAAATAAAATAAAATAATATACAAAAATAATGACTAGAGTAATAGCATTCTTGTGTTCTTAATATCAAAGTCCTCGGCAACAACACCAAAAACTTGATTACTTTTTCTGAGTTAGTCAATTATGAAATAACCACAACTGCATGGTGCAGTTGTAGCTAATACCGACAAGTACGGGTCGATCCTAAGAGGACTATGAGTATTAGTAATTACCATTATCATGATATCTAGTCTACAAAATTAGTATTGATTTTTAATCTAAAAGAAAATAAAACTAAAGCATGTAAAATAAATGGGCAGCGAGATTGGATAAGAGAATTAAGGAAGCACTTAGTAAATTATTGATATCAGAAAATTAGTATCTAGGTTTCGTATCCACCTAAAACCCTTAACAGATTAATCTTTTATTATGTAATTGTTTTATTGATTTATTAGACCATGGGGATTCCTATAATATGCTAATAGCTAACCTTGAGTCTAATAGCAACTAATCCTAAGGTTTTCAACCGAATTACTCAGGTTAAAGTTTATATGATTATTTTATTGTTTTATGAATCCCTCTATTAGGTTTGACCCTAATTTGGAATATTTATGTCATCCCATCTCTATGGTTGCAATTAACTCCCTCCAATTACGATAAATCTATTCATAAATAGGATTTTGCAATCTCTATGTATGAAATTAGGTTATAATATAATATTTTGGATCTATTAGAACATAAATAAAACAATAATCGAATCACAACATATAAATCAAATTATTTGCATTAATAAAAGAATCAAAACATTGTGAAAGTATAAACATAGGGTTTATCTAGCCTAAATACCAATAAAACATTTAGTTACATAGGATAGAATACAAAATCAAACATAAATTGAAAGAAAAATGAATATAAAATTGAGAGTTTATAATTATAAATCTCTCTTTCAATTATATCGAATATTCTTACAAGGTAGAGGTTTCAATGATTTCTTCATATTTTCCATGTTCCTGGATCAATATCATCAATTCTGGATGTTCCATATGTCTGAAATCATCTCCAAACCGTTATTCACTTCATTTAAGGCCAAACACCTCCTTTTATATTGAACTCATGCATCAAATCCTGCATAACCTAAAATCTCCAGAATTTGTAAATCTATATGGTCTAAGAGAAATGCATGGACTGTTGCATGCCCGAGCATCCCTTTTTATGTTTTGAATCTTCATTTTATCCTGTATTTTTATTCAAATTTTTTTCCTTTAAGTCCATGAAGGAAATTATACCCTATAAATACACTTAAAGTGAATTAAGTACTAAATATACAATAAAAGAAAAAAAATATAAAGAAAAAAATCAATTATAGGGTATGATTATGATCAATTCTGCATCTATCAAGGCCTATGGTTATTTTTCTAGCTATATGAATTCTCCCACTAATGCATAATCCTTAGTTGATTTGTTGAAAATTATAATAGAAGGTTGCAACTCCACACATGAGGCATAAATTTTATCCAAACCAATAACTAGACATGAGATTGGTCAGGTGGTTAAGAATTTAAACCCTTATAAAACACCAGGACCAGATGGTTTCATCATGTTCTTCTTCAACAAATCCTGGCCAATCACCAAAGACATGGTACATGATAATGTTCTTGAGTTTTTTCAAAAGAGGAGTCTGCACAAAGAGATTAATAGAACTTTATCACTCTAATTCCTAAAAATGGATAATAGATATAATTTAGTGATTATAGACCTATTTCTTATTGTAATTCAATTTACAAAATTATATTAAAGATCTTGGCAAATAGACTTAAAGGAGTTCTGATTAATCATACTGATATTGCACAAGGAGCTTACATACCTAGTAGAGGGATGGATGACAACATTATGCTCATGTAAGAATTTATGAAGGGATGTTATAGTAGCAAGGGTGGAAAGAATTATATCCTAAAAGTGGATTTGAAGAAGGCATACGGCAATGTGGATTGGACTTCCCTCTATGACTTTATAAAAGCTTTAGAGTTCCCAAAAAGTTTCGCAAAATGGATGAAGTTGTGTTTTACTACTCCTACATTTAATATACTCATTAATGGAGAGCCCACAAAAACATTCAAGAGCTCCAAAGGCGTAAGGCAAGGAGATCCAACCTTACCATACATATTCACTCTTATCATGGATTTTTTAATAGAATTTTGAGGAGAATTGTGGAGATAACTAACCAATTTAGTTTAAATCAAACTGTATAAGATTGGGCATTACAAATCTTATTTTTGCTGATGATTTAATAATCTTAACAAGAGATGACAAAAATTCAATAACAGTAGTGATAAAGGCCATATGATGTTTACTAGGTTGTCTAGACTTCATGTTAATATTAACAAGTGTTCTTTCTATATTTCCAAGAGTACCCACAAGTGTCTTCCTTTACCTTTCATTTACCATAGAGTGCCAATTGCTTCCACAAGATTGAATTATGGAAGCTTCAAACCATTGGTGGATAAAATACAAGAAAAAACCTTTAGATGGAGCTTTAAAACATTATCCCTAGCTGGTAGAGCTCAGTTAATCTAAATTATTTTGAACTCAATATATTTACATTAGGCTACACATCTAGCTAATCCTAAATTTATGAACAAGACAAATGACAAAATGCTCAAAAGATTCCTATGGTCTTGGAACCAATGATGGTGAATGCAAAGCTACTATCAAATGGTTTGAGGTCTACAATCCAAGAAGGTATGGAAGCTTGAACATAATCTTCTCAAGCCTGTTGAATACATGTATACTTATCAAGAAATTATGGAGTTTAATTGATGATCAAAAATCTATATGGTGCAAACGGGTACATGAATATTACTGCAAAGGTAACAACATATGGAAAATTAACCTCTCGATAAGGAACATTTCAACAACTCTGAAATAGATTCTCAAATTTAGAAGCACAATTAGACTTTACATTGGCAAGAAAGTTGGATATGGACTCAAAAAAAAAATTTCTGGTATGATAATTGGATTGCAGAAGAACCTCTAATGAATGTAGGAGATTTACAAGCTCTAAGAAGTAAAATACATGAAAATCATAATGTTGAAAATGCTTTACCATACAAAAATGAGATTCTGTCAAGAGTTTCTAATAGGAATATGCAAAATTAGCTTAACAGACTGGTGTTACATGAGAACAGGGAAGACAAAAACTAATGTTTTCCATCTAGCAATGGGATTTTCAATAATGCATCAAGTAGAAAGCAATTTCAACATAATCTCAATTGTACTTGATGGCATAAACTTCTTGTTGAAAGTTTAATTTCCTTAGAGTTGTTACTACTCTATGGAGAGCTATTAAAGATAGATTACTACTATTGAGAGACTGAACAAGTTTACATGTATGACAAATTGGTGTATTCTATATAAATGCCAAATGGAGAGTGCCTCTCATCTATTTTTCAAATACAACTTCACCAAGGAAGAATGGATGCTAATATTATGCAAATGTGCTATCAGTAACCCCCTAATGATTGACAACAAATTGTCACTTGTTCTTCGAATTTGCAACATGTCAACAAAGACATTAAATGGTGTTTCTACATTGCTCTTTCTTATCTTGTGTTCAACATATGGGTTGAAAGATGTCAACTTATTTGTGACAAGCACTCTTTAGTTTCAAATTGTATTGATATGTAGGGGGTACTAGGAGATTGTTACAATTGTTGGCATTTTAAGTAGCATAATTTTCTAACTTGGTTTTGGAATTCTCATCCCTTCGGTGAGATTGTAATTCATCTCGTATGCCTCTTTTGGCTTAATTCAATTACTTTTTCCAAAAAAACATATTTAAAAATATAATGGATCACTCGTAAAGAATGATTGGTAAGATAAAAGATAATTTTATTAAGTTGGACTTAATTGTAAAAATATGAATAACTTTAGCAACAAATATAAGATATTTAACCAATAATGATTAATACTAGATATTGATATTATTGAAACCTAATTAATTCTATTTAAAGTAAATTATTAAGAGGAAAAAACTTTATTATAAATAGGTGTAAGATTGAAAGTAACACTCTTTGTCTTATTCTTTTGTATATTACTTGTACAATTCTTTTAACTTGTTTGCGTGAATATTATTAAAAGTAAGATTCTTGTGTGGTTAAGGTAATTTTCATATAATTTATGAATTCGGGGAAATTGTATAAAATGAAATCAAACTTTATAATAAATAATAAATAATAAATTATTATTTATGATATTCATGAATTAACATTTTAATTTTTGAGAAATCTAAAAAATTTTAATTTTCTTTCGCTCACTTGGAAGGAGATCATGTCTTGATTTCATTCACCGTGTGTTAAAAAAAGGGGACAGAAAAATATATGGATGCAAAGAGTTGTAAAAGAATATGAAAAAAAAAAAATTGTATCAGATGATTTAATCCCCAAAGAAAAAGAGGCAAAAAGTTTGAGACAATAACTCAACAGAGGAGTCACGACACTGTTCCCTTAAGGCCCTGTTTGGTTAGATGTTAATTAATAGAATGGAATGGAAGGGAATGTAATGGTTTATAATGGAATGGAATGTAATATAGTAAAAAGCTGTTTGGGAAGGATGGAAGGGTTCATAATG
>JANKOD010000004.1:16465386-16490261 GCA_026284645.1 Erythroxylum acuminatum | reverse complement strand
ACTTGGGCATACTCCTGGCCATCTTCCTTGAAGATGAGCTCACGCTTCTCGTCATCCGCTTCATTCTTTCCTCTCTTTCTGTTCTTGCCTCCCTTTCCCTTATTCTTCGGCATGTTGCACGATTCTGTTACCAGCAAAAATAACACAATCAAACAACTCCCAGCATTCAAATCTCATATACAAATCATGCGAAACTCTGATGCAAACTCTTCGAATTCAATCGAAAGGCAAAAACCCAATTGACCGACTAATGAAATCATACAAGAGCGGGAAAAAGGCCTAGATGGAAGGAAGTTTAAATCATAAAAAAAAACACAAAACAATGAAAGTTGCAAGAAAACCTAAAACAAATCACAGAAACCCGAAAACATATCAACAGCGGGTTCCGATAACGCAAGTATATAAACTGGGACAGCAAGCTTCGAACAGATCGAAAACTTAAGCCAAAAAACTAAGAAAAGAAAAAGAAGAAAGAATTTAAATTAAAAATATTGTTTACCTTTTCGCTTTGCTTCTCTCTGGTCTGGAGTCTGGACGGTTACGGCTCGCAAGAAAAGCTTCGTATTCTATCTATTCCAGATTGATGGGTCTAGAGAGGCACAAGAAGTTCTGGTTCGATTTGGAAATTTTTTTCTTTTGTAAATTATGGGCATAATTTTTGACTTTACCGTGTCTAATAATATAAATTTAATAAAACAACTATTTTTAAATTTTATTAATATCATTTTGACACTTTTTTATATAAATAATAACCAAACAATTAAAATATACTTTAACTTTTTATAGATATAAAAGTTTTAAAAAATAAAAAATATACGTTTATAATAAGTGAATTTAATTTTAAATGTTTTTAGATATTTTAAAAGTTATTATAATAATTTTCACATATATACGCTAAAAAGCATGTACATTGACAATATGAAATATAAAAATTTTAAATTTTATTTATTAAATAATATTCAGATTATGTTAAACTAATATATTTATTTACATAATCTATAATTACTTTATATAATTACAACTACATAAAATTTTATTTAATATATTCTAATTTATAAAATTATTATTTATCAAATAAATTATAGACAATTTTATTAAGTCATTGTTTTTATTTATAGGTAACTATTATTTTAGCTAGGAAAATTTTAAAAATTTTCAATTTAGTCTTAGAACTTTTTTAAAATTATAATTCAAAATAGTATTTGACTGATATTTTGGTTACCAGTAGTTACTAGCTGGTAATGGACGGTAACTAAAATATCGATAAAACTGATACTGGCTGATACTAAACTTTAGTATGAACGTGATAGTACAAGCGCTTTGCTTGGAGGCTTCTGCCAGAATTTGGGTTGGTGCTTATCTATTTCTGCGGAACTCTGGGAGTATTTTCTGGGCTCACACTCGCTTGGAATAAGGGTTATCGAGGAATCGAACTAGAAGTAGACTCCACAACGGTGTTGAATCTCCTGTCTTCCTTGGCTACTTGATCAAGGGCTCTCAATCCTCTCATTATGGCTATCAATGAATTATTCACTCGGAACTGGACTGTTGTACATCGACATATCTATCGAGAGAGCAACAGATGTGTAGACTGGCTTGAAAATTTTGCAGAACGTTTTGACTTCGGGATCACGATTTTTAATACTAGACCCATTGGGTGTCATTATATCCTTTTAGAGGATATGTCGGGGGTCTATTTCCCTAGACTAATCATGTAATTGAATCATCTTTATTCCTTTAATAAAAAAAAGTTTAGTATGAAACTTTCTTGTTTTGTACTGTACAAATCAGCATCAGCCAATACGATTACTATATTTACATGCTGGATTTAGTATAATTGTTTCTAAAAGAACATAAATTTAAAATTATCAAGAGATCTCCATTTGCCACCCAAGCAAGTTCACATAATATCATTTTACCTGATAATAAATTTGAAGGTTTAGAAGATGGAGAGCTCTCTTTGTATGAGGTTCCTCACGATCTAGTCTCAGTGGAGCTCATCTTTCATGGATTCCCTTCTTATCAAACCAACTCTCTCTTCTCTTATCTCTTCCCATTTTGGTGTATTTTCTCTTATGTTTTTGTTCAACACATCCTCCTCCTTTTATCGATTCTACTTACGTCTTGTTTCATCCTTTCCTTTGCCATTCCTTCTTCTAGAAGTCATTATCTCAATCATCTCCTTTTCTCCTTAGCTTCTTAACCCTCCTAAGCAAATTGCGCTCAACTGGTATAAACTATTTCATGCTTCAAAAGTATCTTTTTTTCCTAGCCTCTTACTTTTTCCACTACCATTTTTAGAATAGTTTTTCAATTTCCCTTCCTTTCCTTTTCTTTTTGGGTATTACGCTCTCCCCCTGATAGCTTTTTATCAAAGGTCCTCCATGACTTTGGATGAATACCTCCTCTACCCACCAATAGACCTGAAACTAAGCTTAGCTCTGTCCTACAAGTGAAGTTGCAGCTACGAATAGGAGATAATAGACCTGAAACTAAGCTTAGCTACCGTCTTACAAGCGAAGCTACAGAAAACAGAATAGTGTCTCCTCCTTTGGAAACTCTTAAAGCTGATGCACAAAGATGGAATGCCATCATAATCGGTTTCTTTTTTAATAAAAGAGTGGCCTTTCTCGTTATGAAAGAATGGGTATTCAGCAACTGGAGAAAGCATGGGCTGGAGAAGGTTTTGGTGAATTCTGATGATATATTCTTGTTCAACTTCACTCACTTGGCACATGTACAATAAACCAATTCTCCTTTAAATGTTGAGACTAGAACTAAACATAGAAGACATCAAACATGAGCACATTCCTGTATGGATTTGCATCCATGGTGTACCTCTAGAATACTGGACCACCTCTGCTCTTAGTCATCTTGCTAGCTTCATTGGTAAACCAATCTGTATAGACCAAGCTACAATTGAAATTCAAAGGATCAGTTACGTTAGAATCTGCTGCATCCTGGTTAGTGAGGATGTAGTTAGAGTCATATATACGTGGAGACCTAACTAAAAAAGAAGAAAATATGGAGGCCTACTGCTAAAGTCTTCAAGATAGTAGCATTCGATAAGCTAACAGCCATTAATCCAGAGGAGAGGAGTCTAATTATAAAGATCCTGAACACACACTGCCTGTAACCAATCAAACAAATAGTCACAAGTCATCAACTGAGAAAGAAACTAGCACTCCAGTGGGGAGAGAGGTAAGACAAGATGAGGCAATGCATGAGATAGACACCTCTAATCAGCAATCTCTAGAAAATATAGATGGAGAGTGTGGTAACAGAACTGAATTTAAGCCAGTAAGTAGAAGAAGATCCAATAGAAAGAAAAAAAAAATCCCTTCTAGTGGATTCCCATAAATGATAGTTCTAACTTGGAATGTTAGAGGAGGAAAATGCATCTCATAAAAATTTTTAAATCAGGGATCAAATCATAGATAATAAAGCACTCATTGTTGGTCTTTTGGAATCTCGAATGAAGCATGATAAGTGTAATCTCATCGAGATACTTCCTCATAATTAGCAACCCCACGCCACTAATCACTCTCAACATCCCAGTGGCAGAATTATAGTGTGTTTTGATAGCTCCTTAGTTCAAACATATATGAAAACTAAAGCTAACCAGATCATGCATATGAAGGTAGTTGATAAGATAACAAGCTCACTGGTTCATATTTCTTTCATTTATGTTCATAAAACAAGTTACCAAAGATTGGCTTTACGGAATTCTCTCAAAGAGATTGCAAAAAGCATCAGTACTCCCTGGTTAATTATAGGGGATTTTAACTCAATCATTAGTCTTGATGAAGCTAAAGGCGAGAGATCTGTAAGCATGCCTTGTCTTGATTTCAAAAAGTGCTTAGAAGACATGCGGGTCTTAGATCTTCCTTCAAGATATGCTTCTTCACCTGGAAAAACAATCAAAATGATGGGTGCTTTATCAAGAACAAACTTAATAGATGCTCAGGGATTGAGCTTTGGCTCCAGGTTTTTCCTTCCAGCTTCATTCTTTTTTTAAATAGAAAATTATTTGATTACTCAATTATTATTACTCAAACAATTTCTTAAAGTCCTAGAATTCCTTTCAGATTTAACAACTTCTTGTTTGATCTTGCAGGCGTTTAAGAGTCTTTGTGGAATGAAGTAAGTTTTGATATTAGCGGTACTAAATAATGCATTTTTGCAAGAAAGATTAGATTGATCAAATAGTAAATGAATAAGATATTCTTGTGCAATTTGGGAAATACCCATCATCTAATAAGCACTACCAGAAGGAAGATAGAGGAGATCTAGTTTGAATTATACAATATTCCAACCTCATCACTTTTTCAAAAGCTAAAGAAAATATAAATGAGTGATCTTGCAAAGAATATTAGCTATGAGTTCTCATTAATGAAGCAAAGATCTCGTATTAGATGGCTCAAAGATGGAGACAAAAACACACGATCTTGCAAAGACTATTAGCTATGAATTGCATTAGATGGCTCAAAGATGGAGACAAAAACACTCTTTACTTCCACAAAGTTGTTCTTGCTAGGAAATGTAAGAACAAAATTATTTTTTTGCAGTACGGTGATTAAAGATTGAATAATCAATAACTTCTGCATGATGGAGTTGCAGACTACTTCTCTAAATTAATAAATGCTCCTATGAACTCTTGTTCTTTATTCCATTTCTAAAAGAAATCATTAACGATGTCTTAACTTTTTACTAAGTAGAAAGCCTTAGGAGAGCTGTCATCATTGTAGAAAATGAAAAGTCTTTAAAATAACTAAATTCTCATAAGGCACTTGGACCTAATGGTTTCAACAGAAACCTTTTTACTAAAACTTGGTATGTCATAAAACTTATTGTTACCAATGCAATTCTTAAGTTTTTCAAGGAATGGAGTTCTACTTTTTGAGCTCAACAGAACTTATATCACTATTGTTTCTAAAGGTGGAGAGTAGAAGACTTTTTCAGAATTTAGACCAATTGCATGCTGCAACACCATTTACAAGTTCATTTCAAAGATTCTTGCTGATGGGTTGAGAGCAGTAATTGCCAAATATATTGATCAATATGAAGGAGCCTATAGCCCAGGCAAAGTTATAGGTGATAACATAATGTTATTGTAAGAGTTAGTCAGAAACTATTCCAAGAAGAAGAGCAGGAAGAATTGCATCCTTAAAATTGATATAAGGAAACTTATGACAGTGTTAGTTGGGACCTTATCATCAAAATGCTTGTTGCAATGGAGTTCTCTCAGATTTTCATACAATTGATTAAGTAATGTATTACTATCCCCACTTTTTATTTCCTAGTTAATGGTTAGCCCTCTAGAATCATCAAAAGCATAAAATGCATTCAACAAGGGGATCCCACATGACCATATTTATTTGAACTAACTATGGAAATCTTCAATAGACTTCTTAAAAGAGTCATTAAAAGAACCAAACACTTTAGATTTCACTCAAAATGAAAAAAAAAACCTAGGCTCTCTAATCTTTGTTTTGCTGATGACTTAATCCTGTTAGCTAATGCAGATTCAATGTCTATCAAATCCTTATTATTTGCTCTCAAAATCTTCAACAGACTTGTAGGACTTAAAGTTAATTGTACCAAAAGTGTCATTTTCCCATCAAAGAGTGCTAAACATATGGATTGTAGTATTAAATCAATTACAGGCTTCAAGTTACAATAGCTACCAATAGTATACCTTGGGGTTCCCATCTACTATT
Source organism: Erythroxylum acuminatum (assembly GCA_026284645.1). Lineage (NCBI taxonomy): Eukaryota > Viridiplantae > Streptophyta > Magnoliopsida > Malpighiales > Erythroxylaceae > Erythroxylum > Erythroxylum acuminatum. Next base: position 16,484,541 of record JANKOD010000004.1, on the reverse strand, counting down.
CAAGATTGAGTTGTAAGGATTATTCCTATCTTATTGACGGAATGAACTATAGCATCTTAAATTGGAAGAGTAGACACTTATCCCTAGTTGGTAGGTTATAACTTATTTCCTCTATGCTCATCTCCTTAAACGTATTTTAGACTGCTCATATGGCCTTTCCAACATCTGTCTCTAAGCATATAGACAGAATTTTCAAAAACTTCTTATGGATAGGATCTCCCTAGGGACAATGCCAGCATCAAATGGTCTAAGATTTATAATCCAAGGATTTATGGAGGGCTCAATCTCATCCCTATTAGAACCTTGAATACCAACATGATGATTAAAAGGTTATGGAGGTTATATAAGGATAGACAATCCTTATGGCCTAAATGGATTCTTGGATATTACCTTAAGGATAGTAGCACCTAGAACTACAATCCCCCCTACGATGTGTCCTGGCTGATGAAAACCATACTAAAAACCATGGAAAAAGTCAAATTAGAAATTATCAACCTCAATAGTAATGGCAAGAACACCAAATTCTGGCATGATAATTGGTTGTTTGTGGGGCCTCTACATGTTGAAAGCATCGATCCTTAATGACAATTTAGTTGCAGCTGCTTTTACTAACAAACTTCTATTTGATGATTATCCTATTTTGGTTGATATTAAAAGGGAACTTATACATACTCACCTCAATAAAGATGAGGATAATGTCATATGGAGAATTACAAGCTCCGAGAGCTTCACAAACTAGTCATGCAAGAAGTTTTTAAAGGGAAACACTAACATTGTTCCTTGGACCAAGTGGTATGGCATAAACATCTCAATCCTTAAGCTTCCATAATTTTATGGATGGCTATGAAATACAAGTTACCCATAATTAATAGATTGTCTAGATTCTTGTAAATTCCTAACTGGTGCATCTTGTGTAAGAAAGATGAGGAAAATATTCAACATCTATTCTTTCAATCTGATTTCATCATAAATACTTGGAAGCAGCTATTACACTTATGTAAAGTCTCCAATACACCAAATAGCTGGAGTGAAATAACTCAGTGGTGTTCTACCATCAAGCATCAAAGTAGTACTATTGGATTGTGCTTTCGTGTTGTGTTGACATTCATTATAGCTACCATTTTTTATAAGAGGATTAAAAGAGTTTTTTAGGAAGCAGCACAAGACTAAGAGATTTTCCATAAGAAACTCATATGGAAAATTAGGCTCCATATTAGTATATTTAAAGATATATTTGGGGATATAAACTACATCAATATTTTATGGAATATGTAATCTACCTCACTGGTATAAAGAGATGAACATCATTTTGTAATTTTGCTTATCTTTAATCTTGAAAACTCCATCTGAAGGACTTTGATCAACATGATGAAGCAATTCTATTGTATTTTGTATGCCTTGATGGCTTAATTTAATTCAATTTCTTAAAAAAAACTTTATTCCTCTCCCTCCCCAATCAAAAGCCTTTAGTCATCCATCTTAATCTCATGCTTTACCTCACTTTCCATCCTACACTCCTCATGCTAGTCTCTTTATACCTCTAAATTTTTCTAATCCACTCCCTAGACTTAGTCAACATGCTCCCTCCCTAGCTCAAGAAAATTCTCTATCCACCTTTCTACCCTACATTAACACCAAGATGAGTTAGAATTAGGTAGTAGGAGTCTCTTACCCTTGAAATCTCCATTACCGCCCTTTAACCAACTCCAATAGCACCTCTATTTTTGCTCACAATTTTTCTAGTGAAGACATTTGGGCACAGAAATACCGGAAGAGCCTAGGACTAATAGAAGTCATTTTTAACAAGGAAAACTTATTTATGTTTATATTAACTATTAATCTTCAACCTTGAAGGTTTTAAAAGCTAGACATTGGCATTTATCTAATATTCCCATTTTTCTATAGATATGGGAACATGTTCTTTTTGTTAAGGAATGTCAAACACTCTCAAATTCTTATCTTAATTAACTTGCTTGACATCCTCTTAAATACTAATCAGTAAATTGATTAAGTTACTTAGCTATCTTCCTAGGGAAGTCCACCTACATGGATGAGGCAATAACTGTAACGGACAAAAGTGGGATATGATTGATTATGTGTGGTTTGAGAAATGAAGTAAGATCAAAATACTATTCCAATCATATGACTTAATGCTAATGATTCCTTGGTTGAAGACTCTATCCGAGTGTTTTATATGTAGAGGTCAACAAATTTTTAATAAGCCAAAAGTTGGTACCAATATGGAAGTAGTTCAAAAGGGGAGACTGTGAAGAGGTAATGGGAATGGATGATTTCTTAGAGCCTAATAAAAAAAACAAACATGTATGAAGTCTTAGTATTGGTTCCCCTGATGATTCTCTTATATATGGAGAGAATTATCTACCTGAGCAACATGGCATTGGTATCTCCTTTTGAAAAACCCTCACATTCCAATCTTAAACTAGGTACTCCTATTTATTCACCTTTACTTGTAGTTATTATTAAAGGTTCTCCTAATCAAATTGCTGATCACAAGGAGGCTTCTCTATCAATAGCTTGCCTCTCTTTTAACTCTTTTAGGCCCCCAATTATCTACTATCCTTCCACCTTAGAAACATTTTCAGGTAACACTAGAAGGAAATTAGTAAAGAAAAAATGTGCACAAGTTTCAAGGAGTAACACCTCCAACTAATGTCTTTATTATCTTGGAATGTTAGGGAACTCAATTTTCCTGAAAAATAGTAGGTCTTTAGAGATTTTATTTAAGAAATAAAGCCTATTAGTCTAGGTATTTTTGAAACCAAATTGAAAGTTGATAGATTCATCTTCTTTTTGTTGAGAAACACTGAAAAATACTTACAAATCATTAGCAGCATATCTTCCTGCTCTATTCTATCAAGCAACGTTGAAGATTAAAATTAAAAACTTTATTTACTATAAATATACAGATTGTATCTTATAACATAAAAAGTATTGTCTTATAAAGATTAAAGGAGTCATTTAAAAATTATTGTAAACTTTTTAAAGTAAAAAATAAGATAGATCACTAAAACTTAAACTAACAAAAAGAATTGATAATTAAACGATGAAATAAGCAACTGTGAATTTGTTTATTGCTCAATAAAGAAAACTGGGAATTACTTCTATGCTTATTTGTTCTCACTTCACTTTCTAAATTTAATATTACTTGACCCTAGATATTCAATAATTATGATTACCCTCTCTAATGATCTAATTAATTAATCCCAATTAAAATAGGTAGAAATTAAATTGTGACCTCTTGATCTATCAAAATTCTTCCCAAATATTCAATTGGATTTAAAGCAATCCTATGGGTAAATGATAAACAATTAACATTTCTCTTTAATTGCCTATTAATTTGATTTTTATAAGCCTAATGTGGTGCCATCTCTTGCTATGAAACATAAAACAAATAATACATTCTATCCTCTCGATTGAAACCAAATATAAAACAATAAACACTACAAAGTATATCTCTATTAAATCAAGAACATAAAAGTTGAACAAAACAATTCAAGAGTAACTCCTAAAACGAACTTGGAAATCCATAGGCAAAATATATCCCAAATTGATCATAATTAACATTCAATAAAAAGGAAAGACAAGAAAAGAAAAGAAGTTTGATTTTTAATTGTTTTCTTTTTGTCCTCAAGCTATAAATTTCTGCAACTTTTGCTCTTTTGGTATTTTCTCTCTTTGATCTCTTCTTTTGAGTTTCTAGCTACTTCTTTTGTGTGTTTTCTTTTCCTTAAATACTTATTAATCCTTCTAGGGTTCTATGTAGGATTTGCACAATTATTTTTGCTCTAAAATAGCCTCAAAACATTTAAAAAAAATTAAGATCTCGTGACCTAAAAAGGATGGAATTTGCCTAATTGTGCAAGTTGCATTGATAGATGGTTAATTGAATATAAATTTACCTCATATTTAATGTATATTTTTTTGTATATTTGGTACTTAATGTACTTCAAGTGTGTTTACAGGTGATAATTACCTTCATGGACTTAAAGGAGAAGAATTCAGGCAAACATGAGGCATAAAATAGAAAATTAGCAATATGGAAGGAGTGCACAGTCGCGCACTTTTGCAACACTCAATGGATTCTGACTATGCACAATCATGCACAAGACCGTATATAACCCAAAAATCTAGGTTTTCATATACATTTGACGTTTCAAAGGCAAATTAAAGGAGGAAGCAACTGGCACTGTCCTGAGAAGTTCACAGGTGAATCCAGGGGTGATTTGGAGCTTAAGGAGCAGAAAACATTTGATTTGTCTCGACAGATCCATCAGAACATAAGAACAGATGTCTACATTGTCAGAATACGTGATAGAGAAAAATTAGGGAGATTTAGAATTATATATGATGTTTTCTATTCTATTTTCTATATATATGGGTATGATTTCGTGTTAGTCGATATATAGCTAATTTTTTTGTTAATATTTAGGCTAGATGAACCCTAGTTGAATACTTTAACATTTTTTGATTATTTAATAAATGCAATTGAATTGATTGATTGTTGCGATCCAATTATCTGTTTTACGATTGTCTATTAATCTGATTGATTAGACTTTACTCTAATTTCATTCTTAGCGATTGAGAAATCCAAGGTTGAATAGATCCACGATAATTGAAAAACGTTGATTGCAATCCTAGAGATAAGATGACATAAATCTTCTAGATTATGATCAAAGCTAGTATGGGATTCATAATATAGTAACGCAATTCTGTAAGTTTTTACCTAAGTAATTTGGTTAGAGATCTTAGAATTAGTTGTTAGTAAACTCAAGGTTAACTACTAACATACTTTAGGAATCTCCATAGTCCAATAACTAACCAATATAATTGCATGATAAACAATCAATCGGTTAAGGGTTTAGGGGGATACGATGCCTAGATATTAATTATTTGATATCGGTAATTAATCTAGTGTCACCAATTCTTTGCCAAATTCGTGTTGCTTTTTTCGTTTAATTGTTTAAATTTTATTTTATTGAATTAAACCACAATCAATCCGTAGGCTAGGTAATCGAATAATAATAATTACTAGTACTCACTGTCCTCATGGGTTGACTCGTATTTGCCGATGCTAGCTACAGCTATGTCGTGCACTTGCGATATTAAATATTGACTAATACGTTTTCATTCAATCAAGTTTTTGGCATCGTTGTCAGGGACTGTGATATTAAAAACACTTGAGTTTTATTAATCTAGTCATTTCTTTTGTTTGTTTGTTTTGCTTTATTTTATTTGTTTTACTTTACGTTATTTAAAATTTTTGGTTAGTTAGGTTAATTCCTTAGTTTAGGCTAGACTCCATGTCAATTTATGACTCGAAGTAATACTGAGAACTTATTTAATGTAGATCCTGAAATAGAAAGAACTGTGCATAGGAATCGTCGTAGAACAAACCTTAGGGGGTTTGACCGAGATCTTCAAATAGAGGACTTTGAAGGTCATATGGACACCGAAAGATCATGCAATATGGCAGATCAACCACGAACTACGTTTGACTATGCTAGGTCAGACTTAACTAGCGCAAAATCTAGCATTGTGAGGCCGATTGTACAAGTGAACAACTTTGAGATCAAACCGAGCATCATTCAAATGGTGCAACAATCAGTCCAATTTAACTGACTCCGAGATGAAGATCCTAACGCGCACATCTCTAACTTCTTAGAGATTTGTGGAACTTTTAAAATAAATGGAGCGATAGACTATGCCATCAGATTGCGTTTATTTCCTTTCTCCTTAAGAGGAAAAACAAAGCAGTGGCTCAATTCTATGCCACGTTCGTCACTGACCACCTAGGATCAAGTGATCAAAAAAATTTTACTGAAATAATTTCCTTCTATAAAGCTGAGGAATGACATATCATCTTACTCCCAAAATGAAGGAGAATCATTATATGACACTTGGGAGAGATTTAAGGAGATGCTTTGATGATGCCCACACAATGGATTACCTCTGTGGATGCAAATCCAAACTTTCTATAATAGGATAAGTCAAAATATTAGGCAGTCAATTAACTAGGAAGTTAAAGGGACACTAAACAATAAGACACCTGAAGCAGCCTAAGAGTTGATCGAGGATATAGCTATGAATAACTATCAGTGGTGCTTAACTAGAGCACAAACCACCAATAAGCCATATGGAGTTTACAAAGTGGACCCAATGATGAGACTAGTGAGTCAAGTGGAGGCCCTGAGCAAGAAGATAGACAACATAACTATGGCTCCACAAGAAATAGTGACGCAATGGTTAGATCACCCAGGACAAGATTTTCAATCTGATCAACCCAAACACATAACCTATTTGGAGAATGCTCTAAGACCCCAAAGTAATCCTTATAGTAACACTTATAATCCTCGATGGAGGAACCACCCAAACTTTTCATGGGGTAACCAAGGATAACAAAGGAGCAATCCTCCAACTATATTCCAACAGCAAATATCAAAATCTAAGAAGCTAAGTAGATAATTTGATATTGGAGTTTATTCAAGACTTAAGAGAGAAACATCAGAGACACAGATGTCTATACATAACTTAAAGATGCAACTTGACCAAGGAGCATAAAGGAGCTACATGTAGACATCAGATCACAAAATGAAGAGGAGGATCGAGAGGAGAGTAAAAAAAAGACTAATGATGATGAGATCCCTCCTAAAGTAAAGGCATTTTAGCCCATCGTATCATACCAAGCAATAATAAAGAAGGATCAAATGAATGAGTAATTCGAGAAATTCCTTGAGTTATTCAAGCAACTTCATATTAATATACCTCTTGTTGAAGCTCTAGCACAGATACCTAAGTATGCAAAATTTCTAAAAGAGTTGTTATCTAAAAAGAAGTCAGAGGAATTGGCCACCATGCAGTTAAACGAGGAATGCTCAGCGATCTTACAAAACAAGTTACCAGAAAAGCTCAAAGATCCAGTGAGTTTTACAATCCCTTTTATCATTGGTAATCTGTTAGTTGAGAAAGCTTTATCCGATTTATGAGCTAGTATAAATTTGATACCTTACAAGTTGTTTAACAAACTGGGACTAGGAGAACCTAAGATTACTAGGTTAAGCATTCAATTAGTTGATCGATTTGTTAAATATCTTAGGGGGATTATTGATGATGTATTAGTCAAGGTTGATAGGTTCATCTTCCAAGTTGATTTTATCATCCTTGATATGGACGAAGATGTGGAAGTACCTTTAATTTTAGGATGTTCCTTCCTAGCTACAGCTAGAGTTGTCATAGATATTAGTGATGGTAAACGAGTTCTTAGGGTGGGAAAGAAGAGGAAACTTTTGGAATATCTGATGACGTGCTCTTGAATGTGATGATTCTTACTATTTTATTGATGCCAAAAATTTTGTAATTCCAGACATTGTGCAAGGAATTATAACTAATGATAAGCAGGAGTTGTCTATGACTCAAGATGAGGAGGAACATGAAAACAAGGAGCACTTCATAAGATCGAAGAAAGTAGAAGAGATAAATAGGAGTATGGAGACAAGATTAAAACCCTTCATTGAAGAACCATCAGAATTAGAGTTGAAAACACTCCCTAATCATTTGGAATATGCATTTCTTGAGAAGAACTCAAAATTACTAGTGAATAGCGCAAGAACTCTGGAGGTGGAGAAAAACGAAAGGTTGTTGAATGTGTTAAGGAAGTATAAAAAGGCAATTGCATGAAAGATCTCAGACATTAGAGGAATCAATCCTACCTTTTGTACGCTCAAAATTCTAATGGAAGAGGAGTTTAAACTGGTGGTACAACCTTAAAGAAGGCTAAATCCAAACATGAAGGATGTAGTTAAAGCAGAGGTAATTAAATTCCTAGATGCTGGAGTGATTTACCCCATTTCTGATAGCCCTTAGGTGAGTCTTGTGCAGGTCGTATGAAAGAAAGGAGGAATGACAGTTGTTCCCAATGAAAAAATGAGCTAATTCCTATAAGAACTGTCGTTGGATGGAGAGTGTGCATCAACTTAGGAAGTTGAATGATGCAACTAGAAAAGATCACTTCCCTTTACCCTTCATATATCAAATGGTGAAACGTTTGGCGGGACATATGTACTACTGCTTCTTAGACAGACTTTCAGGCTATCTTCAAATCCCAATCGCTCTAGAAGATCAAGAGAAAACAAACTTCATATGTCCCTATGGTACATTTTCCTATAGAAGGATGCCTTTTGGGTTGTGTTATGCACTTGCTACATATTTCAGAGGTGTATGATGGTCATCTTTGATGATTTGATCAAGGACATAATGGAGGTATTTATGGATAATTTTTTCTTCTTTGGAGATTCATTTGATCTATGCCTTCATAATCTGTAAAGAGTGTTGAAAAGATGCGAGAAGACAAATCTAGAGTTAAATTAGGAAAAGCATCACTTTATGGTGCAAGAAGGTATAGTGCTAGGCTATAAAATTTCTCACCGAGGGATTGAAGTGGATAAGGCCAAAACTGAATTATATAAAAGCTACCACCCCTTTCCTCGATTAAGGTAATAAGAAGTTTTTTACATTATGCGGGCTTTTATAGAAGATTTACTAAAGACTTCTCGAAAACTACTAAGTCTTAACCAAGTTGTTATAAAAGGACCTACCTTTCACATTCACCAAAGAATGTTTAGATGCTTTTAAAATTCTAAAAGACAAGTTAATTAAAGCCCCAATTATGATTGCATCAGATTGGAATCAACCTTTTGAGTTAATGTGTGACACAAGTGACTTTGTAATGGAGCAGTACTCAGACAGTGTAAGGACAAACATTTCTAACCATACGCTAGTAAGACTTTGATGGATACTCATGAAAATTACACAACAACAAAAAAAGGAGTTGCTAGCCATGGCTTTTCTGTTCAATAAATTTCGGTCTTATTTAGTTCTATCCAAAGTGGTCGTGTATACTAACCATTTGGCTCTCAAATACTTGTTGAATAAACCGGATGCTAAGCCTTGGTTGATTAGATTGATTTTTCTATTGCAGAATTTGATTTAGAGATCAAGGATAAGAAAGGAGCAAAAAACTTGACAGCTGATCATCTATCACACATATAAAATCCGAATTTGGAAGAACTGAATGAAGAGGGCATTGAAGATACCTTCCCAAAAGAACGTCTCTATAGTGTGAAGGACGTAAGGGAAACTAAAACCCTTTGGTTTGTAGACATTGCAAATTATTTTGTCGCTAGTGTTTTACCAAAAGGTCTATCTTATCAACACAAGAAGAAATTCTTTACTGATTTGAGGAATTATTTCTAGGAAGATCCATATCTTTTTTTCGTTTGTGCATATCAAATAGTGAGGAGATGTACATCTCACTTAGAGGGGTGGAAGATCTTACACCACTATCATATAGGTCCCATGGGAGGTCATCATAGTGCCAATAGGATGGCCCATAAAGTACTGAAGTTAGATTTTTATTGGTCGTCAATCATTAAGAATGCCCAGAAGTTCGTAACTTCAGGTGATAGATTCCAGAGATCAGGTAATGTATCTCATTTGGATGAATTACCCCAAAATTTCATTCTTGTTTGTAAAATATTTGATGTCTACAGTATTGATTTCATAGGTCCATTCTCAAATTTGTTTGGAAATAAATATATCCTAGTAGTGGTTGACTGTGTTTCTAAATGGGTGGAAGCCTAAGCTTTACCAACGAATGATGCTAGGGTTATTGTGAACTTCTTAAAAGGTTTATTTTCCCACTTTGGCACACCGAGGGCGATTATCAATAATAAGGCTACACATTTTTGTAATGCGCAGTTTGAAAAAGTGCTCAAAAGGTATGTAATCAATCATAGAATCGCTACCCCCTATCACCCTCAAACTAGTGGCCAAGTGGAGATATCTAATAGGGATTTAAAACAGATTTTGGAAAAGACTGTAAAGCATTAGAGAAAGGACTGGTTAATTAAATTAGACCATGCTCTATTGGCTTATAGGACAGCGTATAAGGCACCTATTAGCACTACCCTTTATAGACTGGTCTATGAAAAAGCATGTCATCTTCTAGTTGAGTTAGAACACAAAGCATATTGGGTTGTTAAACTCTTGAACTTTGATCTTCTAAGTGCAGGTGAAAAGAAGAACCTCCAAATTAGTGAACTAGACGAATGGAGACTTATGGCTTATGAAAATTCTAAGATCTATAAGGAAAGTGCCAACCTGAAATTTATGCCTTATACGTATGATCGAGCAATCCTGAAATTTATGAAGGGAGATCAAGTTCTCTTATACAACTCTCACTTAAGGTTGTTTCCTAGTAAGCTTAAAGCAAGATGGTCAGGACCATTTTTCGCAAAGAATATATTCCATATAGTGTAATTGAGGTGAGTCATCTGCACAAGGGTACCCTCAAGGTTAATGTCCAACCAGAAAGTTATATCTTAGGGGTGAGCTTGATGTTAATAATGAAAACATCAATTTAACTAAGCCACCTTAAGTATGAAAGACATGTCGAGCTAAAAATGTTAACCAAGCGCTCTTTGGGAGGTAGCCCAAGATTTAGGATTTTCTTTTGTTATATTACTTTTGTATTTTTATTTTGTTTTTATATTTTGATTGTTTTCAATTATGTTATTTTTATTGTTATCTCTTTTATTTCTTTTTATCAGTTCTTTTTCTTTTATTTTTGCAAGGATAAGTCAGAATTGGATATATCCAAATCTAAAAATTGCCAACATCTAGAAAGTACCGAACATCTCTCTCACTTACATATTTAATTGTATTACGAACATTGAGGACAATGTCCATTTTTAAGTGTAGGGATGGGTTGACTGAATTTTTAACTGAATTCTTCAAGTTTATATAAAATTAATTATAAATTTTATTAACTAATGTCTTAAATTGGTTGAGATCTGTCCATGAATACTATATGATATTGTTGAATATTGACTTGAATTGGTGTGCAAAAGGATAATGGTTAGAATGAAATTAATTTTCTTAGTCATATTTTTTGTAATCATTGAAATTTTCAAGTTGAATGAAAATTGCATATTATTTGCACACATGTATCACTTTTTTGTGAGCTTTTAAGCCTAAAGAGCAAATTTTCAAAAATTTTAAGCTAATATTATTCTTTCATGTGTGTGATAGTAGGATAATTATATAACTTGCTTTATTATGCATATTGAGACCATATTTGTGGAAATTAGAAGCATTAATATGTAAAGGCACTTAGATTTACCAACTTGTTTAAGCCTTTTTTTTAATTACCATACCCAAAAATTTACCTTTAGGAATAACCAAGTTAAAACTTAGTTTTTTTTCATTGATTTTACCCACATATTAACCTTATTCTTATTTTTCTTTGAAGACTTGTTTATCATTTTAAACCCTGAAGACTATTTACTTTATTTATTTTTTTGTTGAGACTTGAATTTGGTGAAAGGTCCAATATCTATTGAATTATGGTACTGAATGCTCGAATTGTTTAAGAACAAATTCACAAAAAAAAGAAAAAGTAAGTAGTATCGATAGAGTTGCATTGAAAAATTACCTATGTATGCTTTGTAAACAAGTCCTGTAATATTTCTTGAGTAAATTTCATTCATTTAAAACCCTTTCTATCTCAATTATACCTTACCTCAGCCCCATTACAACCTACACAAAGACCTTCTGATTTATGTCTCTAGTTTGTACATGAGTGGTGGAGATGTGATTTTATTGCAAGCATATGGTAAGAATTCTACTATACATGAGTTGTGAGTCTTAATACTTTTCACCCTAAAAACTTGAGCGCATTGAGTGAAATCTGGTGAGGGTGTAAAGATGTATGCTTCTAATTTCAATGTCATTATTGATGTGATAATTATTAATATTACTTAGGAAATTAATTTAATGTCAACTTGATTCTGATTGCATGTTAATTTGATTCAATAAGATACGACGATGTCTATTATGAATGGATAGGTTGAAATTGACAATAGATTTACGTTGTAAATTTATAATTTTGATTATGGTTTGCTTGAGGGCAAACAAAAACTTAAGTGTGGGGATATTTGATAGATGGTTAATTGAGTATATTTTTTACCCCATATTTAATGTATCGTTGCTTGATATTTTATACTTTTGTTGTATATTTGGTACTTAATTTACTTCAAATGTGTTTACAATTAATAATTGTCTTCATGGACTTAAAGGAAAAGAATTCAGGTGAAAACGCGACGTAAAACAGAAAATCAGTAATCTGGAAAGAATGCACAAGCCTGCACTTTCACGATACTCGGTGAATTCTAATTATTCACGGTCCGATGTACGGATACACAAGATCGTGCATAACCCAGAATATCATATAAATTTGATGTTTTGGAGGCAAATCAAAGGAGGAAGTGGTTGGCACTGTTTTGAGATATTCAGAGGTCATTCTAGAGACGATTTAGAGCTTAAGGAGCAGAAGACACATGATTTTTATCGACAAATCCATTAGAATACAAGAGCGGACGTCTACATTGTCAGAATACGTGATAGAGAACAAACAGGAAGATTTAGAATTATGATTATGATGTTTTCTATTTTGTTTTTTGTATATATGGATATGATTTCGTGTTCACCAATGTATAGCTAATTTTTCTGTTAGTATTTAGGCTAGATGAACCTTAGTTGAATACTTTAACATGTTTTGATAATTTTATGAATGCAATTAAATTTATTGATTGTTGTGATCCAATTATTTGTTTTAAGATTGTCTTTTAATCTAATTTGTTAGACTTTAATCTGATTTTGTACTTAGTGATTGAGAAATCCTAGGTTGAATAAATCCACAATAGTTCCAAAGAGTTTACTACAATCCTAGAGATAGCACTACATAAATTTTATAGATTATGGTCAAAGCTAACAGAGGGATTCATAATACGGTAACGCAATTCTATAAGTTTTAAACTAAGTAATTTGGTTAGAGACCTTAGAATTAGTTGTTAGTAGACTCAAGGTCATCTACTAACATACCTTAGGAATCTCCACAGCTAAACACATCAACATCACAATTGCATGAAAAATAATCAATCGGTTAAGGGTTTAGGGGGATTTGATGCCTAGACACTAATTATTTGATATTGGTAATTAATCTAGTGTACCAATTCTTTGCCTAATTCATCCAGCTTGTTTAGTTTAATTGTTTAAATTTTACTTTCTTGAATAAAACCACATTCAATTCGTAGACAAGATAATAGAATAACAGTAATTACTAGTACTCACTGTCCTCATGGGATCGACCCATATTTGCCAATACTAGCTACAACTATGCCATGCACTTGCGGTATTAAATATTGACTAACGCGTTTTAAGTCAATCATGCACGATCATGCATCCTCCTTCACCACCTAACTTGATGGAATCCTGCTACCTTCTTGCATGATCATGTATCATGCATAATCGTGCCAGATCTTGTTTTCTAGCTCTTTCATCTTTTCTTCAATTTTCTTGTCTCCACTCATCATCTCCCCTAAATCTTACAATTAAGACCAGATTCTTACGCTAATCAATAACAATTAAAAAACATACAAAACAATAACAAGAACATAAACCTATGTCTAAAGAAATGGATACCTCATATAGCTCAAAGTTAAATGATGAAACCCCAATTGCTATTAAAACTACTAAATGTTGAATCCCCAATTGCTATTAAAACTAACACTCCACCTTTCCCTAGCAAGTTAATAAATTTAAACAAAGAGAATAGGGAAAAGGAGATCTAGTTATGGTCAAATAGGTGCCAAGTTATGCTAAACTCCTTAACGAATTATGCACAAACAAGTGGAAGTTGAAAGGTAATGAAATGATCAAGATGGGTGAAAATGCTTGTGCAGTCTTTCAAAAGAAAGTGCCTCCTAAGTGTAAAGATCTAGGCATGTTCAAAATTTCTTGTAAAACTAGCAACAACATGATTAAATAGGCCATATTAGATTTAAAACCTTCTATTAATGTTATTCATCATTCCCTTTATGCTTCTTTAAAATAAGGCTCTTTAAAAGAAACTACTGTTATCATATAATTGGTTGATTCCACTAATGCCTACCTAGATGGGGTGATTGAGGATGTACTATGTAGGTGAATAAACTAATATTTCTTGCATATTTATTTGGTTGATATGGATAATGACATTTTCCCTAATTCTACACCTATCTTATTAGGGAGACTGCTCCTTCACACAACTAAACTAAGATATATGTTCGTGATGGTACCCTTACAATGGAGGAGAAATTTATCCGTTTCAATATTTTCAATGTCATAAAGCACCCCCAAGATGACCATCTTGCTTTTGTGATTAATGTGATTGACCATTGAGCATAGGAAGATTGTAAGAAAAAGTGTACACATAAACTTGATGTAAGACCAAAGCTTTTTATGTGTTAAGGAAAATCTTTATTATTAGTTTAAAAGTGCTTATTTATTTTTCTAGATATAAATTATTTCCATATAAGCTATGCCCTTATTGGGTTGATCCTTTTATGGTTACTAATGTTTCTATTTATGGTGTAGTAAATATTAAGAGTCTAAAAACAAGGAAGACATTAAAGGTGAGTGGTTCATAAGTGTAGAATATAGTATGTTTTCTAGGTGTTTGTGTGTGTTTTTAAGTGTTTTCTTATATGATAATCATATTTTTAGCACTTAGAATTGTTATTGTTAAGTGTAGATTATAATATGTTTTCTAGGTGCTTGAGTGTGTGTTTCAGTGTTTTCTTATAAGATAATCATGTGTTTAAGACTTAAAATTGTGGTATTGATAGTGTTTTTATGTGTTTTAAGTGTTTGATTGGTTTTAAATAAGAATTTGATCTTAATTTTATGTTTTAAGGAGTGTTTGATATGTTTATGAGTGAATAAAAACTGGAAAATTGAAGAAAAGATGAAGAATTGGAAGCATGGAAGAAACCACAATCTTAGGAGGTGAGGTAGTTGTACATGAGGACATGCTAGTGTTTTCCAGCACATGAGTTTTTTTTATACTTTTATTGTTTTAGGGCTATTTTTGGAATTGAATTAAGTAGGGAAACCCTATAAACAACCCCATAAGCCTCAAGATGTATTTAAGGAAAAGAAAAACACCAAAAAGGAGGCTACACATTAGGTTTAATGAGATTAAAGAGGAGACATTAAGATCAACTCCAGATTTTCCAAATTTTTGGATAAAGACACCAACCTGTTTTTCTTTCTTTTCTCTTCATGTATTTCATTGTCTTGGATACTAGTTTAGATATGTTAAATATGATTATGGGTTTCTAATTCCATATTAGGGATTATTCTTGATATGTTTTGTTAAACTTTATTCTTGTTGAATTCAATACATCTACGAGTGTTTTGAGATATTTGTAATGCTTACGCATACTAATGAATCGAGAGAGTGAATCAAGTTATTTGTGTTAAGGTGCACAGCAAGAGTTGGTAGCTTAATAGACCTGCAAATATCATATTAATAAACAATTGAAAAAAGATCGTAATTGTTAATTAATTATCCTTAGGATTGCCTCAAATCTAATTGATAGAGTAGTTTTGTGAATTGAGAGGTTGTAATTCTTTTAATATCGAATTTAATTGGGATTACTTGATTAGATCTTAAGAGAGAATAATCAAAACCTTAGAATATCTAGAATCAAGCATAAATTGAATCAACAAGATAAAGGAAAACAAAACAATGATAGAATAATTCCTAAGTTTCTATTGTTGATTAACTTTATTATTCTTGCTAGTCTCAATTATTCAATTATTTTGTTATTTAGTTTTATTAGTTATTTCAATCTCAGTTATTTTATATTTGTTCATGTGGCATCTTCAGTAAGTAAAGGAGTACAAGATCACGAGAAAGTTACTTATTAAGAAGGTTTGAAGGGACTCAATTGATGCGGACGTACTTTAAAAGAATTACATTTTTTACTTCAAATTTTACTTTTTTATAGATAAATTTTGCTTTAAAGTATAACTATATAATTACTTTTCATGGGCATTGGGATCTTTCAAAAAATTATTGTGTCACAAATTAAGCTTTCCAATTGGCCCAAAAAGATTATAAAAAAAACATGTCATATGCAAGATAAGATATCAAATACAATAATAGCTTAAGGCCTTAGAAAAAAAATGTTCATCAATTGGAATGATTGCAGATATGGTCATCAGTTTAACAAGCTTTAAGATTTGAATATGTTTACTTCTAAACATAAATATCAATTAATTTTTATTTCTTATTACAACCACAATAAAATTAAGATTCCTCCATCAAAATTAGAAGGAGATATTTTTTTTCTATACTATAATTGTTAGCTTAAACATGAAAATTGAAAATAAAATGCAAGGGAGTGAGCAATTAAGTAAAATTTTAATATGATAATTTAATACGTCAGAGTACTTCTATAATCTTTAAACTTTCCAAATTATGGAAACATTCAGAATAGGAATAAAATATGAAAATGAAATAAAACAGAGAATGTATAACTTAGAATCGCACTAAAGAAGCAGATGAGAAGAAAAATGAAGGAACAAATTCCCCTCGAAAGTGGTGGGACCAAACCAATCTTTACATGTTCTTTCTATAATCCACTAGGAAGCATACACAGAAAAGTGAAGATGACGGAATCATACCCACATCAATGTTCAATTACAAGTGTCCTCTACATATTTATATTATATATATGTAATTGTACATATCCATCATCTCTGTTCATGTTAACTTAGAATCTCTCTTGGTCTTACTCTCTATCCGAGGGAGTGTAGGCCTTAAGTCTGCATAAGCCAACAAAACTAAACTAACCGCTTTGCTGTGAGACTGCTGATTCAAAAGATTGTACATATGCATATTTGTTCTCCGTCTTCAATATCATTGTCAGTCTTGTTGTCTTTCCTTTCTCCTTCTCTTCTGTTTTGCAGCTTTTAAAATGCACATGTATGTATGCGTCGATTGCTGTTTATGGGTATTATTAGCTAATCAATAACAAGAAAAGGAAAAATAAAAATAAAAACCTTGCGTTACTTAGGGAGGGAGGCAATCTGCCCCTTTAAATTAAAGGGTCAAAGAAACAAAGTTAATAATTCTGTCTGGCCTTTTCTTCTTTAACGAATATACCATAAAAGAAAGCTCAAATTTTTATTTGGACCTAAATTGTAATTTTACAATGATCAATTAATGACAAACGAAAACGACACAGGTGATTGGGAGATTTGGATGCCAGTGCAATATCTCGTTCAAATCGAGCTTTTTTAGCTTTTCCACCGAATGACCTGACTGACACAATAAGAATGGACGGACGCAATGTGAAGATTCGCGGGAAGTCATCATCCATCCATTGGACCGACTAGAGGTAGGTTAGGTTAGGCGCCAGTGCCAGTGCCACAAAAACTAATATAGAGAAAACAAGCACTAGTTGAGAGTGGAGCAACAAACCCACGGGAGAATAATCGCAGCTAAGATTCTCTGTCCAGATTTTATGGTGTCTTATTGTGTTCAGTGAATCTCAGCTATTTATTTATGCGAACCCTACATAAATAAACGTGGGACTTGCATAAATGAATGACTGAGATTCACTGGACACAATAAGATACCATAAAATTGGATAAAAAAAATTGGACTCGAATAATCGTGACGAATGGCAATTGCACTTTCATTCATTCCCAGGACGAATAGTAAACATATAAGTTCAGTACAGTCAACATCATTAGCATAAAATCTATAAATTAACATATTTCTAATATAATTCTCAAACTATAAATATAGGTTAGTAGAATCAAGATACGGTTATCTCTTAGCTTAGGTAATGGTATATATGATTCTTCAGTCTTAACCAAAACATTAATGTTGGCATTTATTAGCTAGACATCATAGTGTTGTACTATAACCACTCTTAGCTGGAGTATGATTTAGGGCCCGGCCAATGGAGTTGTAACTTTTAACTTGTTTTTGTTGTGAATAATTACGTGACCAGCTAGCTTTAGAAAAACGAGTACTCGTTTTTTAATGGAAGGAATAATAAGTACCAGCACGTTAAAATATCTGTCAATCAATATATATATATATGTTTATTTTTTTATAACTTTTATTGGGTTAAAAGGAACAATGGAATCAAATAAATAAAAGCCTAAGGCAATGCTACATGTATGAAGCAATATGTTCTTCACATCCGCTTGCTTTTTTTCTGTGTCCTCTCGTGGGGTCCAAATTAGATTATATCTTTCTCTCCCCCCATCTGCAGGGTCTTCTCGAAACCCTAGTACAATAAAGAACTAAACGGCCTGTTTGGTTGAACAGCTGTAATAGATAAGATATAGAATAGTTATTCTTAGGAATAAAATAAAATATGTATTACTTTGTTTGGTTTACAGCTAAAGAATTTCTATGTCAGTATTTGGTTTGAAAATATAAACTTCGAATGAGAAAGGAATAAGTAACAAAAAGATTAAAATATCCTTATTATTATTATTATTAATAAATTCCTTATCATTATTATTATTTATTTTCTACTTAATTATTCTTATCAAAATTAAATGTAATATTATTAATATTAAATTCCTTATTATTATTAATAATTTTCTTCTTATTATTAATCATTTTATTATTATTCTTATTATTATTATTGTTGATTTTCTATTTACTGTTAAAAATTATTATTACTATTAATTATTATTATTATTATTATTAAATTCCTTATTATTAATTTTCTTCTTTTTATTATTCTTATTCTTATGAATTTTCTACTTACTATTATCTTATTAATATTAATTTTATTAATTATTAAATTCCTTATTATTATTATTAATTTTCTTCTTCTTATTATTAATTATTATTATTATTAATTTTCTATTCAGTGTTAAAAATTATTATTACTATTGTTTATTTATTTTATTATTATTATTAAATTGTGCAAATCCTGTGAAAAATATGGTCACGCTATCCTCGCTCTGTGCTCTCTACCACAGTTGCATTTTCATATCTGCATATCATACAACAGAAAACAAAAGAAATCAAGAAACCAATAATCAAGTTAATTTGCATCAGGTAAGATATAGAACTGTTCTGTACTCAATCTTCATTAGTTTGGCATCTCTGTTGAGAATTAATTCAAATTTTAAAGTTGTTTAAATTCCTTTAGAATAGGTCTTAGATTATCTTAGAATAAGTCTTAGATTATATTTAATCTTATCTTATAAATTAGATTT
>JANKOD010000004.1:16446961-16458414 GCA_026284645.1 Erythroxylum acuminatum | reverse complement strand
ATTTCCTTTAATATGGTACTTTGCATATTGTTTAATATACTTTAAAAATTATTTAGCATAAATAATTTTATTATAAATTAAAACATAGTTAAAATTAATAAAAGTGCTTTTTGATTTTTTTGTTGCCAAACAGTTTACTGTGTGGAGCTCTTTTTAAAAAGCTATTTTTTTAATTGACAGCCAAACAGCTAACTGACTTTTAAAAAAAGCTCTTCTCAGAAAAGCTCTACTGACAAAAGCTCTACTAATAAAAGCTCTACTGACAAAAGCTTAACCAAACGGGCTCTTAATCTGAATGGCTTGTGTTTTCTCATTGAAACTAAAAACGATTCTGTTGTCCAATCTAGACGGTTCAGGTCTACATAAATAATAGAAGCTATAATGGACATAGTGGGACTTGGAATTTAGATCATATTACTTGAGTTAAAACTGCTATGATAGAGATGACAATGCTTTACTGAAACAGTTTTTTCTTATAATGTAGAGGAGCTGAGACGAATGATAGACCATACTGCAAGTGAGATATTAATGCAACATAGTCATGTATTTCAAGCGTTGGCTAACCTTTCTAGCCGGTCTTCTAGATAATGAATGTTTTAGGATTCTTATTTTCAGTTTCTAGTAGACAGGTCTTTCAACTTCAATAGTTTAATATCTCTTTCTTATGGGTTGATTGTGGAAGATAAGCCCTTCATTAGAATGTTCGATTATATAAGATCTTTTGAGGTGTGGCTAGTTTGCAAAAAATTCTCAGCTCCTAAGAAAATGTGTCCTTGGTGGGCAGTAGGGATCTTTGAACTCATTATTCTTTGTGAGCACTAACATTTATTGAGAAGGTTCCAATTTCTCCCTTTAATTCCTGCTCTTTTCAAGGCTATTATTCTAAGCTACATTATCATCTTTTTATCTTGGTATCTTCCATCAACATTTTGATTTCTTGTTATCCTTTTACTTGAATTCTTTCTTAGAATATAAGGGCAATGATAATAGAATTCTTAGCATTATTCATCTAGTAAACTGTCTTATGCTGAATGATATATATATATATATATATATTGATATGTTGTTTATTATGCAGATCAAAAACTTACGAGCCAGGTTCACGAAATTGTTGGGCGCATTAATGGAAGATTTGGAACATTGACTACTGTCCCTATACATCATCTGGTCTTTATCATCTTAACTTGAATTTGGTCATTTGCCTTTCATAGACAATTATCTTCTTGACCATAAAACTTTAAGGTGTCTTGCAATTTATAAGGAATTGTAGTTTATGAACTCTCATAAAAAGTTTAAATCGATATGGGAGAAATTGAAATATTTAAATAGGGTGTTCAATGTAAATAATAATAGAAGATTGATGAATTGATGCATATTTATATTATATTTAAAATAGATAAATAAACACTTGTAAAAAATATGGGTCTTCCTTAAAATATTTATAATTTGTATGAAAAATCTAAATATATTAAGGGAGATTTTAGTTTTCTCTGTCATGTTAAATGATTTATATCTTTAGTGCTCGTAATAGTGGGGATAAGGTGTGTTTATCTATCATTAATATGCAGTGTTTATCTATCATTAATATGCAAATTTTCTTATGGATAAGTATAATAGAATATTAATGCGACATAGTGATTTTTTGGATAAGTAGATGAGAAAGTGCATTTTGTTGTCAATATATATTTTTAGTTTTTCGTGAAGACGTTCCGGACTAGAGATTACATATCAAACTAACATTCATTTTTTATTTATTTCTAACATCCTAAGTGATGAAGTTTTTCTCCATTAAGCATAATATTTCCCATATCGAATGAACCCTAAGTAGTGGTTTTCTACTGTTTCATCTATGGATCTCCTTTATTAGAATACAACATTTCAGATTGTTTTTATTGTGTTGGAATTCATTGGACATGGTTGAACTGCTATTATTTTTGTCAAGAAAGATAAGGGAGATTTAGGCTAAGAATAGATACTTGTTGAGTGTTGAAGTTTCTGAAGCATTGCAAGTTGATGGGCATGTGCAATGCTTATGAATTTTTTTTTCCCTCCTGACGATAACCCCCACCCTTGTTATTGAAGTCTTTTGTAAAATGTGAGCCATAACTAAGCAGTAGGTTTATATATCATATTGCATCAAGAACTCTAATGATCTAACAAAGATTCCTGGCGTCAACATAATCAAACATTTTATGCAACTGACAAGAGCTAAGGGAATTGACATTTCTATTGAGAAACTTTAGTAAAGAAACTTAAAGTTGTTGGAGTCTCTGGACATATTTTCTATTTTAGGAAGCTCCTCTGAAAGTTGTTTAATGTGTGATCAAACTCCAATCCATTTGTTGGATTATTGTTCCTGACCTTTGTGTTGCTCTTATCATATTTATTGCGGCCTAATACCTGACCATAAGTAGATCAATCTGGTCTTCCACATACTTCACATGTTTCAGAAAGTATCTGTCGAACCAAAATTCCATATTTTGAGCTTTTCAAAGTTCGTTAGCAATGAGAAGGGGCATCTTCTCTGTAATCCTAATTTTCCAATTCCAAAGTGAGTGAGAAATAGCAAAGAGGTTTATTTCTAAAAATTTATACTAATTTTAGCCTGGCCATTTACTTAAATTTCTATTCTCTAATTCATTCCTCATATACTTAAGCTAATTGCACTTCCTTGCAATAGTGCAGTGGTTGTTTAACTTCTTGACTCTATCTTTTCCTGTAAGTACTTAGTCACATAACTATTCTTTTTCTCTAGATATTATGCACAAAAAAGCGTTAATGTACAAGCCATTATGTGCTTTAATGCTCATTCTGTGTAATTCTTGGTACTGCAGATATAACCAAGATTAGGAGTTTTATTCTTGATACAGTTACTATTGAGTTATTACTCTTCCTTTATTAGTCAATGAGGCAATAGGAAGTTCGTAAAGCATGTCCTTTTCCGTTACAGGATCGCTCTTTGGACTTTCATGCATTATGTGCATTATATGCAGTTACTGGTACTATCTTCATTCTCAAAAACTTCTTAGTTAAATGACTTCTTGATTAGAAGTTTACTTGTGATCTGTCAAGATAAATAATGCTTCTTTTACAGTTCTGTAATTTGAAAAATTGGGACAATCATTTCTGTTAAATTATGTAATTCCAAGTTAACTAAGTGGCATCTTGATGAGAAAACGAGTTAACTGGAGGAGTTACGATGTCAAACATAATATCAAAGATAGTGGTTGTATATATTTCTTACTTCAAAACGCTTAGATGTTAACTTACTATATGGAAAAAAGATGCAATACCTCTTCAAAATTGTGCAGGCATAGCTAATATGTGGCACTCATATTTCTAGCTCATATTTTTCTTTCAATTGCTTATTTGTTTTATTTATTTATTTGTCTTTTTTCTTGTATATTTATTTATTTACTGATTTTTATATTTATATTTATTTTATCTTTATTTACTTTGATTTTGATTTTGATTTTTATGTAGTTCTTTGTTTATGTTTTTGGTTTTTGTTTTCTTCAAACCCATTTCTTTCAAAAACTTTTTTTTTTCTATGGGTTTATTGGAAACAATTGCTCTACTAGGTAGGAGTAAGGTTTCGTACTTCTGGATCTTCCTAAACTTTGCATCTCAGCGGAATTTCTATTGGGACGTTGTTGTTGTTTTAGTGCTCACAATATGATCAAAGAAAAAAAAAGAATTCCTATTAGGTACTGCCACTGGCTTAAATATGTGGTTACATGAAAATTTTTGACAGAACTAAATCTTACCCTTGATGAATAGAGTTAATAGCTTGCATAGATTATTGCATGAAGGTTTCAGAAAGCAAGTCTTGTTTAATAATAGTTGGTGTTTTGCACATAATTCTCTTTTCCATATGGTCTCTACAGATGTAGCACTAGTAACATCCTTGAGGGATGGAATGAATCTTGTCAGTTATGAGTTTGTTGCTTGCCAAGATTCAAAGAAAGGTGTTCTCATTCTCAGCGAGGTAAATATAAGTTACTGAAAATACGTGATTTTTAATCTAATTGATCCTGATGCAACACCACTACCTAGAGTCTTATCAGCCCTCTACAATGTATAAAGTATCGAAGATAGCAATCTTCAGGTCATATTATCTAATCATTCTTGTTGAATCTTGCAATCATCGGATATTTTTGCTGGACGTAAGTGATGGATAATAAGCTTAATTTTGGCATTTGTTTGTATGTCATTGTCAAGTGAAAATGAAATCATTAAAATATTTATCCTCTTTACTGATATGACATAAAAAATACAAGTGATCCCAAGTGCTTAAAACTTATGCCGCATAATCTCATAGACCATATAAGTTGGTCTGGTCTTGACTTTCTTTTGTGAAAAATTTAGATTGCCACCTCTTTATATCATATTTCACATATTCATATCACTTATAGTTTGTGCTGAAGTGCCATGTTCTTGTAGTTAGAGGCTAAATACATTGGTTTTGCAATTTGTTTTATTTGGTTTGTATAATTTTTTTCCTAAGATTATGAAGCAAAAGTTATGTTCTGGACTTCTAAAAAAAAGATTTGCTTTCCTCCCATTTTAATATCGTCATTTTTATTTCTATCTGTTGCCCTGGTAGTACTCAGAATATTATATATTTATAATGTTTATCATCTGAAATGTTCTTTCTTATTTTGTTTTAATTGCTCTTTTATTACCTATGTAGGAAGATTATTGGTTCTGGATTATCTTTCACAATAATGGATCGCGTTGACCTTTTGACATTTAGTTTGCTTTGTGTCCTCTATAGTTTGCTGGTGCCGCACAGTCATTGGGTGCTGGAGCAATCCTTGTGAATCCTTGGAACATTAGTGAAGTTGCTGATTCAATACGCCAGGCTTTGACTATGACAGCGGAAGTAAGAGAGAAGCGACATCAACATAATTTTCGGCACGTCACTACCCACACAGCTCAAGAATGGGCAGAAACTTTTGTGAGGTATGATGAATAGCTTTAATTTAAAAGGTGTACTTCTTACTCTTTTTTTGTAAGCTTATTTTCCTTGGCATATCCATATGAATCTAGGTTTGTTTCCCATCCCTTGTTAAAAGATAAAGCATATTAAATATAAAATTTTAGGGCTTTTGATCTCCTCACCAACTAAGAAGCCTGAGACTTGGGAAGGATAACTGATATGGTTGGCATGTTTATAGTATTTGCGGCTTTATATGAACCTTTTAAGCAGAAATATCTTGCATGCCAGTATGTTGCAAGTGGTAATTTTGTTCAGAGGAGTAATCTCGTTTCTGATGTCCAACTAATGTAGTTTACAGTAATACACTCCTATCATTTTTCATCCATGTGTCAAACAATAATCTGACTCACCTCTGCATTAGTTATGTTGAAGAACTTGCTGAGATGTTTCATGAAAAAGCTGAAGAGAGTTGCAAGTTTAGTCTGGACCAGTGTTGTTCACCGTGCCTGAAATAGTTATTTGTTATGTGGATTTTTGGTTGCTGTTGCTTGATTATTTAATTTGACTTAAAAGGAGCCAGATTCACTCAAGAGTTGTTTAAATTATTTTGTTTTATTAAGAGTTCTGTGACATTCCGTATATGTATAATGCAATGAAGGGGTATACTTGGAAATAAGAACACAGTTTAAATGCTACATTTTTATAAAATTATGTTCCTTTACATGTGACACAAGCCTAAATGCATCAAGCTGTACATTTGCTGATGGCTCTAGGATTCTCCATAATTTTGTAGTACTGAATTATGTTTAGAGTGGGTTCCATCTGTTTGTTTATCGCTGTTATTAATGCCCTCTGCAATCTGAATTTTCATTTACATTTTTATTACTTCACAGTGAACTGAATGACACGGTTGTTGAAGCACAATTAAGGACCAAACAAGTACCACCTTCACTTCCAGAAGAAGATGCAGTTAAACGATTTTTACAGTCTAATAATCGATTGCTTATACTGGTATGCTCTGTTTGACATGTTTAGTTGAACCCCTTTGTGGTTGCTATTCGCCATACAAGATATTTCTAATGACATTTCTATGTTAAAAGGAACCAGGGGTTCACATGTCTAGCATGCGTGGTTTCGTTGGTTCTAAGACTGTATTTCATTATTGTTCCATGTATTTTGCTGTTTAAACTGCAGGGATTTAATGCAACATTAACCGAACCAGTGGACACACGTGGGAGAGGAGGTGATCAAATTAAAGAGATGGAACTTAAGTTGCACCCTGAGTTGAGAGAAACATTAAAATCACTTTGCAGGGATTCAAATACCACCATTCTTGTGCTCAGTGGGAGTGATAGAAGCATTTTGGATGCTGTATTTGACCTAATTCTATGGTTGATTCCTTCTAAACCTATTATGTTTATATTGTAATCGAGCTTTTCTCATCGACAGAACTTTGGGGATTATGAAATGTGGTTGGCAGCTGAACATGGAATGTTTTTACGCAATACAATCGGAACATGGATGACAACAATGCCAGACCACTCAAATCTGGAATGGGTGGACAGTGTGAAGGTGCTGAAGTTACTTGTGTTGAGTTTGCATTTTGCAATTGCTGATCACTATCTACTAAAGAATCATATGCCTCTTTGGCTCGTGTTTTCAGCATGTTTTTGAGTATTTCACAGAGAGGACTCCCCGATCACATTTTGAGCAGCGTGAAACTTCACTTGTGTGGAACTACAAATATGCAGGTGCTGTTTCTTCTGGTATTTAGGCTAGTACATGGTTATATGGTGTGAACTGAGGTCGTCTTTCCATTTGTGGTTGTTTACATCTTTTTGCTGCTGTAGATATTGAATTTGGAAGACTTCAAGCAAGAGATATGCTGCAGCATCTCTGGACAGGT
Source organism: Erythroxylum acuminatum (assembly GCA_026284645.1). Taxonomy (NCBI): domain Eukaryota; kingdom Viridiplantae; phylum Streptophyta; class Magnoliopsida; order Malpighiales; family Erythroxylaceae; genus Erythroxylum; species Erythroxylum acuminatum. The sequence continues at coordinate 16,451,566 of JANKOD010000004.1, read as the reverse complement.
CCAATTTCTAATGCATCTGTTGATGTGGTACAAGGTAGCCGTTCAGTTGAAGTTCGAGCAGTTGGTGTTACAAAGGTAACTAGTTACTTTCTATTTCAAAAGCTCCTGGCAAACTTGAAATTGTAGATTATTTATTTATTTATTATGGTTCTTGTCTATTTCTAATAGGCCCTTGTCTATTCAGGGTGCTTTTATTGATAGAATCCTTGGGGAGATAGTTCACAGCAAATCCATGTCAACACCAATTGATTACGTCCTTTGTATTGGACATTTTCTGGGAAAGGTAACCTGAAACATACTTCGTAGCAATTTAGCTCTTTTTAACTAGCTTGATTTATCAACTGCAATGATCTATGAAAGGTAATTTGTAGGCTTTTGTGGACTACGTTCCAAGATTCATTGAATTATTGTCAGTTACAATAAAATATCAATAGACCTTACATTGGGACAATAGTAATATTTCCAAGAAAAAATAATGTTCAATCAGTTGTAGTTACCTGAATAACCCAAAATCAAGCAACAGCAGTGCGACCATATTTGCTTCCCAAATAGAGTACACATTTTTCTACTGGAACTCACTTAGTTGGCAAATCCCAATTAAGCTTCAAGAATTTTAATTGTTTGTGAACAGTGCACCATCTTCAAGTTATTTGACAATCACATAAAAGATACAAACATGTACTCCCTTAGGCTTGATATATTGTCCCTTCAATTGTTGACGTCTCACTGTCATAGATCCTATCTTATCCCTTCAATTGTTGGTGTCTCACTTTGTCATAGATTCTAATAGGTTTTCTTTACTTCTTCAGGATGAAGATATATATACATTTTTTGAGCCAGAGCTTCCTTCTGATGGCTTTGGGATACTAAGAACCAAACAAACAGATGGACTGAAGTTATCTGGGGAAAGAAGACCTTTGAAGCTTCCGGCTGGTAGGACTGGGTCAAAATCATCCCAGAGTAAGTCACAACGTCCTCTACCAAATACTGAGACGAAGACAAATAATCATAACTGCAGAAGTGGGAGAAAACCATCACCCTTACCGGAAAAGACATCTTTCAATGTGCTTGATCTCAAGGGAGATAATTACTTCTCGTGTGCTGTTGGAAGAACCTGTACGAATGCACGATATTTGCTTGGATCATCAGAAGATGTTGCGTCCTTTTTGAAAAGACTATCTAATGCATCTTCGTCAGGCACATATGCATCAAGTTGAGAAGTGCCTTTTGAAGAAAGGAACCATAACCTGTGCTTCCTATGTGCATCTTGTTGCTCCACTAGTTTATCAAAATACCTTAATTCTGCTAGTATTAATAGGACCAAAACTGTTTGAATATTATTTTATGACAGCAGCAGCGCTCTCTGTTGAAATTCCAGAAAGCACATTTTTATAAGTGTTGCAACTACTAGAGGTACAATATCGTAGTCCAACACAGCCGGAGTATTCTACTGGCCAAAGTGTAACTTTTGTGCTTTGGGTGTTGTTGCTAATCTTATATAATGTTCGCAATGATCTAAGCTAAAATCTCACAGTAAGCTCAACTATCTCCGACTTTAGACCCAACTTCCCAGAGCATTAACCAAAAACTCTTTTCCTTTTGTAATTTAAGGATTGCCATTGATTACAATTCAACCCGTTGAGAAATAACTGGTGGGTGGTTGTGATGCATCAACATTTAATCATGGACTCCTGTTAATCTAAATAAATGGTAGCACTTAGTTTGCCCCATTTCAGAATAAGCCCATGCGTTACTTAAAAAACACGTTCAAACTGGTATAAAATCCATCAACTCCTAAAAATCTCTTTGTACAACCCGTGCTGTATATTTCTATGGAAGGAACAATTTCCAGGTTGTTGCGCTTAATATTTTTTTTATACTCTTTCAGGTAATATCTTGAGCTTTTTTTTTTTTTTTACTACCTTAGTTTCTTAAAATTCCTCTGTAGGATATACGAAGAAAGAAGACAAAGTAATTCTTTCTTAATTTTTGTGTGAATAGTATAAGGAATTTATATAGGACAACAAAATTCTAATTGCCTTCTTAATTTAAGAAGAGTCTATTTATTCTCTAAATAATAGAATCTCAACTAATTAGTAGAATATCAACTAATTATCTCTAAAGATAATCAAGTGATTATTTCTATAATATCAACATTCTCCCTTAGAGTTGGTGTATAGATATTGATCATACCTAACTTACTTACAAAGAACTCAAAATTCTATCTTTCTAGCCCCTTTTGTGAAGACATCAATAATTTGTTGTGTTGTAGGTACAAATGGTATGCAAATGAGTCCACTTTTAAGTTTTTCTTTTATAAAATGTCCGTCAATCTCCACATGTTTCGTGCGATCATTTTGAATTGGATTGTTGGCAATATTGATAGTTGCTTTGCTATCACAAAAAAACTTGATTAGCTACTCCACTAATTTCTTAAGTTCTTTCATTACTCTTTTAAGCCAAGTTATTTCACAAATTCCTTGGGTTAGACTCTTAACCATGTTGCAAATTGTCTGTGTTTTTATGTTGTTTTGGATTTTCTCAAAAAGACTTTCCCTTTAAAATGATTTCCATCTTGTCTTGCACACATTCAATTCTTTTCTCGATATACTATCAGTGATTGAATCAGGATTATAAAAAATATCTACGTCATTGTCATAAATATCAAAAACTGAATCTTCACTACGTGTTGTCCCCTAAAGATGTGGTGAGAGAAAAAAGGATTATCTTAAAAAAAAGGTGACATATAAGGAAATAAAAAACCTTTTGGTTATTGGATTAGAGAACTTGTACCCTTTTTGAGTGGAAGGATAACCAACAAAACATATTTTTGTGTTGTAGGATCAAGTGTTCCCTAGTTGTTTTCATCATTATGAATAAATTTAGTACACCCAAACACTTTAAGAGGGAGATCATGTGATAATTGAGATGAAAGAAAACATTTATTAAAACAATTAATAGGTGTTTGAAATTTTAAAGCTTTCGAAGGCATCCTATTGATCAAATATGTAGCTGTTAGGATAGCCTCCCCCCATAAGTACTTAGGAGTATTAATTGAAAACATCAAAGATCTTGTAATTTCTAATAGATATTTGTTTTTTCTTTTTGCTATTCCATTTTGTTATGGGGTGTCAGTGTATGAGCTTTGATGAATAATACCTTTTTCAACAAAAAAATTCCTTAAAACCTTGTTAAAGTATTATTTTCCATATTGCTTCTAAAAACATGAATTCTAGTTTGAAATTGTTTTTGGATCATGTTAAAAAAGTTTTGAAACACCCTCTCAACATCCAACTTCTCATTGAGTAAAAATAACCAAGTGATTCTAGTGTGGTCATCGATAAAAGTTATGAATAATCTTTTCTAGTTACTTTTTTTTTTATTCTCAAACATAGATAATTATCTCTATGGATTATAACAAAGCGTTTTTGTAACATCCCAATACCTGCGGAGAGGCTAGAATAGTAAATACGAGTGATCAATGAGAGCTTAGAAATGCATTTTTCATGCTCATGCATAATATGTCATACACATAAACATGAATTGCAACATCCCACTACCATAAGGCAAATACCCGAATACCCGAAGGACATTCAAGTACATACCCTATGATAATGGTATGTTGGAGCAAAAGCATAATGGTATGTTGGAGCAAAAGCAAATCCAACTTACACATGGCATCATCAAACATACTAAAAAATCACTAACTTTTAAAACCATTGATTGTATTCATTCACAATTCTTACACTGTTTCCATTATACAAATATGTACAAAACCTCTTATAGGTTCTAACAAAACTACAAAATAAAATGCTACAGTACTTCTGGTGTCAGCTGATAGACCTCTAAGCCATTTCTCTATCCGAAAGATTCCTTATGTCCTGACTAAGGAACTAGGTCTCCTGTCTCGTAACTGAAAAGCCACATTGCAATTTTTGATGAGTTTTGCCAACTCAATGAGTGAACCATCATTGATAATTTCACCGGATCACATACACACACCACATTATTACACAAATATTCATTCTAACATACATTTATTATTCAGATACTCACATAACATGGAATAAATATGGTCACTCATTTTAACTTTACAAACCATTCAAAGAAATTCAATTTTATATGAATGCTATAAGCATGAGACTCACATTCGTTCTTATTATTGTGACTGAGTGCCTATCACAAATTTATACAAATACTGGCCCATAAGGCTCAATCAGAACAGAATCACGGAGCATAACTCTACTTACATAATCAGAAATCACGGAGCAAAGCTCTACGTGGAAGCACTTCAAATTGGCTACTCAAGTCACATCACCTTTATTTGAATATGCATTTTATGACATGCATCAAATACATATATGTCATGTATCACAAGCATATATGATGCTCAAACAAAGCTCATAGTCATTGGAACTAAGCCTGGCATTCAACTTTCGTTGAAAATAAAATGTCATTCAAAAATTCATATCAAATCAAAGCACTTCCAATACATGCCTAACTATTAAACTCCTCAGACTTCAAGTCTGGAATTCAGAAACAATTCACAAACAATTCAGTAATTTGGAAGTTTAACAAATCAAATCAATTACAAACACATCAATC
>JANKOD010000004.1:16403951-16414723 GCA_026284645.1 Erythroxylum acuminatum | reverse complement strand
AAACTTGTAGCCCTATGTCTCTAGTTTACAACGAATCAAAAATCACCTCATTTGGACGTCTACCGAAAAAGTTATGCCCAAAATACTGAAATACGTCAGTGCTGGAAAATGGGTGTCTCGATGCGGCGAGATTGTGGGAGTGCGTTGCGGCGAGGGCAAAGGTGCACCGCGGCTACGAGCCCAGAAACCTATTTTTTCCTACATTCATCCTCTATACACTTCCCATCTTTCAAATATAACCCATCTTAACCCTAAACCATCATCCCTACTTCATTTCTAAGCTCATTCCAACCCAAAATCATTCACAAACACGACATAATCATTAGCCCTAGAAGATTAAAACATTGTTCATACACCATTCATCAACAACTCCCTACACACATTCAACCCCATTTTCACTTTTAACTATCACTAAACATGGTTAATCCAACCAATCAAGAAAAAGAATGCTTGTACTTACTTGTTGATGCTTCAAATTCTTAAAATTCCCCAAAACCTTAGCTTGGCTTTCTTCTCTTCTTCTTTTCTCCTCACACCCACGACACTCTTTTCTCATACAAGACAAAATCACTTCTTCTTCTAACTTACACTCTTAAAGCTTGTAAAAGACCTTAATGCCCTTCCACTTATGCCTTAAAACTTAAAGGTTTAAGTGTTATGCCAAAAATGCCCTTATATATTCTTTCAACATTAATACCTTAATTCCATCAATCCAAGCAATAACCCCTACTAACATTGACATGCTAATTACTCCAAAATAATTAATCTAATAAGACCTCAAATTAATTTAAATCATGCTTAATAAAATAAAAAAGTTTTGGAGTCCAACATTTCTCCCCCTCTTAAAGAATTTCGTCATCGAAATTCTTACCTGAGTTATTAAATAGATGCGGATACTTTTCTTTCATGGCTTCCAACGGCTCTCACGTGGCCTCTTCCACCGAATGGTTTCTCCACAGGACTTTGACTAGCTGAATTGTCTTGTTTCTAAGGACTTTCTCCTTGGTGTCCAAAATTTCCACTGGTTGCTCCTCATAAGTCAAATCCTCCCTTAACTGAACCTCTGAAGGTTGAACTCTATGCGAAGGATCAGATCGATACCTTCTCAACATCGATACATGGAAAATATTATGAATCTTAGACAATTCTGGTGGCAAAGCTAACTTATAGGCTAAAGGCCCAATCTTCTCAATGATCTCATACGGGCCTATATACCTCGGACTAAGCTTACCCTTCTTACCAAATCTCAATACTCCCTTCCATGGAGAAGCTCTAAGAAACACTTTGTCTCCAACTTCAAATTCCATCTCTCTTCTATATGCATCCTCATAACTCTTCATTATGTCTTAAGCTGCTTTAATTCTTTGCTTCACTAATTTTATCTTATCCACTATGACTTGTACCAACTCAGGCCCTACAAGTTTCCTTTCACCTTCCTCATCCCAACAAATAGGAGTTTTGCACCTCCTACCATAAAAAGCTTCATAAGGTGCCATTTGAATTCCCGAGTGGTAAGAATTATTGTAAGCAAACTCAATCAAAGGCAAATGATCATCCTATGAGCCTTTAAAATCTATAACACAAGCTCTCAACATTGCCTCCAGAGTCCGTATTGTCCTCTCCGATTGTCCATCAGTCTGTGGATGCAAAGCTGTACTAAAGTGCAACTTAGTTCCCAAAGTCTCCTGTAAACTTTCTCAAACCCTGGAGGTGAACCTCGGATCTCTATCAGAGACTATAGAACTCGGAATCCCATGAAGCCTGACTATTTCATCCACGTACTTCTTAGCCAAAGCATTTAAAGAATCTGTCTGCTTAATTGGCAAGAAATGTGCTGACTTGGTTAACCTATCCACAATCACCCATATTGCATCATGTTTCCTGTTGGTTCTTGGCAATCCCATCAAGAAATCCATTGTGATCTTTTCCCACTTCCATTCCGGAATAGACAAAGGATTAAGCTTGCCTAAAGGTGCCTGGTGCTCAGCCTTGACTTGCCGACACACTAAGCATCTACTAACATACTCTGCGATATCCTTCTTCATCCCTTTCCACCAAAAGTGTTCTTTCAAATTCATTCTTGTGCTCCCCGGGTGCATTGCATAGGGAGCATTGTGCGCCTCATCAAAAATCTCATCTTTGAACTCTGATATATTCGGAACACACAATCTGTTACCTACCACCATCAGTCCATCTTCTCTGATCTCTATCTCCAAAGGTCTACCATTTTTAATTTCTTCTCTGAGCCTACTCAAATGCTCATCCTATTCCTGCAATTCCTTAATCTTCTCATTTAACACTGGCCTTACCGTAAAGTTAGCTAATATACACCCAGATTCAGCTTGCCTCAAAGTCACCCGAAGTTTAGTTAATTCCTCCAACAAAGGAACATATACTGTCTCCACTTGTGCCATGGTCGATTTTCTGCTTAGTGCATCCGCTACTACATTAGTTTTTCCTGGGTGGTAGTCTATCATCAAATCATAATCTTTCAGTACTTCAAACCATCTTCTCTGTCTCAGATTCAACTCTTTCTGGCTCATCAAATACTTGAGACTTTTGTGATCTGTGAACACTCTTGTAGTGACTCCATATAAGTATTGTCTCCATATTTTCAACTTAAAGATTATAGCGGCTAGCTCCAAATCATGCGTAGGATAATTCATCTCATAGGGCTTTAATTGCCTAGAAGCATAAGCAATGACTCTATCTCCTTGCATCAATACACAGCCCAATCCTTTCCTTGAGGCATCACTATATACTGTATACCCATCACTACCCGAAGGCAAGGTCAAAACTGGTGCAGTTGTCAATCTACTCTTCAATTCCTCAAAACTGTTCTAGCACTCCTCTGTCCATACAAACTTCTGATTCTTCCTTGTTAACTTAGTAAGTGGAGCTGCTCGAATGGAAAAACCCTCCACAAACCTCCTGTAACATTCAACTAAACCTAAGAAACTCCTCACTTCTGCTATGTTCTTAGGTGCTTCCCATTTAACCACAACATATATTTTCCTTGGATCCACATGCACTCCTTGTTTTGAGATCACATGTCCAAGGAATGCTACTTCCTTTAACCAAAATTCACATTGTCGAATTTTGCATACAATTCATTTTTCCTCAATATCTCTAAGACAATCCCTAAATGCTCTTCATGCTCCTTATCACTCTTGGAATAAACCAAGATATCATCAATAAAGACAACGATAAATTGGTCTAAGAAAGGCTTAAAGACTCTATTCATCAAGTCCATAAAGGCTGCAGGGGCATTCGTCAATCCGAAGGGCATAACCAAAAACTCAAAATGCCTGTACCGTGTTCTGAAAGTAGTCTTTGGCACATCAGACTCCTTTATCCTCAACTGGTGGTAACCTGATCTCAAGTCTATCTTAGAGAAGACTTTTGCCCCTTGCAATTGATCAAACAAATAATCTATCCGTGGAAGTGGATGTCTGTTCTTAATAGTGACTTGATTAAGCTTCCTATAATCCACACACATCCTCAACGACCCATCCTTCTTCTTCACAAAAAGGACTGGAGCTCCCCAAGGTGAAGAGCTCGGCCTAAAGTAACCCTTCTCCAATAACTCCTCCAATTGCTCCTTAAGCTCCTTCAATTCCGTCGGAGCCATTCGGTAAGGCGGAATTGAGATCGGTGTAGTACCTGAAAGAAGCTCAATGGGAAACTCAATTTCCCTAAGTGGCGGTAGTCCTGATAATTCCTCGGGAAAGACATCCGGGAACTCCATGACCACAGGAATATCTCCTAGCTTCCCCCTATCTGCCTTTGTGTCTACCATATAGGCCAAAAATGCCTCAGAACCCTTTCCTCATCATCTTCTCTGCTGCATACTGGGATAGCTGTGTAAACCGACGCTCATACTCGCTCACTGTCATCTCCTTCTAGGTGAGACTCAGAAACTCCCTATGCTTCTGCTGGATGTACACCTGAGACAAGTATTTCTTCATATAAGCAGCTAAGAAGTCCTTCCATACCAACCCTACCGGTCTCATTTGGCTCCCTGGCACACTCTCCCACCAATGTAGAGCATCTCCCTGTAGCAAGCTTGCAGCATACACAACCCTCTCATCATCCTCACACTCTATCTGATCTAATATCCTCTCGGTCTTTCTCAACCAAGTCTTGGCTTCTTATGGATTCGTTGTCCCATAGAAGTCAACTGCCCCATACTTCCTCAACTTATCAAACTGTTTCTCCTTCTTAGCTGGGGTCGAAGTAGAAGGCTGTGACATTTGACCCATAGCCTGGAAAAATGCCTGAGTAAATGCTTGGAACATCCTCGGGTCCAATGGAGGAACTTGCTCCTGCAGAACTGGCGATTCCCGCGTTGGGGACTAAGAGGGCTCACTACCTTGCCCTACAGAAGCCTCAACATTTCCTGGGGCTACTGACTCATCAGTACTCTCCTCTCTTGTCGGAGAGTCAGGTGCAACTGATCCTTGCAGAACTCCTTGTGTCCTTCTACGAGGTGGCATCTTACTCCTTCAAATATAAACACTAAGAATTAGCCACATTTCAATCTTATTTTCTACATGTATGCAAGATATGCATGTCACTTAATGCAACCAATCAATTAACAATGCAACAAATAATCACATAGCATAGAAATTCATACAATTATGCATTCTAAGCCTAGGAAAAAGCCTAAGCTCTGATACCAAAAATGTTAGGCCCGTGTCTCGTTTCCTATCCCGAGGTGAACGCTCAAGGTCGTCGGGTAAGGATCACGCAAAGGGAGGGTCGTTAACATTCAAGTTTAAAGGATCAGTAGTGTGGAAAAAATGGCGGGTTCGTCGCGGCAGAAGCCTCGCAGGAGAGTGTTCTCCGCGGCCAAACTTTGGCTTCACCACGGCGAACTCTCACGGGAAGCGCTCCACCCTTTGGAAAAGCACGCCGCAGCGAAAGACTGGCTCGCCGTGGCGAACTCCCAATTTTTGAAACCCGACTCCCAACATTTAGCAATCCATACTAACACATGCACATTCATTCTAACTAAAAGCTAAACACACTCATAAACAAAAGGAACTTCAATCCTTCATATCATTACAATTTCAAAGAGATTGAACAAACTTTGCTAACATAACATCATACATATCAAATCTTAAAACAAAATACATAAGGATGCTCAATGTTGATATGCTTGTAAAGCTAACCAAAATCACTAACTTAGTACAAAATTCTCTAACTATCTTGGAGTTTTCGATGCCTTGCAAGGATCAACGATCTTCTCGTTCTACACTTGAGGAGTGGAAGGTAATGGGGTGAGCTGTGAAGCTCAGTAGCTTATACATTTATAGCCATTGGCAATGAGCTACACACTCAAGCATATATAAACAAATATATGAAGCAATTCAATACTTAACAATTGACTCACAATCTTATAGCTACCAAAATGTCATCACAAGGAACATGTCATGTAATTTCTTCATAACAACATAACAAGTAATTATGCATCATGCTTAACAAACCAATAATGAAATGCACAACAAATGGCTCGAGAGTTCCGTGGAACAAAACGGATAAATCGAAGTTTATACCGTGAACAAAACGAGTCCGATTTCTTAAGATCTCGTGGCCTCAAGCGGGCAGCTGGGAGAAGGTTATATGTCGACGTGCACGTGACTAACGAAACGTTCCTCTCTTGCCCAAACATAATCAAATTTCAATGCTTAACTCATTTCATACACATTCGTACTTTTCATGCTCATCACGCTTTCTCATTCTTTTCATTCATACAAAATGCCATGATATTTTTTTCAAGGCAATGCATGATAATCACAATGCATTTTCAACAATTTCCCTAATGCATAAGTAAGAAATTAAAAAGATGGTTGGTATTATATTATAATTGGTTAAACGGTATTTTTATACCTCATTTTGAGACAATATTTCGTACTCGTAAATATAGCGAGGAATGACACTTCATTCATTATAGTTTTTATTACCATTCTTCTAATTGAACTAAGCACACCCTTACTCTAGCTTCACGAATAAGTGCAATATTGGTTCAACAAGGCAAAGCGACGTAAGCCATACATTAAGCCTATGCCCAAAATGGGTCTACCGTTAAGGTCAGCAATAGGTTGGACTCGTTTAGAATTGAGCCCGAGCTAGGCTTGAAGTTCAATCGAGTCTGAACTAGTTGAGTTTGAGAAAATTTAGTTCGAGTTTAAGTTTGATCAGACTTATACAGCTAAAAATTCAACTAGATTTGTCCTTATCATTTTTAATCTTTTTAAATTAAAAAAGAAAATGATGTTATTTATATATCCTTATATCTGTAGGCATTCTGATTGGCTGGAAGACAGTCTAAACTTAACTCAACCTGAGGCTAGTCAAACCAAACCCAACCTGCCATAATCTAATTGCCAAGCCTGTTAACCATATTATCTCATCCGATTTTAGCTTTATTCATGAGAGAAAAACTAAAATAAAACCCTACTTTTCATACGAGCTGTATTTCCTGTCTAATAATTCTCCACAATACTACCTCCACAAAAATATTATTCACACGATACAATTATTTGAGAAGCAAAAGTTTGTAACTTTCCACACCAAAAAAACAAGAAAAAAAGAGCTGAGGATTACAAATGTACAAGAAAATTGAATGACAAAACATTTGAACTAGACAATTGAACCTTCTTGGCACTTGTTGAAGTACACGGATATTCTATGATATGGTTGATTCAAATGTTCAATAGGTAAAATTGAACTTCTCTAAGAATGAAGACAAGTTTATTTACCAAAAATGTCTGAACAGATATTTAGGTAAAATTGAACTTCTCTAAGAATGAAGTGAAATTTATTTACCAAAAAGTTCTGAACACATATTTCATTTGGTCTATTAGACCAATTTTTCTTTCTCCTCGCTAATCACGATTGGATTTTGGCGCCACCTTACCTGACTACGCCTCGAGACCAACCTCTATAAATAGCTCATCACGTCTCTCTAATTTTTGTCAAGCGCAAAGGTTTTCTTCAGACTTGGGAGAGAGACCAAGAGTAAGTGAAGACCGTGCGCACACATTCAGGGAAAGAGGTAGAAATATAAAGAGAGAAATGGAGTTTCCAGTGATTAACATGGAGAAACTCAACGGTGAGCAGAGAGCAGCCACCATGGGAAAGATCAAAGATGCCTGTGAGAACTGGGGCTTCTTTGAGGTAAATATTGAATGTTACTTCTTCCTTTTCAAAGAGTTTGTTAGCTTTCTATAGACGTCTCCATTTTGCTCATGTTCTATTTTTTGTTGTTCTGCGATTCTAATCGCTAAACTTGTAATATCGGTTTGTTTAGCTGCTGAACCATGGAATTGATCCCGAGTTTTTGGGTGCTGTGGAGAGATTCACCAAAGAGCATTACAAGAAATGTATGGAACAGAGGTTCAAGGAATTGGTGGCAAGTAAGGCTTTGGAGGGTGTCCGAACAGAGATCAAAGACATGGATTGGGAGAGCACCTTCTTCTTGCGCCATCTGCCTGAGTCCAACATTGCTGAGATTCCTGATCTGGATGATGAGTACAGGTAAAATTAAAAACAAAAACAAAAAGCTACTAGTTATTTAAGGCGATATACATCTATGTACACTGATTCTGAATCTGCCATCTTGATGTGGCCTACTACCCCATGATTACCTCTACTTTACCTTTTTCATTTTATGTCTTGAGCACACGTGCAGAAGCCCACATAGAAACTTAACGGAGCACATTTGTTACAAACACGCCAATTCAGTTTCAAACTTATGTCCTCATTTAGGTTTTTGCCCTTCTCTCTAATCACTAGCTCAATTAATCCACGTATTGAAAGTGTCCCAAAATATGATATTGCAGGAAGGTGATGAAGGAGTTTGCATTGAAGTTGGAGAAACTTGCTGAGGAGCTCCTGGACCTGTTATGTGAGAACCTTGGACTTGAAAAGGGCTACCTCAAGAAGGCCTTTTATGGTTCCAGGGGTCCAACTTTTGGCACTAAGGTCAGCAATTATCCACCGTGCCCAAAGCCAGACCTGGTCAAGGGACTCAGGGCGCACACAGATGCTGGGGGCATCGTCTTGCTCTTCCAGGACGATAAAGTCAGTGGCCTTCAGCTCCTCAAAGACGGGAAGTGGATTGATGTACCCCCTATGCGCCACTCCATTGTTGTCAACCTTGGCGACCAACTTGAGGTATACCAATTTAATCTGACTTGCAAAATTGAATATTGCTTATTTCATGTTATCCATTTTGAGCTCCTTGGAATTTGTAACTTTAGGTAATTACTAATGGCAAGTACAAGAGTGTGGAGCACAGAGTGATTGCTCAGACCGATGGTACAAGGATGTCAATTGCTTCTTTCTATAACCCTGGAAGTGATGCAGTTATCTATCCGGCACCAGATTTAATAGAGACAGAAGCAGAGAAGAAACAAATGTACCCAAAATTCGTGTTTCAGGACTATATGAAGTTGTATGCCGGACTGAAATTCCAGGCCAAGGAGCCAAGATTTGAAGCCATGAAAGCAGTGGAAACTAATGTCCCAATTGAAACAGCTTAAGCCTGTACAATAGGGAAAGGCATTGCGGCTTTTTATGTGGGGATGATATAGCTTTTAGTCGAATGCTTAAAGATGTGTTGCTTCCTATCAAGTTAGTACTAATATGAAGGTTACTAGGGTATCGATTTGTTCTACGTAGAAAGTAAGCACGAATAATACATCAAATAACAATTACTCTATCCTATTCAAAATAAAAGTCGTTTTAGAGGAGTTTTAATTATTCAAAATAAGTGTCATTTATAATTTTTCATGCATGTTTATAATTTTAGAAAAAAATTATCCTTTAATTTCTCTTACATTCTAATTACACAAATTATATTTTCAAGGCAGTTCAACATGTAAGTAATAAAAGGTATATCAAACATTTCATTAGCTTTCTTAATAATTGTACATTCTTTAAAATGACTTTCATTTTAGATAAGAGGAAGTATTTAAAGTACGAAAGTTTGGTATTCCTGTTCCTTTTATCTATACTATTCTTCTACCAATCATATGCGATTCATAAGTTCTTTTCGCGAGTAGTCATAATAGCAATAAACTTTGAAATTAGCAAATATTTACTTTCCTACCGAAAAACTCGTTTTCTCAGAAAGGAAGTCTTTAAGCCCTGATCATTAAAGCGCAACTTCGTTTTAGTTCCTGTGAACGGGATAATAATATACATAATCACATACGCATGCTCACCCCCTAGGAGAGATTCGGGATGGAGCCTGACGGGAGGGAAGATCCCTTCTTTGGTAACTGGTGGAAAGACCCGAAGTAACCCATTGACACCTCTTTTATCGAGACATGAAAAGTAATGAATGGAGTGCAAGTACCCATTGACACCTCCTTTGTCGAGACATGAAAAGTAATGAATGGAGTAAGTAAGAGACTCAACCTCTTTTTTGTGTTGCTGTGCCTATTTGTGACACACATAGATACATTGGACAACTGTACTACGAAAATGATCTATTGTATTAGACAAACCATTAAATAGAAAGACCAAATGTACAGATACATGAATATGACATCAAGCTGGGCCAGAAAATACCGAAAACACGCAATTCGCGAAGCGGAACTAGTTTGAAAGCTTTTATTAGACAACTTGACAATCAGTCCTTATCAAGGCACCGGTTCTAGCACTTGAAGATCCTGAAAACATATCCTCTACCATAGAAAACCATTATGCAAACAATAGATTAGTCGCTTCTTCATGCGCCAAACTACAAGGAAAAATGGGATTCATCTCCAAAATCTAGTTTTTCCTGTGTTACAGGGAACTAACAGGATTTAAACCCGAATCAATCTAATCTTCGTTACATCTGGCTTATGTAAGCCATAATCAAGATCATATATTTAAAATGAATGGAAGCCCACTGTCGGTTGGAGAAATCTGCTCAGTGAAGTTTTCTTCAGCGTTGTATGACAGGGAATCTTTGCGCTAATTAGTTGGGGGATACTTTTCTTTGTCTTAAATGTGATTATCCTAGCACCACCTAGTTATTATAACCATTTCAAGTGACAGTCGCCAAATAATTCTAGACTGAAATCTTATTATTGAACACTGAAATTAATATATATATATATATATATAAGGAGAACAAGATATGTATAATTTTGTCAAGTTTGTGCAAGATATCTGAATCCATATAAAATTGAGACCGTTAATTGCAATCCTAACAATGAGATTCTAACTACTCCCTCCTATTCAAAATAAAAGTCGTTTTAGAGGGATGCACATTTTTTAAGAAAGTTAATGAAATGTTTGATATACCCTTATTTACTACAAGAAATATGCAATTCACCGACGGAAAATACCGTCGGTAAAATATCGATTTCCGTTGGTGAAAGTAAATACCGACGGAATTTGGTTCCCACAACATTCGGTCGGTAATTGTTCTGAAGGTAAAAATACCGACCAAAATTTTCCGTCTCAATATAGCGACGGAATGTACGACGGAACTTTGGTGTCGGTATTTATATAACGACGGAATCCGCTAGTACGAGTCCGTCGGAGAAAGTTGGTGACGGTCATTTGGTCGGTCGGTGAGACGAAGGTATATTCAACCACGTTTGCCGACGGATCTATTATACCGTTGGTAAATGTTGTTCGTACCGACGGACAATTTTTCGTCGGTAAATGCGTATAATAATATCTTTTTATTCTATTGTTATAGTTTTGTTGTTATAACAATGTTATATTACATATATACTTTAGTTATTTGACTTACGTTATATTAT
>JANKOD010000004.1:16388419-16399350 GCA_026284645.1 Erythroxylum acuminatum | reverse complement strand
GGTCGCCTGCCCTGCCCCTTAGTCCTCAAAACAGAACCCTCGACTCTACCTCTGGCTCTACCTCGGCCCCTCTGTCCAGATCCACCACCCCGACTCTGCTGAACTGTGGTGTTACTCCCAAATCGCTCACTGACAGCAGACTGTGCTCCCAAAGTAGCCGGGCAATCTTTAATCTGATGATCCATGGAGCCGCATTTAAGGCAAGCTCCAGTCAGCCGCCAACACTCACCACTATGCCTCTTCTCGCAGTGCTCACAAACTAGAACCTACCATGTACCCCTTCCACTGTCACTACAAGTCTGTGCAAACCTTCCTCTCTGCCCAAATCCAGACTGCTTGGATCCTCCCGGTGACCTGAAGGCTCTGCTCTGGCGCTTGCTGAAACTCCTGCCAGTTTGAGTTAACCATCGATAATGGTTACCTCATTGAGTTAGCAAAACTCACCAAAATTGCAACGTTATCTTTTCAGGACTGCTAGTAAACTCTTAGCTTCAAAGGGACTTTTTCAGCCGTGTAGATTGTTTTCGCGAGAAAAGGCATGGCTCACAGGTCGGTCAGTTGGGACTTTTGGGACTATATTAAGACAATTCTAAGCACTCATAAATCATTTCAAATTATTATTCTACTCTTCCCATCAGTGATGGGATGTTACATGAAGAAACACTATTATTAGTATGTTGGTCTACCGATTGTCAAAAGGAATGCTTACCTCTACTGGTTGTCAAAAGGAAGGATAAAAGTCATCTGAGAAGCATTTTTTACTTTGATATTAATTAGTATACTACGATATCTTTGCAAATTAATAACACAAGTATGAAATTCTTGTGATATATGAATAATTATTGATTGAGCCAAGTTTACTTTATAAATTGGCTGCATTTTCATAACTATTTATGCACTTGTTGACTCCTAATTGATGACTTTTGTGCTTTAATTGGTTCCTTGTAACGAGCTCTTGTAATTTGCATATTGTCAGTGAATTGTCGTAATTTGACATTAATTTCTCTATAATTTTCACGAGGACAATTGATACTGCAAAGTGTTTTATTTTGTAGGAACAAAGGAGTCAACTCATCAGAAAGTCAACAGGTCGTGAGAATCTTTCCAGACGTCGCGACGAGCTAGCCACTTCCATACGTCGCGACGTATAATTATCCAGACGTCGCGACGAGCGGACAATTCCAGACGTCACGACGTACGAGCGGATACCCGACTTAAAATAGAAATTTTGTCTCACTGTAGCGACCCGGCCCGAGCTCACCTCTATAAATAGTTGTCGAATTAGGTTAAAGAGGAGGTCGGCCACACTCGAAGAAACACAGCGTACATACGATACTGATAGGTTTTTCTTTCTTTCTGACTTTTATAGATCGGTAGCCACCATCGGACGACGATCATCTACCGCACCACCATCTTCCTTCATCTCCGATCCTCACCTTTTTCACAGCAGATCACACCGTCGATCATTGGAGGCATGGATAGAATCGGGATTCCAACAGTGATGGAGTACACCGGCGTTATGCATGGCTAGGCTTCCGACCCTCTTGAGAATGTAGCAAAGGTTTGAGTTCACCGAGAGCTTCAAAGGGGAGTAATCACATAATGTCTGAAGTTTAGTTATGTTTATGTAAAGCTCTGAGTTAGAGATTGCATCGGTATAACTAGATTAGCATGGTTAATAGTTTATCCGTGTGCTGAACATTGTGTTGAGATTTGGACATAGTTATTTGTAGAATTTCAGTGCTTAATACATGAAGTCTCATGTATGTCATTCGGATATTGCATTAGCTTTCATAATCTGCCTAGTTGTGTTTGATTGAGATGGTTGTGTTTTTATCCGGTTGACCTATTGCATTACTTGTCCAATTTTCACACTAAGGTTTTTAACAAAGGTTTAAATGATCGAGTTGATTAATTAGATCTTTGGACTTAAAGAGTTTTTAAGGTTGATCTTTCGAAACTTAGTGGATTCTACCCCCAAAAATCATTTTGAACAATGATAACCTACGCCCATTTTCAAGAGGACTTTATAGATTTGAGTACAAATTAGCTTTTATCATTTTCCTAATTCCCAAAAATCCAAAAAGATTCTTTTATACTTTTATTTCAATTTTAATTGCTTTTACTAGTTTCAAGCAACAAACCAAACCCCAACTTTTACGAGCTTTGAATTGCATAGTTTAGACCTAGGCTAGCTTTAAAAATCAATTTCCTTCGGTTCCAACAAGAGAGACAACCCGAGGTTCAGCTTGCTGCAATCTTGGAATTTAATTATTTTGACCGGTTTCCAAGGTTGATTCTAGGATCGAACGACAGAGCCGCGATCAACAAGATAGGCATAGGTCTTTCCTTATAAGAAATTCCAATTGTACTTGAATTTCTTGCATGGGAACCTTGTGTGTATCATTACAACGATATCTTCTCAACATAGAAACATTAAACACATCGTGCAACTTGATCAATTTTTTAGGAAGAGCTAACTTACAAGCTGTTGGTCCAATTCTCTGAAGAATTTTGTAGGGACCAATGTAGGGTGGGTTGAGCTTCTTTCTTCCCAAACTGAAGTATTTTTTTTCCATGGTGATACTTTCAAAAATACCTTATCCCCTGCCTAATAATCAATATATTTCCTTTATAAATATCAACGGCTACTTTTAATCTTTGTTGAATAATTTGAAGTTTCTCTTTAATATCATTTACAATATCAAGCCTAATCATCTTTTTTTCACTTAATTCAGTCTAATAAATCAAAGTTCTGTACTTTCTACCATATAGTGCTTCATGCCAATACTAGTTTGATAATTGTTCTTATAAGCAAACTCCATCAAAGAAAGATATTTATCCCAACTTCCAGGGAATTCTAACACACAACCCGAAGCATATCTTCCAATACTTGAATAACCCGTTCAGATTGTCCATCTATATAGGGGTGGAAAGTAGTACTAAAACTGAGTCGGGTACCAAAGTCATTTGTAGACTTTTCCAAAATCTCAAAGTAAATTGAGAATCACGATCAAAAATAATAGACAATGGTACCCCATACAATCTCACTATCTCATTCATATATATATCTGCCACCTTATCCATTGGATAGTCAGGATGAACGGGTATGAAATGAGTAGACTTGGTGAACCTATCCACAATCATCTATACAGCATCATACTTCCTTTTAGTGAGAGGAGGTCCAGTCACAAAATTCATAGTAATGTTATCCCATTTCCATTGAAGAATCGGAATAGGATTCAATAAACCTGATGGAACCTGGTGCTTAGCTTTAACCTACTAACATGTCAAACATTTTGATACATAATCTACAACATCTCGTTTCACACCAGACCATCAGTAATGCTGCTTTAGATCTTGATACATTTTATTTCAACTAGGATGAATTGTGAAGATAGTATTATGGGCCTTATACAATAGCTTCTTCTTCAATTCATCACTAGCTAGCACACACAACCGATCTTTATAATACAAATCACCATCTCCTTTAACAAAAAATCAAGTTGTTTACCTTCCTAAATTGTCAAGATAAGTTGTTGCAACTTATCATCAACTTTCTGAGCATCAATGATCTCCTGTCTCAAAGTAGGCTTAACTTTTAATTAAGCTATTAAAGCCCCATCAGGTACAATTCTCCACTCACCTTGCCGCACTAACAATGCCAAAATGGTATTCTGACTTAAAGCATCAGCCACAACATTAGCCTTACTAGGATGATAGTCTATAATACAGTCATAATATTTAAGTAAGTCTAACCAATGTCGTTATCTTAGGTTAAGTTTTTTTTGAGTAAGTAGGTATTTCATATTTTTATGATTAGTGAAAATCCTACACTTTTCACCATACAAGTAGTGCAGCTAAATTTTCAAAGAAAACACTACTCTGCAAGCTAAAGATCATACGTAGGATAGTTCTGCTTGTGTGGCTTTAGTTGCCTAGATGCATATGCAACGACCTTACCATCTTACATCAAAACATAGCTTAATCCATTTTAGATGCATCACTAAACACAATATATTCCTTACTAGAAGTGAGTTGAGCCAATAGAGGAGCTTCATTAAGCATTCTCTTTAATTGATCAAACCTAACTTGACATCTACTAAACCATTCAAATTTTACTCCTTTTCGTAGCAGTTTAGTCAAAGGAGACGTTATCACTGAAAACCCCTTTACAAACCGATGATAGTAATCAAACAAACCCAAAAAACTTCTCACTTCAGTCACATTTCGTAGCGGCTTTCAGTTAATAATCGCTTCAATCTTACTAGAATCAACTCTAATTTTTTGGGAAGAGACAACATGTCCTAGAAAAGATACTTCCTTAAGCCAAAAATCACACTTTGCTTAGCTTGGCATTCAACTATTTTTCCTACAGAGCCTATAACATAATTAGTAAATGATAAGCACGATCTTGCTCATTCTTAGAATAGATCAGAATATCATCAATGAATACCACAAAAAATTGTTCTATGTAGGGCCTAACTACCATATTCATCATATCCATAAATGTAGCTAGCATATTAGTTAGCCCAAACGGCATCACTAGAATTTATAGTGTCTATACTGGGTTCTAAATGTATTCTTTGGAACATCCACCTCCTTTACTCAAAGCTGATAATACCCTGATCGCAAATCTATCTTTAAAAATACCCCTGCACCTTTTAACTGATCAAACAAGTCTTCTATCCTTGGTAACGGATATTTATTCTTCACCGTAGCCTTGTCTAATTGCCTATAATCAATGTACATTCAGAGAGTACAATCTTTCTCCTTAACAATCTAAACTTGTGCTCCCTAGGTTGCAACACTAGATCCAATAAATCCCTTATCCAGTAGCTCCTATAACTGAACTTTCAACTCCTTTAATTCAGTAGGAGCCATCCTGTATGGTGCTTTAGATATAGGAGCAGTGCCAGTCATAATCTCAATAGATAGCTCCACTTCCCTTTCGGGAGGAAGCCTAGGTAGCTCTTCAGGAAAAACATTCAGAAATTCATTCACCACCGAAATATCTAGCAGTTTTACACTGTTCTTTTTAGAATCTATTACAACAACCAAATAAGCTTAACATCCCTTCCTAAGAAACCTTTGGGCTTCTATAGTAGATATCACACTAGTCAGAGGACCAGTACAGATGCCATATAAAATTGTGATCAGGCTTCTTAAGAACAACAGTCTTAGCTCTACAATCAACAACTACCCGATGCTTAGACAACCAATTCATACCCAAAATCAAGTCGAATTCACAAAAAAGCAACTCAATTACAAATATAACATCCAAACATTAAAAAAAATCTCATCATAAGTTAAGGTTAGTATAGGCCATTCATATATTCTACAAAATTCCTTCTTAATATTTATAAATACAACACACTGTTTAGATATATGATCTTCCAAAAGGTTACACGTCCTTCTTTGGCCATTGAAGTTATCCCAACCTTAACCTTATTTATCATGACCTACACGGATGAAAAACTACCGTGCTAAGTATATGGCTTAGTGGGGAATAATGATGCAAGATAGCAACTACTCATAGCAGTCACCTAACAATCACATGTAATGATTAATGACAATTAAGTGATGGAAAATACATTATAAAATAAAAGTCATGAAGCATCACACAAAAATATTTGAACATGATATTAAGAGATTATTCCAAATATAAGTTTGCATCAAAATAAAACAAATATCTGAACATATACATAATTGCCTACTAATTTCTTCAGATATGGGTGATGGGAACATAACAGAAAATACCTATGATTGGTATCTAAGGAAGAGGCAATAGCCTCTAAAACAAAAGAGACTTAAGTCTCTAAAACAACAGACACTATAATATCTCATAACAGAAGCAACTGCAAAGCCTTCTAGGCATGCCTATTTACCCACAAGTAAGACTTGGCAAGTTAAAACTAATCATCAAAACATCATAATTAAATTTCAAAGTCAAATAAAGAGAAACAATTCATAAGATACAAATTCATTCCATTATGCTTACAATTATAATTTGAAAATGTTTATCATGCACATTTGTATTTAATATGCATTATGATCATATTCGTTTTCAATAATACATCAATGAAAACATTAAAGTATATACACATATCATTTATGATGAGTCTCATATTACTCATATATTGGGTTTCTTAAGCATTAGAGACATCCAAAAAGGTTCAGATGAGATGTGGTAAATATCATAAATGAAAATAATGTCCTAGTTGTGACAAAAGACAAGGTCATGATCGTGACAGACACTTACCATTCATACCTCTACTTCTTTTGTTATATTAATAGAGAAAATTTTCGAATTAGGTTTTAAGATATTATATAAATTTGTTCCTCTCTGTCTTAATTTTCTAATGAAATAAATTTTACACAATTTGGTTAAGTATTCCAAGAGTTATCTCCAAAACACTACAGGATGTTCGAAAACTGGGACAACAGCCAGAACTCAACTTCAAGCCAAATTTCAAAAATCTTAGAGGTAGAATCAGATTTTGGTTCCCTCATCAAAGTCTTATACCAATTTTTTCTAGTTTAATATTAAATTTTAATTATCCAATTTTTAGGTCTACTAACAAAGATATGACCAAATTACAGAAGTTTGTTCACTGCAACCTATCCATCTAGTAAGGTACCCATCAAAGATATGGTTTGTTTCTATATGCACTATAGATTGCCATGCAAATTAAGAAGATGCTCATTATTAGCATATGTGTAATAGTCAAAAGGGTTAAACGAAGTGAAGTTAAGCTTTAGTTAGTGAATTAAACTAAGCTTATATGGGCCTTTTATGAACCACAAAATAGGCAATGTCTAGTGTATTTGCTAACACAATTGGACTCTTTGTAAGCACTTTTTTTATCTCAACATGAATAAATTAATTTTAAATATCAAAAATATAAAGTTAGATAATTAAGACTATACTTTATAACATATTGGTTAAATCAACATAATGAGAACCCTAAAATTGTATACAAGGATATATGTTTCCTTTGATTATGAATCATTTGATAGTTATGAAACTTGTTAGGCTAAAGAGACCAATTCAACCTTTAATGAAAGTATGATTATATTAATGGATTATTAAATCTTGTACGTATTAAGTATGAGACATAATAATAATTCATGAAAGAATGATTTTTTTCTTTAATTAAATTTAACAATGAATTTATAATCATATTATTAAATGAAATATTGATTTAAAATTTTGAAAATTTTAAGTTATTTAAATCTAGTAGGAATTAAGCATTCAGAATGTTGAAACCCTTTGACAAGATCGATGTCGTCATATTTAAATTTTGTAAGTTATGTATAGGGAATGAGATTCCTTAGAAATATCTCCAAAACTAAATTATATAATTGTATGGTTTTATGTAAGGAAAAAAAACGGTATCAAATATTGCATGATACAATATTTATTTATTATATAGTTAAACTTAGTTTAAAAACTTTTCCTTTCTAAGTTCTAAATAAACCAATTAGCAAGATTTTATATTAGATAAAGAATGGTAAGACTTTAACACATTCAAAGTTAGTAGTGATTTTGGGGATGTGATTCTATGTTAAAGCGCATATTATTTAATAAGCTTAGAACTAAATTGGATAATACAAAGTTATAATATATCCAAAATTTTGGATATCATCTTACAAACCCCATTGAATAAATTATTTGTTTCAATGCATGTTATAGGAGAATGATTCTTAAGATAAGTATTTGGAGTTAGATAAAGTTTGAAAAGTTTAAATCTTATGATATTATATCCAAAAAGAGCTAGTTCCTTTGCTTATATAGTTAATGTATAGTTGAAAGGTTACAAGCTGCTCAAAATTCACATTCATGATGAATTTAAAGAGTTTTTTAAATGAAGAAATTATGTTAACTAAGCTTTGAGCTTACAAAAAGGAGCAATATATTATAATTAAGCCCTTAAAGGGGAAACAATTAACTAATTAGGTATGTTACCATTGTTGGCCTAAATTAGATACTATACGAGGAGAAAATATAGTTATAACTTAGCAATCTAGATCCCAATTAATCTTTATTCGGGAACGGACTTATGAGCTTTGCTTTCCATTAGATTTTATCTCATCCAAAAGTTGGTATTGTTTTTCGTTTCATACTTTCTAAACCATATGAAATCTATTTTTCCTTTCCCTCTAAATAGAATAAATGCAGCATATGAAAGTAGTTTCGAAGACACAAGCATATTGCTTAAGGTATTTAATAGTTTTAGCATACTAATTCACAATAAATGGTCATTCTCTCTCATTAAAAAAAGACACATCAAATGTTGGATTGTAGAATAGGTAATCTAAGAGTAGGAGCATTGGAAATAGAGATGATGTTGGTTTTAGGAGCCAATTAACATAATATGCACAAATTTGTCTACATTCCATAGAAGCTATCCCTTTTTTGAATCCTTTGGCTCACTACTAGTCAATTGATAAATGAGGATTTAGAAGATAGATTTTTAGACCAAACGAGATGAGACTAGGGAATTTTTGGAAAATGAGGCCTAAATCAATCATTGTAGGATGTGTCATTGAAGCTCTATGGGGGACACCTCACCCAAATCACTCTATCCATCTAGTTGGAATTTAACTAGTATTTAAGTAAATTGTCAAAGATACAACTTACACTTGTGAAATTACATCCCTAATTCCCTTCAAAAATTATATCACTCTACTTGGCTTACGAAAATGATTGTAAATTTATTGTAAATACAAGAAGGCTAATAAGAGTGTATAAAGACATACTGTTTATAGAGAACAATAATTCACATTTTCAATAATTGAAGATATGATAGTCCTAGAACAACTCTTGTTGGATATGAAGCAATAACAAATTAATATTGGTAATTAAATCAATAGTGATAGATGATAAATTCATATTTAACTATAAATAGACACCCATATTTAACAGTTTTTGCTTGATAATTCATAGTTTTGTTGTATATCTGAACTTAATTCACTCTATGTGTATTTATATGTTATAATTGCCTTCATAGACCAAAAAGAGAAGAATTTGAATGAAATTGTAGCGCGTGGGATGAAGTTTTGAAGCAACTAAGGAAATGATCAAGTATAAAGACAGTGTAAGTATCTATAAAAATGTAAAGATTGAAGAATTTGGTTTCTGGTCGTGTGGAGTTTCACACCTGTGTATAATGAGAAACATGGCCCTGTATGTTGCCCGTGAAGTCTCTATACCTAGGTGAATTTGCGAATTCATGTGTTTTTTATTATAAATGGTCTCTTACATGCCCATATAAGTGACCATGTATATCCCAGAAACCTAAATTTTACTATAAAAGGATGTGAGTAGAGGCAAATTGAAGGGAGCCAAGTTTTGTAATAGTTTTTAAATGTAAGACACCTAAAGAGGTGACAATTTTGATCAATGGAAGAGGAAAACACAAAGTTAACATAAAGAGATCTGATAGAAAGCTACATCAATTCCAAACTTGCAAGAAGATTCAATAGAAGAAAACAAGAGATATAGAATTATGTTTCCTTTGTTTTCTATTAGTTTTTCTTTATGTTTATCTTTTATATCATTTTCTATGGTTAGTAACTAAAAGTTTTTAGTGTCTAGGTGTGATGAAACCTAGTTTGGGATGATAATATGTTCTAATATTTTATTCCAATCAATTATATTGATTGATTTTTTATGATTCAATTATGCGCTTTATTCTTGTTCTAATAAATCTGGAATATTAATACATAATTTGATTTCATCTTATTGAGATTGAGAAATCCTCTTGTATGAATAGATCTATCATAATTGGAAGGAGTTGTATGTAAATGTAGAGATAGGTCGACACAGATCCTCTATATTAGGGTCAAACCTAATAGCTAAATTCATAAATCGATAAAGCAATCTTAGGGATTTTAACTGGAAAGAATTATATTAATTAATTGATGGATTAGTTGTTAATAGTCTCGAGAGAATTATTAACTTAAGATAGGAATTTCCACGGTCCAATAATCATTAATATAATTACATTATAAAAGGTTAATAATTTATTGATTCTTAGGGGGATTCATCACCTGCACACTACTATTTAATATTGGTTTTTCTTCTTATTCTTCTTGTCCTGAGTTCAAAATTGTTTAATCTTAATATTGCTTATTTGTTTAGCTTTATTTTTAATTAAAACCAAAAATCTGATCCTTAGGCTAGATAATAAAAAAAGGGTAACTACTAGTAATTATTGTTTTCATAGGATCGACCTATACTTACCCATGATGGCTATAGCTATCCCGTGCACTTGTGGTAAAATTTCATATTGGTATAGGAATTTTAGTAATCAAGTTTTTGACGACATTTTCGATAGGAACACCTAGATTTTATTACCCTAGCCATTGTTATTTTATTTTGTTTTATTATTTGATCCAAAATCATTTGATCCACAATTATGGAAGTTACCTCAAACTTGTTGCAATTATCCTTAGGCTGACACAATAATCTATACTCAATTTCCAACAATCAGAGATCTTCTGAGACTGAAATTAAACTTCTTTTCTCTAAAGAGACTTGTAGCTCTATGTCTCTAGTTCACAACGAATCAAACCTCACCTCATTTGGACATCTACAACTCAAGTAATGCCCAAAGAAACATATTAATCTTTGCTGAAAATTTCCCCTTCGCCGCGGCAAACATGCTGCCTTCGCCGCGGCAAAAGCACCTCCTTCGCCGCGGCGAACGCACGTCTCGCCGCGTCACAGAACCACTTGCCTCGGCGAATGATTTATATCCAAATTAATTAACGCGCCGCGGCGAGTTCAAATGTTCTTGAGCTCGTCGCGGCGAACAACCCCGAATCCCAGATTTTTTTGCAGATTCGCGACAGAAACTCACTCAAATCCGTTCCCAAGCTTTCCTAAACACTAGATCGACACTTCTACCTCATTTCTACACTCA
>JANKOD010000004.1:16371298-16383014 GCA_026284645.1 Erythroxylum acuminatum | reverse complement strand
ACGCCTATCCACGCATCAACCGGAACCCCGCAACTCGCGACGAACTGCTCACGGTGGAAGACGACTGCGAAAACAAAACAAGAAAAAACAAGTAAAAATAACTTCCCAGGGAACCCCGAAGGGAACCCTGGGTGGCGACTTCCGATTCCCTCTTCTCTCCTCTCTCGGTCGGCTCTCTCTCTTCTCTCGCCGAAGGTGTTTCTGTGTTGTCTCTCCGCTCTCTCCGTTTCTGTCTGAATGCCCCCCGAAACCTAATTCAGCAAGTTTATATAACGGATGGTCCACGGGCCGGGTCGCACAGTGAGACAAAATTTCTATTTTTGGGTCGGGTATCCGACATTCGTCGCGACTAATGAATAATGTTCGTCGCGACGCATAAAAGATGGTCACTCGTCGCGACGAATTAATTTATGCCTAATAAATTCGTTGCGACGAATGGGAGTGCTGGTTCGTCCCGACGTCTGGAATTGTTCGTCGCGACGAGCGTTCTTCTGGATGCGGAGTGATTCGCCGCGGCGAGGTGATTGTTGACTTTTTGATCCTCTTGACTCCTTTTTCTCCTGCAATATAAAATAACAATTTGCAGTATCAATTGTCCTTAGAAAAATTATAATGCAATTAATGTCAATTTGCACAATTTTACTAACAAATTGCATAAAACATAAGCTCACCGCAAGGGACTAATTTAAGCACAAAATCACGAATTAAGAGTCAAGAAGTACATTAAAAACCATAAAAGTGTAGCCAATTTATATGATAAACTTGGGTTCAATCAGCAAGTTAACATCAAGGGCGTGTGATGAAGAGGTCATTTTTAGAATTTATAATTTCATTAATCATTCTCTTAAATTTATAGATGTATCTAGACATAGTCAGTCTTGTAATTTGCCTGATATTCTGCAGGACTATGTAAGAAAAGGCTCACTGGAACCTTCATAAGTTTAACAGAAAAAAAATGTAGCATAAAGTGACAAAAGGTAACGTACATGCAGGTCATGAAATCGATGATAAGGCTATAAAAACATAATCTATATAAGCCAACTTGAGCTTAAAATGTACGTCGAGCAAACAACATTAAACAAGCATTAAATAAGAGGTAACCCATAAATTAGTTTAGTTTTTTCTTAAATTTCATGTTCTTTTACTTTTGCTTTAATTTTAGTATAGAATTTATTTAAGTTTTTAGTTTTTGTGTGTTTTTAGGATGGAAACAATTGAGAATCTAATGAGATTGTGCATTATTGATGTGTAGGTTATGAGTGTTTATGTGTTATAATGCTAAAGTGCAAAATTTGTACATTTGATCATCTAATTTTTAAGTTGCACATGTTTACAAAGAGTTATACGCTCTCTAGACATGCTAGTGTAGACTTACATAGTTAGATACACTCACGTGTAAATAATCACGTAAGTATGGTGAAAAGTTGCGGTTCAATGACCTACATAGTCAACTACATGGTCATGTAATAGACCATGTAAGTTCGCAATACACCTTAAAAAAGCCCTAAACCTTCCAATTTCTCATTTTTACTTTTTGCCTCTCACTCCCCACCATCGTCTTCCAATCTCTTGTCCAATTTTTTATGTTTTTATCCCAAATTAGTGATACTTACGTAAGTTTTCATATTGTTTTCACTTGTTTATGCTTGATTCACTAAGTGTTTTGCACTATTTAGGGAAGTTATTCCCAAAAACACTAAAATTAAGAATTTGGGATTTTGTGCAAATTTGTGTAAATTATTATTGATTGTGGTTTAATAGTTGAATATTATCATCACCCATTGGATTTAATGATTTGATTTGATTAATTGCATATGAATGGGGTGAAAATTCAACTTGAATTGCAAAATTGTGCGATTATTGCTCACAAATTGTTTAATTGTGACTTTTTGCGTGAAATTAGGTTAATTAGTTGTTTTTATGTTAATTGAAGTTGGGTTTGTGTTTAATTGCATGTAAATTGTGTGTTTTGCATGAATTTAATGTTCAATTTTGTTAATTTTTTATAATTGTTATATTAGGATTTTTAATTTTAAAGTTAGGGTTAAAGACATGATTCGATAATTAGGATTAATCTTAATTCTTAATTACAATATGTTTAGTTTTAATTTTGTGACTTATTAAGATGTTAGTTAATTTTTTAATTAATTAATTAATATTCCTTTTATGTTGTTTTATTTATTTATTTATTTTATATTATTTGTTTATAGTTTTGTTATGAGTTTAGTTTTTTTTTTTATAGTTCATTTTCATGCTTCTTTAATTACTGAGCATAATACAATTTAAGTGTGGGGAAAAAGGGTTTCCCATAATTTATTTTCAATTTTCTCAAACTTAGTTAAAATTTTATTCATAATGACAAGACCACATCACTAAAAGGAAGTTCCATGGAAGTGATGGTGAGGAGAGGGGTCCTCTACTCTACAGACCCGAGAGGAACTCACTCAGTGTATCCATTCGAGCGACCTTCGATGCTATTATTCAATGCGGCAGGACATGAAGAGTAATATCAGCGTCTAAAGGATAAGATGTTTGTCACAGGACGACATATAGATTAGGAGGCATTAGAGTCTAGAGCATGTTGGAATAGTGCAACAAATTTGGGAGATGGTCAACATCAATGCTTGGCCCATATTATTCGAGATCGTGGAGCACTCCTACTAGGAGTTGACTCTGGATGTGCTCTCCACTTTCTTCGTAAAGAAGGGCCGCCACGATTGGTACAAGCCAAACACCGTTCAATCAAAGGATCACTTGTAAAATTATCATATGAATTTATGTAGAAATACAAATAATTCTAGAAATAAATTATCATAACATGTCAATTTAGTGAATTTATTTTCTAACAAATACTCATATTTAAGTATCCCTATATCTTAATCAATAAAATTAACTATTTCCTTTGTAAGGAAAAAATATAACGTATACTAATATTTTTATGATATATTAATATTCATTTCAAACTAACAATGAGTAAATAAAGAACAATACATAAATATAATATGAATCTCATAATTATAAATTCAACATAATATCATTTACAATGAACATTTGTCTCATACACTATTTTATATATCAGTTTATTAAAAGTATCGAGTTTAACAAACAGAGAGTTAGAGACCTTCAATTCGAACAGATGACAAGTTCAATTTAATGTTTTAATCCCTCACCAACAAAATCCTTAACCTGCTTAACCACTGAGCTAGGCAGTTGCAGGGCAACTTTATTCGTCACATTATCTTCTGATTCTAACACCATTGACACTATTTATTACGCTTCACTGCTCAATACCTGTACCAGTGTCAGAAATTTTAGCTTTTTCTTAACTGATATAACATTATATGTTTGTACAAGAGGTTGTCTTATATATAAACTTCTGTGGGGAGCATAAAACATAAATTACCGTGAACGGGATAGGCACCAAATGTTAATGAGGATATGCTTCATCATTCACATTCTGTTATTTAAGGAAATACATAATACAGATGTTGCCCGAACTCTTATACATAAATTGTACTTTCTATATTTCACCGAGCCTGTTAAAGACTCACGATCCAAAAGAAGAAAAGCTTTTCTATCTGCACTGCGTTTTCCATAATAATTGGCTGAAGCAGCTTGCAACGAGAAGATAAAACCTCCATGATTCATGTTCAGAATTCTGTCTAACGAAATCTTGAAACTAGGAACTGTGAATTTCAAGAAGAAATAAGCACCGACTCATATGAATAGTTACAGCATCTACAGGACATGCGCAAATATATGCTCCTTATTATCCCCAAGAAGGAAAAAAGAATAATTCCGTTTGGTGCAGACATGCATCCAGGAACTCATCCGACTTTTCCTATTTATTCCAAGCAGGACCTAGGATTGTCTTCCACTATCAAAGAAAAAATAGCAAAGTCCTTCAGTCCAACGAGTTGGTTACCTCTTTGAGCAGGAAAAGGACATTGGCATATGTTTTAAGCTAGAAACATCAAACAACTCCATAAACCTTTGATCTGAAACCCTGGCCTTGGCAGCTGCAAACCGCTGGTATTCATCAAAGATCGATGACAGGCACCATCTTTGCAATTTTCTCAAGCAACCTACCACACAACCGGTTCGGTGCTGGAAAACAGAAAAGAATGCTTCCGTGTTCAATATATTGAGCTTGGTTTATATAGTGTACATATATAGTCATTGTTAGGACCAATAACAGAAACAGAAACATAAATAAGCCTAGGATATGGAGAGTATACTCGAGGAGAAAGAAAGAGAGGGCTGAGAGGAATGAGTTAATTAGTTAGAGTTAGTTAATAGTGAGGGGCTGAATTGGCACAAGGGTGGGATTATAACAAAATGTATGGATGGGTAGTTGAAAGGGGGAGAGGGAGCAGAGAAAGGGGACATTCGGGAAGAAAGGAGAGAGAAGAGTGATACCATAGACAGAGAGAATCTGTATTCTCTCTGAGGAGCTATATTCAACTCTAGAAGAAGAGGTGTTCAGTAGAATCACCTTGTAATAGCAGTAGAGATCTTTTATTATAATCAATAATATACACTATCTCTAGCATACTAAGCTAGAGTTCTATCAGTCATGCATCAATGGTCGACATACCTTTCCCCGTTTACAATGAATCAAAACTGGGTGATTCCTCACATCTGCATTATGTAAATAAAGGGATAAGTATAATCCTATCTATATAAAACTACCAAGCCATATTTCATGTATGATCCAGTATAGTTATTACCAAGAACAACTTTCAGTGCTTCACGAATTGTGTCCTCTGGGATGTTTACAAAAGGTTCCTGCAATACATCGACGATATACGTTACTTGGCTAAATACTGATATTTTCAATTGAAGTCAAAAATCACATAGAAGGAAGATAAAATTGGCCGTTCAGTAATCAGGCCTAAAACACCAAGAACTTATCTATCAAATTAATTCAATCAGACAACTGCAATACAATTTGATCAACTAAGTCTACCATTTGGTCCATAGGTACACATTGTTCTACTCACTCGGATGAAGATGAAAAAAGAACAGCCTGGCTGTGTATTGTTACATAAGGAAGCATGTTTTCTAATATAATAAGTTCAGCGAAAAATCAAGTCTTCGTGGGACCATAATGCTCCAACAACTGTCCCACGATAACAATCCATTCAATGTGTGAGATAAGCACATCTTAGGTCATGATAGCTCAGTCACTATCATGTGCAGTGACAAAAGGTCTCAAACAAACGAAATTTACGTATTCACAAATATTCCAATTTAAGTGGCAAATGCATGCACATTTTTTTTATTAGAAGTAACCAGGAAAGATGCCAGAAGGCTAACAAAATTCCATTGTAATCTCTACTAATCAGAAGAATCATATGACAGTCATGAGCCAGAACTAAGGGCAGGAAAGGAACACCCAAATTAGACGGGGGAAGTGAGGAGCATACTCAATAACATTTAAATGAAAATGAACACCAAAATTGTTGAAAAGGGTAAAGATTATAGAAATGATGTTATAAGTCTAACAGATGCATAAAAAAGACTGCAATTAACTAGATAGGACAAAATTGGAAATGCATATCCTTCCAAATGCAGCAAACAAGGAGACATTGATGTCATAATTTAGAATCCAAATCATGCAGTTCCCATCAGGAATAGAAAATTAATTAACTGAGCGACCGATATACTCCCTCAACATAAAATGGTCAGCCTGCTTATCATATAAGTTGCTTGTTCACTAAAATCAAGTAACCTGAATCATTATACACTTGCAGCTTTGAGTCTCGTAAGCAGTTTCTTATGAGGCATTTTCTTTTTCCACACATACAGGAGAATATATGATTGACGGCTAAAAATCATCTAATGCAAATTTTCCATATTATATCAAGAATTCCAGAAATAAAATGGTCAGTTTCAAACAGGAATTATACTGATCAACTGTAACAATTCAAGAAGAATGAGTTGGTAATTTCTTTATTTCAGCTTCAATCAATTCCTAAAATCTGCTAAATTTAATTGTCAAACTTCTCATGTCCAGCTTCTAATAGCAACAACCACTTGAGTTGCTCAGAATCATGAGACCGAAGCTGAGAAAGCAAATCGAAGTATACAAGAATAAAGTAAAGTAACTGATAAAGGATCAATGTACCAACTTGTGAACAAGGTAATGGGCTGATAAGATAAATGTTAGAAGTCCGCTGCATTGTTTTCTCTTTCATAATCAAGCTAAATTTAACTTAAATAGGAAAAGGACTGAGAGTTAGCATCCTCTAAGCGCATGGAGTAATAAAGAACATCATATACATTGAAACAGATCAAAATTCAGAATTACTCATAAATATCATTGCCCACAGAACAAGAGAGCAAGAGCATTTTGCTCTGTAGTCTGTTTTCTTACTTTTACAACATTTAACAATTTGAGTTCCCTGGGAATTTGCAGGGCAGAAGAGAAAATGCTTAGGTAGGTCAATCGAATTTTCCCAAATGTTGGTACAATATCAGCAAATAAACTAGCGTCCAAAAGGGAGTAAGGTGTTAAGGCTGCAGATTTAGAAGTTCCATCAAAACGTTGAACGGGTGAGAATGAAAAAAGAAAATGTGGGGAAATAAAAGATAACATAGAAAGAATATGGTCCCCATTTATGAATGCTCCGTCACATATTGCTAAATTGGACAAAACAGTCATTGAAAAATCAAACGAGTAACTGGATGTGATAATGACCATTTACGATAAAAGGCAAATTGTGCGTCATCACAAATGACTCTACTGCCTGAGAATCCCATTCTTCTTACCGATTTCTTCCGCTTGTTAAATATTTTACGAACTTTTGAGGACTACAAAGCTACAGGTACTGGTTACCGTATCAGTAGGAAACTGCGACAAGTATTAGCAGTAGAAAAGAAAAGGCAGAAAAAGATAGATATAGGAAGCACTAAATAAAAGGGGCAAACAATGAATATATATATATATATATATAATAAAGCATTTAACAATGCAAGACCTAAACATTAAAATCAGTAACATTTTCAAGACTACGTGAGGTTGAGCGAAACACTTGGGAGTTCTAGCAAAATCCAAGCAATAAATGGTAAGTAAGAACAGAGAGCGTGATATCATTACGTCTTTTTCCCGTGGCCCACCCCACACTATATATAGGAGACGAGACACCAATAGAATCCACAGAGAACAATGTTACATATGTATAAATATGTACTGTACACGTTAACAAAGAATATTTATTTAAATAAAGCCAGTCTCTAATTAATCCTAATAATATCAATAAGACGCGAACCATTAACAAGCTTTTTGACCGGCAACAACAAGAACTGAACTGCATTGACTACATTTGAAACAGAAATAAAAAGGCAATAAAAGGGAGTAGAATTTCTGCAGAAAGAAACAAAGGAAAGTGTCAATAATTGTTTTAGACCTTATAGCCTTCAATTCCGAACTGAAAAAGTCTGATCCCATTGGCCTTGAGAAACTCCATGTTTGCCTCTGGATATGGCTCGGGACATAGACATCTACACCAAATAAAGGAACGAAGGAACCCTAAATTTTTAACTGATTATTTGAACCCTACAACATATTGTTTCTTACAGATAAGGTGAAAAGAAAAGAAGGCTTACATGATGGAGCGGAGAGAAAGCGTCTGGAGAAAGGAGAAGTTAGCGGAGTCAGGAAAGCCGGACCTGAAGACGCCATTATCAACCATGGAGAAATTGAGAGGAGGGATAAGGTTGAGGTCATCGGAAAGATCGCGGTGATTGACGACCGCGACTTCGATAGTCCTGCACATGGTGTCAGCAGCATCACCGTGAGCGCCGGCGGCGTGGTGGTCCACTTTCATGGATGGATTTCTTTGAACAGAGATAGGAATCAGGAGGTATGTTCTGTTTGGGTATTGATTTGTTTTGCTTTTTTATTTTTATTTTGTTTTTGCTTTCGACAGTTGAACTGAAAATCAAGAAAAGTGAAAAGATGCTACTCCCTCCCTAAAGTTGAGAAGTTATTTGTACAACGAGGGGGGTGCGGTGGGGGGGATTTTGAAGACAAAAAGAAAAACAAGTAAAAAGGCAAAACATGAGCAAAAATTAGGACGGCAAGGTGCGTGCTGCGTAGGAAAACTAAAATAGCAACTAAAAAGGTGCTCAGTGATTGTGTAAATTAATATAATAAGAAAACTGAAGCAAATATAAGCGTATATTGTTAACGTGGTGGCGTCGCATGCAATGAGTCAGTATGAATTGCGTTACACACGCCTTCTTTCAGTTTTCTAAAAAAACTGTAATTATCCATAAAAATTTTAAATTGATAATTTTTTTTATTTTAATATTTTTTTTGCTAATATTACCGATTAATTTTATTTAACAATATTTTTAATTATTTTTTAAATTTTATTACATATTATTTTAAATTTATTAATTCTTTAACCGTTTAAAAATTTAAATTCGATGTAATTTTAAGTCCTAATTTTAAAATATTTATAAAATCGGACATTTCCTGGTTTTGCTGGAGCGTACAAACAATCGCGCTTCTACTCTTCACAGTCCAAGCTTCTCCCTTCGACTTTTCCTACTAACAACGATACGGAAGGGAGTGTTAGTCTACACACACGTTTCACTAATCACATCTAGCATCGTTCCAAAATCACCATCGACCACCACATACAGACCCGAGAAACACCTAATGACAATCCAGTTGCATTGAAATGATTTACTGATATTTTAAAATGGAAAGGGGAATAAAGAGAACATTCTGGAGAATATGCGATGGGGGAGAGAGAATAAGAATATATATAGTGAATAGTGGAAGGCTTACTTAATTGTTATTGTCGTGAAGTGGCGTGGCGCAACGTACTTTTGAACTGAAAGCTAGTGGGGCATGGGTGCAATTTCGCTCAGAGTTTGTTTATCATTCAAACGGTTCGCCTGTGTCTTTTTCCGTATTCGAATTTTAGGAAATAAGGCCGAGATCCAAAATCTAGCAGTAGTTAAATAACTATAAATTTTTTAATATTTAGTTTTTTAAAGTTAAAATTACTTCAATTCTACAAAATGATTAATAATTAAATCATAATAAATTCTAATTTGTATCTTATTCCAAAGCTTGATAATTTTTTGTTGTATCATTCGATCTATTTCGGAAACTGACTATCTCAACCATTGTAGTCGTACAAGTATCGAACCTCTAACAATATTCACATAATGAGTTAGGAAAACTTTGTAATTATTGCAATATCTCAATTCATAACTCTTTATCTAATGTTTTCAATTAGTTTTGAAGTTTTCTATTGAATAAGCAAGTTCTCTTGTGACATATTAATTCATCAACTCTTGTTGCCCAAATTAATCAGATTATTTTTAACTCAATCTTTCGATTTATTGCCAAAGTATGAACATGCACCATTAACACATCAAAGAAATTGTATTGAATCAATAAATATTATCATAAAGTAACTTAAGAACAAACTCTAATATGGAAATTTAGAATATCATAAACGTATGACATTTGGAAATTCAGTTTATACAACAAGTAATACAAAAAAAACCAAAGAGAAAGAAAGAAAATCCCTATTAAGAGCTTGATTTGAAAAATTAGAAATCTAGACATCCTTCTCGATCTTTCTTGTCTAATACATTTGTATCACTTGATGAAAAGTTTTGCTATTTTCAAAGATTAGTAAGATTTATTTATCAAGACACCACTTTTTAATTTCCTTTAATGTTAACTGATAAGTTGTTATTCTTGATATATTTTAGCTCTATTTTGTCATTGTTTTTTGTATTGAATGATGTTAAACTACCTTTAGTCATTGTAAATTTGGAACTGCTTCTTTGTTTTAAGTGTTTGTAGATTTTATGGGAGAAAAATGAAGATAACTAGAGGAAAGCACGGTCTACCTGTGTAAAGAGACACAACCCGTGTAAAGTTTGCCAATAAGAGGGAGATTTCAATGAAGATCCGAGGAGTACACGGTCAGGCCGTGTAAATTAACATTGACAGTGCGTTCCAATAACGAAAAGGCAACCAGACCAGAGAAGAACACAGTTTGCCTGTGTATTGCCACACGGCCCGTGTACGACAGATCTGATGATTTTTCCAATAGTTAAAAAGGCAGTTTATCGTTTTTTTAGGGGGGAGACTTGAAGATTGAGAAGGAAGATTAAAGAATCAACTAGAGTTCTTTCTCCTCCTCTTTTACTTGTTATTTGTCTTGGATGTTCATGTTTATGATTTTACTCTTTAGTTGAATTTGGTCACTACTCTGTAAATTTTCTTATTCTAGGATGTTTGTTTCAATTTGGGATTTATGTATTAAACCTTATGCCTTTACTTCTAAATTCAATGTTGTCTTGATTTTATTATAGTATTTTGATCTAATGATGATTTGATCTATCTAATCTGGGGCTTCTTATTGAATGTTGATAGATGTTAAACTAAGTACTAAAAAGTGATGTTTAATGTCTGAATTACTAAATTAGACTTAATTGAAAGAACATCTAGAAATAGGATTCTTCATTAAGAGTATTTGAGATTAACCATTGTGTGCATTGGGTTGGATTCAATTTTAGTCTAGGAAACTAGTTTAAAAATTGGAATCAACACGGCAATTACTTCAAAAGAATTAATTGATAAGAGTGGGTTAATGTGCTTAGATCAATATTTTATTTCATAAGGATGGCATGAATTCTTTGTTGGAATAAATTCCTAGAGTATTAGGTTAAATTATGTTAATCGTGTATTGATATTTCCTTTACAAATGAATTTTTATATTCAATGGCTTAGCAAATTTAGAGGGATAAATTTAGTATTTTGACCTAGTCCTTGTGGATTGACACTTGATTGCTTCAACTAATGTATACTTGCGAAGCTTATCAAGTTTTTGGCACCATTATCAGGGACTTACATCAAATATTGAATTTTTCTGAACAAAGTTGACTAAGCTTTACTAAATTCTATTCTAATTATAGTCATGAATGGAGATTTATATGGAATATATTTTCACAACCACATTTGATCCTGAGATCGAAAGAACGTACCACTGGAGAAAGAGACAGAGGTTTGTGAATATGAGGAAGGCGACAACTGCCAGCAGTAGCAATACGAAGGCAGAAGGAGTAGGACCACGACTCCGTGATTATGTAGAGCCTGGGCTTCAAGAAAAAACTTCGGGGATTCGGAATCCAAATGTGGAAGCAAATAATTTCGAGCTGAAACTAGCCTTTATCTCTATGGTGCAACAGTCGCAATTTGGAGGGTCACCTGTTGAGGATCCAAATATGCACTTAACGGTATTCCTTGAAGTTTATGACACTCTGGAAATGAATGGAGTCACCCCAGATGCAATTTGTCTCCGCCTTTTCCCATTCTCTTTAAGGGATAAGGCAAGAGCATGGCTTCATTCACTTTCAATTGGATCTATTACTACATGGGATCAACTTTCTAGGACGTTCTTAGCCAAGTATTTTCCCCCAAGGAAAATGGAAAATCTCAGAAATCAAATCTCAACATTCCAACAAAAAGATGATGAGACGTTGTATAAAGCATGGGAGCGTTATAAAGATTTACTTCGATTGTGTCCATGTTGGAGTTATGTAAATATAGTGCCCTGGAAAGCAAGTGTATTTACATGTAACTTTATCTTCTTCAGTTGCAGTTTTGTAATGAAAATATTTATTATTAATAAAACAAAAGAGTTTGGTTTTATCTGTATGAGCATTATATATCTGG
>JANKOD010000004.1:16324121-16334486 GCA_026284645.1 Erythroxylum acuminatum | reverse complement strand
ATGAAAATATATAAGTGTATACGTGAGTTGATAAATTCTTTAGAGATGATCAAGAAAATGGTTTTTGAGTTGAAGAATAGTTGTAAAATGATGATCTGAGATGGGAATGAGTGTTTAAATGGAAGTTGAGAGGAAACATGGAGATTGAGAATGAAAGTTGGAAATGCAGAAAGTTGATAGAGCATGAATAAGACGAACCATGAATTTTTGGTTTTTGATGGTTCTTGGTTAAATTTGCATTTTTAGGAATAGTATGAATTGTGGTGAATGAGTTTAATGAAATGGAGTAGAAAAAACTAGAAATAAAAATTTGAAGTGTTGTATTTTAGAGAAAGAAATCTGGAAATTTCGGGGAAGGAATAGTAACAGAGTTGAATTTTGATCTAAAACTTCCGTGAATTTACTGTACCGATATAGATATATTTTGATAAAATGGTCTTCACAAAAGTTGTAGATCTTTCTTTTATCTTTCCATTGATATAAATTTTGTAAATTTTGTAGTTCTAGATCAAAAGTTATGGAGGTTTGAAGTTGAGATGTTGGTGGAGAAGATGAAGGGGGGTTGTACCGTCGTGCATAAGCGCGACAGTGACATTTAAAGTCAAGCAATTTGCACCACATAAGCACGACGGTGGCATTGAGATAGTGAAAAACATGGGGTTTTGAGGATTTTGTAAATGCACCATCATGCATAAGCATGACGGTGACTTTTGAGATAAAGGGAAAATGCATCGTCGTGCATAAGCACGATTGTGCATTTAAGGTTTTCCTTTTACTGAACAGTCTTGCTTCTTTTTACCATAACTTCTTCTCTAGACTTTCAAATGATTTTATTCTTGAACCATTGGACTCATAAGACATTGCTCTACATCTCTACCAAAAATCATAGTCATCTAAAATGAACTGAGAAAGATTGAGTGAAAAACGTGGGACGGGTACAGTGAGTGTGCTCTTAAATAATATGAACAGGTGTTATTCCACTAAACATACTTCAGTGTTTTGATTATATTTGGAATGATAGGATTCCAAATGAGATGATTTTTTATTTTAAATAAACTAGAGATATAGGCCTACAAATTGTCTTAAGAAAAGTCAAATTATGTTTCAGTCTTTAAGATGTTGAATTTCTGGATGGAAGTTGTGCATAGTACACTATTTTTTAGTATGAACAACCCGATAATTTTTTAGGCATATCTTCCAAATTACTGAACCAAATTGAGTGATTTTGGTGTCAATGGAAAGATAAGACATATAGGAACACTTTTCTAGAAGAGAGTTTGACCAAATTACCTCATTTTCACCTTCTAATTAAATGTGAACAGTAAACCTGAATGGGGTGTCTTGGAAAAATCTAAAGTGATTCAATGAGAAATGAATTGTGATTTTAATGGTTTTAGTGAGGCATAAACCTAAGTATAAATTATACTTAGATGAGTTTTTGACATGAGATTGATTTTGTGACGGAATTGATGGTAAGATACCCAGGATTGTCATGAACATGCATCGTACATATTTTATTTCATTCATGTGCATTATTAAACTACTTCTTTCTTCTTGTTTCTTGATCTTTGAAGAATCAGTTATTCAGTTGAGCTCTGTAACTAACTCAAGCTGATTAGTCACCCGACGTCGTATCAGTTCTTCCGTCTAAGTTTCTTCCAACTGATGTTTCTTCCGTCTCATTTCTATCGTCTCACTTTCGGTTTGCGCTTCCGTCTCACTTTTATCTTCGCGCTTCCGTCTCACTTTTGGCTTTGCGCTTTCGTCTCACTTTCTTTCTGCTTCCGTCTGATTATTTAGTCTTCATCAAAATCACTAAACGTGACGTAATTTTGACTTAACAGTAGGTCTTTTCACTACGTGAGAATTAGTAATTTTTATGGCTTACCTTAGGTGTGCTTCCACCATCAAAAGGATTTTCACCTTGTTTTTTTTCTCAGTAAACTCAAATAAAGGAGTATGTACCACTATCAATTGGGATCTTTTTCAACTTAGAAGTTTGATGTGGTTGTAAAAATTACCATGGTGCCATCATTTGAATTATATAACATTATTTTGCTGATGTTAAAGGAAATCTCCTCAGTTTTTCTTCATTGACTTGTTCATTATGCTAACTTCATTAGGGTGGCTTATAAAGGACTTTTTAATTTATGACATGCTCGTCTTTTCATTAGCCTTGGAGGACTATCATGTTTATAACCTTATCCTTAGAGGACTTAAGGGTGACTTGAGGGTGAGTATCTATATTGCCTATCTGGAGTATGCAACCACTACCTCCTGTCTTCTCATGTGCTTTTTCTAACAATCCTATAAAATAATTGACCTAATTGTCTCTTCTTAAACAAAGCCCTCAAGCATTTCATTGCCCAAAGTTTTGGTGATTCAAATATATCTATCTATATTCTCTTATCTAGGTCCTTGAAATATAAGTTTAGGTGGGGCCAAAGGGATCTTTTTTTTTGTCCAAAAATACTTTATCATTTTGCTTAGCAATGCCTTTAGCTAAGGCAGATCTACATTCCCATTATAAAGTTTGTGATTATGTCTACTATCACTCCCCCTTCTTATTGGTTTTGCTACGTCAATGCTCCCACATCCATCTTCCTTTAATTAGCTCTACTTGACAACTCAGATGGTACAAACATGTTTAGAGGTATTAAGATTTTATAGTCAATCTTTTAGGATAAGCAACATTACAATCCCTTCAAGGCTGTCTCATTAAATCCCTTGTATATTGATTTATAGGAGCAGTATAATCCCTCAAGGTTGTCTTATTGAGTCCCTTGTATATTGGTTTATATGTTGTTTTTTGTAGGTATAGAAACCATTACTTCATAACAATTTGGTTAGGACCCATATTTACTACTACCACTATGCAAAAATCATCACTATACGCTAATAATTGCTAGAAGGGGCCTGTATGTCCTTATGACTATCGAACCCTTTGGACCTGGCTCTTTGTGCACTTGTATTGCTAAGAAATAGTTGGATGGCAAGACCTTTGTTTTGCTTCTTGTAGTCCTTAGTGTCAATATCCTCTTATCTCTTTGGATTAAATGTTTTTTGCACTTAATTAAGTTTTTTTTCAGACTTTTAAGCAAACATTAGAGTTTCATCCAACAAAATAATCTTGATTCCTAAATCAATACAAGTACGAAGAGATAAAATGTTTAGAGTTAGAGAGATGCATTATTCTATTTCTAAATATGTTTTCTCCGTTATAAAAAAAAGTTATATGACTTAGGGTGAACAGGTGAGGTCCTTCCTTATTTTAAGGGAAAGAAGGGGATAAATAGTAAAGTGAGTGAAAATAAGATGTTTTGAGGATTAGTTATTGTAAGTTGAGTTGGAGTGTCAATGATATACATTAGGGGTATTAATAGTGATGTATTATACTTATTCCACTGTATAGCAAAGAACCATATGAAATTTTTAGTTCATTCAAATGTGCAAGGGTAAAGAAACACAAAAAGAATCTTTTCGAGGACAAAGTTGGTGTATATAATGAACTTCCTCTGCAAATTTGTAGTTGTCAAGAGAGTGGATGTATTTTCCTACTAATTATATGAAGCGTTAAACTGCAGATGTATATTTTTCAATTCCAAGGCTGCACTCTTTTCCGTACAAGTATATATGTTTTACTACTTGCTACATGTGCTTTACCAAGTGGTTTGGGCCGGGACCCTCACTGGCGAGGTATTGTCCCCTTTGGCCGCCAAGTCCTTTAGTGAACCCTATCCCCTCTTGGGGGCATGCGGGAGTCGAACCTATGACCTCAGGGATTTGTTGCGTTGAGACGCACGCCTCTCACCATTGGGCTACGTATGGTTGGGTCGGTCGTGCAGGGCCCGAGCCCAGTCATAATGTCCCATGGGCCGATCGGTCCATCCTTCAAAGATCAGTCTCATACTCAATGGCTATGTCGAACCCAGGCCCGATCCATGCGCCCCTTAGCCCGTCCGCATGTGAGAGACTCCCATGCACACGTAAAGACCTAAACCTAGTTGTTGCTCCATATATAAGGTAAAGTTATACCGTAACAAAGGTACGCAATCATAACCTAGCCTTCTCTGTATTCAATAGCCTCACCTTCACCAAAAGACTAACTTGAGCGTCGGAGGGGCTAATCGGGACACAACCCCCGACGTGCCTTCTTTGTTTTGCAGGGATCTCAGCGTCTAAATCACTACAGAAAGCGGTCAACCCATGGATCCAAACGGCAACGTTCAGTTCCGTCAGAATCTGGCAGAACCACCAAGCAAGTTGGTTCCTTGTTAAATTAATAACAGGCTAGTAGGCAAAGTGGCTGGAGTAGTCAAAATTTTTGTTGGATTAACTAATCTAGCTACCTTTGGGCGAACATATTATGTATTGAAAACATTTTTATCATGCAAGTTGGATTCATTTGTAAAATGGAGCATAAGATCGATACTGGTTAGATTCTTTTCCCATTATGCCAATTCAGTTATGTATGATATGGACAACTATATACGGTTTCTCACTGGGCTCAGTTGCCATCTTCAAAAAAGCTGATTCGTATCAACAAATTTTCACTTATGTTTGATAAATGTTTAACGATGTAATATAAAGAATAAGAGAACTACCAATTCTTCCAACCCAATAATAATTCATTGGACTATTTATGTAGAGAAGAACTAAAGTGAATGTCCTTCTTAAGCTTATACAGCTAGCACATACTTGTACATATGGAGCAGGAGGAACTCTTTTTTAAGTTGGTCAAACATAAATTATATGTAACTGGATGCATTAACTATAACGCTGGACTCAATAATGGAGGCACTAATATATCGATGAGTATTGTGCTGATAACATTACATAAACTTTTTTAGGACATTCTTAACCAGATAATCGGAAATGATTTGATTCGTTCTCTGGGTA
Organism: Erythroxylum acuminatum; assembly: GCA_026284645.1. Taxonomy (NCBI): domain Eukaryota; kingdom Viridiplantae; phylum Streptophyta; class Magnoliopsida; order Malpighiales; family Erythroxylaceae; genus Erythroxylum; species Erythroxylum acuminatum. The sequence continues at coordinate 16,329,587 of JANKOD010000004.1, read as the reverse complement.
GGATGGAAAGAATCCCAGAAGACATACTTGTCTGCATTTGCGCAGGTAAATGGGCTGTTCCGGTTGCATGCATAACCCATCTCAAACATCCCCGTCGCACAACATGCCATGCCAGCAACCTCAAATCCTGCCATTCACAAAAACAAACGTTTTTAGCATACAAGTGTTAGATTATCCAAAATTTACATTATCTGTCCTTTGTCTGAACTTTTTGCGGAAAATAGTTCTTATTAAACTTAAATATAAAGAAAACAAAGCATTTTATATTGATATTTTTACAAAAATTGATGCTGACTAAAAACATTCAGAAATATAACTATTATAATTAAGTTATCATTAACCTATTTTTTAAAAAAGTAAAGAGTATTGAATGAAAGGATATATATATAGTTTACTAAAAAGTTATCATCAACTTTCTAGTACTATTATGTGCCAATATTGTATGTACATCAAAGCAATTCAAAATAAGTAGAGATGAAATTTCAGCTTGGTGAAAATTAAGGGCAGCTACTCTATACAAAAGGGGAAAGCTTCATATTTGCGCAATGTTGACATAGAGATGTGACACATATTACTATAAACTTGAAAATGTAGAAACAATTTAAATATAGCAATTGAGTAAGAACATCTACCTTAGTAAGAATTTTTTTATACGAATTCTGTTTATAGAAAAAAAATCCTTTATGCAGGCAATATTATGTCCTTTAATCTTCTTGTCTAGTAAATTCATTGAAGCCAGCCAGCCTTGTTTCAATTGGTGGGGTCAACAACATAAATTTGTGTTAAACGTAATATACTTACTTTCTGGTGGGGGTCATTAAAAATTGTACGTTGTTTTGTTGAAAAGAGACACACCTTAAGCCGTGAAAGCCATTAAAACACCTCCCATACGGATATAGATATTTTTTCTTCATTAATTACTCACCGTATTTTGACGGCCTTTTTATGATCTGCATGAGAATATCATAAGGATTTGAGAAAACTAGCTTTATCCCAGGAAGCTCCGAGCTAAGCTTCCCAACCACAGAACTTAGCCTCCCATTGAACTCCGCAGCGACAACGTTGTAGCTATCCACGCAATTTCGACCAATCATCATGTTTCGATTTCTCTCCAATGGCATACAACCCATTGGAGGGAGACCACCGAGGGATATTTTGCGAGCACCAAGACCGTAAATTTCCTTGACGAAATTTTCGGCAATTCCTGCAAGAAAGTCTTGATACAGACTGATGTTGTATTGGGAAGATCGACCCGGAAAAGCGAAGAAGTTCTCGAGGAAATCGTTTGTTCCTACGCTTATCATGTGAAGAGCTTCAGTTATAACTTGGTTCGCTTGTGTTTCTCCAAGATAGGATCTCATTTTGTTCCTGTAGTCCTTGTAGTACTCGAGTTCCTTCCACAGTGGAATCACAGACTGCAAGGGACAAAACACTGGTGGCATGAGACTGCTCTATAACTCACGCATGTAAACCATGATGGATGCAGCACTTCCTGATCTTAATTAGTACAACAGCCACTTGATCTTACTACTACAACATTAACAACAACCAGCAAAAATCCCAATAATAATTCTTGATCTTAGTAAAATTTTTAACTTGAAAGGGAAAGGTGAATAGTTGAGGCTTGTCGAAGTTGTGGGTATAAATGCTTTGTTAGTCTTGGGGAAAACAACTATTTACCCCTGAATACGTCAAGTATTGGAGTAAAGTACCATGACATTCGTTATATTTTGCTTCAAATAGTGTACATATATATATTTATGTATCGGAAAATTAAAAACAGGCATAACAAATAATGAACTCTTTTTGGTTATGTGACTTTATCCCTTTGCATGAGATTTTTATATACAACTACTGTGCCAATAATGTATTCAATAGACTTATCTTACAATGAACAAAAGAACACATATCAAGTAGTCAAAGCACATAATATATATACACAATGATGATTTTTTTAAAAAAGTTGTGGACATGTACAACTTTCACTATCTTCTGTTCTCTTAAACAAAGAAGACGGGGAAGGTTGTAACTCATCAGTAGAAGTACAGTTTTGATAGAAGGATCAAAAATCGTTGTGCATATGTATATGCATATGTATGTGTGTGTATGTGTCTACTTACATAGAGATGAAATAATTTTCCAAAGAAAAAAAAGATTGGGTTCGATAATGGGGGACTTACAAGCACATCAGAGGTGGCATTGTCATAGCCAGTACCAGCAGAAGCAAAAGTAACTCCAACAGCGAAATCCGAGATGTTATAAGCAGGATCCAAGTAAGCGGGTATAGTTGGCTTCAGCCCCAAAGCCTCTGAGATGAAATCTGTTGCTATTCGGCCATTGGAGAACCTTCCCGTTGGCAGCCCTCCAGCGAAGTCTCGGCCATATGGCTGAAAGTTACTCCTAGCAACAGTTGGTATGTAATTGTTGTTACCAGCATCTACAGAGGAGTCTCCGAAAACGATGATTGCAGGAATTTGGGCCTGAACATTTCTCGTAGATAGTATAAGAACTTGGATAAACAATATTACTAACCATGAAGTAGTAGAGCGCAATTTTGCCATTTAGTTCTCTCGTGTTTGTTTGCTGCTTGGGTCCGTGTTCAGTGCCCCTCAATGTGTCATCATATAAATAGACGACGACGGGTATTAAATGGGAAGTTCGATTTTGTAAAAAAATCGGCAGAGGAAGGTCGTTGGTAGCTTTAATTGCAACGACTGATGTAGTATACACTTTAAAACGAATTGCCATATGGGCCACCGGGTTGAATTGCATGGTTAGAACTGGGCTTATAGAAGATTTTTTTTAATGGAGTCACAAATTAGTACCCAAGTCTCATCATCATCATCATCATATCCTAAATTCCCGTACTGAAATAGGGTTGGGGAGTCTGATAGTACACAGCCTTACTCCTACTTAGTAGAGAGGCTGTTTCCAAGTGGACCAACATGCAAAATGTGAAAAAATAATATTGAAACCAAAATGAAATAATAATAATAATAATAAGACTAATAAAATACGATAATAATAAAACACCATAAAATAATAATAAACTAATAACAAACCGTACCTGTAATGATATATTGGGCTTATGTAATCTTACGGATTTACCTGAATGAAGACTGAAGCCTACTGTAAATGTAACTAGGTAGTTTCCTACATCAACGACAATCCTGCGAAGTTATAATGGCAGATGTAATATAGCAATAAAGTTAGGATAAAGTGATGGGCTATGGGAGGAAAGAAAGAGAAAGAAGACTGATCAAATCTTGGAAAAAGGATTTTGCATCCGGTTACGTCGCGTTGCTGTCAGACGAGACCAACATCTCCCAAGGTAGCATCTGAGGAAGTCCACACCCAAACTCCCTTCGCCGATAGTAGTAGCAAGATGAATGGCCTAAGATTGCCCAAAGCCACGGTAAGCCATTAGCAAACACAAGGAAACCTAGGCAAGTCGCCGTCCAACATATAACACCAAAGCCAAGCCCAGTGAAAGTTGACGCTTCGTCCTCCCTACTTTCTGCTTGCCACCAGTGGCATGCCTCTTGTCGAGGCTCAAACACGCCCAAAAAGCTTGTAACTTTGTCCAGTTTTCTTTGGCGTGTACTGCTAAGCCCTTCAACACACATTCCCAATTTTCTGTCATTCAGAAATACAGAAATCTATCCATCGTTGTCTACAACATCTCAGCTCTCTCCTCCCCACGCAATACAAGTTAACGGAACTAAGAGTGCGAGGACAACAATTCAAGAATATGTTCACAAAGAACATTAACTTCCAATGGCAACAGACCAAGTGGAGACAAGAACTGAACAATGGAAGATGAGAAATTTTCGACGGAACGAAATCGATGAGCTTTTCCGAGAAGTGGACAAAGAAAGAAGATCAATGCAACATAAAATCACTTGCCCAAGTCTATTCAAGTTTATTTGATTAATAAATAAGTTGTCGGATCTAATTTCATAACCTAATCAACTACTCCATACTGTAACGAACATGTAACGAACTACTAATACAAACCCTCCACAAATAATTTTTTTCCAGTTGAAATAAATCAAACTATATTATGTTTTTGTCGTGTACTCTAAATATTTTTTTATACTTAATCTAGTGCAGAAATTCTATAGTCCTCCTAACAGGGTTAATATATTTATGTAACAAAATTTTAGTAAGAAAACAATCAAAGAAGTTATTTAATAAAATTTATTTATTTGAATTAAAATTGTCATTAAAAATATTTTTTTGAAAACTTAAATAATTTTATTTACTAAATCTTAATTTCAGAGCTGATAAGATGGGATAAAAAACATAGCTTTAAGTCTTAACTTGAAATAGGAGCACAATAGAGCCAAACAAAAAAAAAACAAATTACAAATTACAATAGATTGATTTTCATTTAAATGCTTGCAAGTTCATATGTTATTTATTTATTTTTTGGTTGTCCACGAGGTGTCTTAGGAGGGTTCCAACTATGGGAAGACACCTTTAAGCCATCCACACCTAGACTAATCCTCGCTCGAGCCCGGTAGGTCCTTTGCGGGAGGTAAAGCTCTGGCCCCAAGTTTTAAACAACTGTATACATAAGGGAGGGGGGGGGGACGGGAGGGTTTGAACCCACGACCTCACGTAAACCGGGAGAGCCCCTTACCAACCCACCTGCGTCTTGGGTTTCAAGTTCATATGTTTTGTGAGCAATTAGAATTTCCTTAATCTAGCATATGGTCTTGTTGCAAGCTTATGTTTATTGATAAAGACACGAATATGCAACGTGGCGTTCCTTTCTTTTCGTACGGTGTAGATATAACAATTCAATATTGACTTAAATAAGTGTCCATCTTGTCTTGTGCTCTTACAAGTGTCACTAGCCTATCTAAGTATGTTCATCCAATCCCTTTTCTCCCTAAAAACTTATTTAGTAGATGTTAAAATCAAGCCAAAATAGGCTTTGAGTGTGAGCATTGAAAGAATAAATGAGCAATGGATTCGGAGGAGGACTTTAAAAAGAGGCGTGTTAGATTCTAACTTTCAATGTACCTATGATCAGTTTTTAGCCTTTGTTTAATAACTAACCAGCAAATAAGAAAAGCCTTTAAAATTATTGTTTTGGCCTATATTAGATCATACATAGTACTTTTTGAAGTGAATCACACGTTAGTACAATGATAATCAGCGCACAAGAAGGGGGGTTGAATTGTAATATCTTTTTCGTTAAACCCTTCTTTTAACAAAAACTTGTTCAGTTCAGAATTACGAGAACTTTGGTTCGTAAAAGATTCTTTAAAAACTTGCGTATTGTAAGAAATCAAAAATCACAGTAACGTAATAGAGAGAGTTAAAAGAGTTTGACACAGTAATTTTTATACTGGTTCACCCCAAACCGTGGGCTACGTCTAGTCCTCAGATAACCTTCTGAGATTTCACTATCTCTCGAACGTTTACAAGTATTCTTTCACTGAGCCTCTTCAGGTC
>JANKOD010000004.1:16249318-16265163 GCA_026284645.1 Erythroxylum acuminatum | reverse complement strand
AGGAGGTTTGTTGAGAAGTTTTCATTGATCTCGGCTCCTTTAACAAAGCTTTTAAGGAAGAACGTACCTTTTTGATGGACTGATGAACTTCAAAGAAGCTTTGATGAGTTAAAAGATTGATTAATTACAACACCGGTGTTAGCTATTCCATCTGGATCTGGAGGATATGTTGTATATAGTGATGATTCACCCCAGGGCTTAGGGTATGTTTTGATGCAGTACAGTAGAGTGATTGCTTATGCTTCGAGACAATTAAGGTCTCATGAGTTCAACTATCCAGTTCATGATTTAGAGCTTGCTGTAGTGGTGTTTGCTTTGAAAATTTGAAGACATTATTTATATGTCAAAACGTTTCAGATTTTTACGGATCATCGAAATTTGAGATATCTGTTGAGTCAAAAGGAACTTAATATAAGACAAAGGAGGTGGATTGAGTTGCTTAAGGATTATGATTGCATAATAGAGTATCATCTAGGTAAGGCTAATGTTGTAGTTGATGCATTATGCAAGAAATCTAATAACAGTGTAGCACAAATTCAAGCATCGAGGTTATCAAATCTAGTTCAACTGAGAGCGTTGACTATTGAGCTAAGTTTGGGACAGAATGAAGCATTCTTAGCTACGTTGAAGCTTAGACCGATATTACATGAAAGGATCATAATAGCTCAAAACAAAGACCCAGAAGTAGTGAAGATTGTAGAAAAGCAAAAACAGAATCTGAGTTCTGAGTTTGAGTTCGGAAATAATACATTGTACTTGAATCAGAGATTATGTATACCAGATGTTGATGGTTTGAGAAAGGAAATTTTGGAGGAAACACACATAGCAGCCTATGCTATGCATCCTGGTACTACCAAGATGTACAATACTCTAAAATAAAATTTTTGATAGCCAGGGATGAAGAAGCAAGTGGCTGAGTATGTAGCCAGATGTTTGACATGCCAACAAGTTAAGGCAGAACATCAGGCACCAGTTGGGAAATTGCAGTCATTACCTATTCCAGAGTGAAAATGGGAGAGGATTACAATGGATTTTATTGTGGGTTTGCCGAGAACTCTTAGCAGCATGATACCATTTAGGTCATTGTTGACAGATTAACTAAATTAGCTCATTTCTTACCTATCAGAGAGAATAACACACTAGATCAGTTAGCTCAGAGATACGTAAATAAGATAGTGAGGTTACATGTGGTACAAGTGTCTATTGTATCAAATCGAGATCCTAGATTTACTTCTAGATTTTGGGGTAGCCTATAGATAGCATTGGGTACAAATCTAAATTTTAGTATAGCGTTTCATCCTCAAATAGACGGACAGAGTGAGAGGACTATTCAGACTGTTGAGGATATGATTAGGGCTTGTGTTTTGGAGTTTCAAAGAGCATAGGATGAATATGTAGATCTCATTGAATTTGCATGCAATAATCAATATCATAGTAGTATTGGTATGGCTCCTTATGAGGCGTTACATGGCAGAAGGTCTCGAGCATCTTTGTATTAGGATGAAGAAGGCCTAAGGATTGTTGAAGGCCCAAAGTTGATTCAAGATACCGTTGATAAGGTAAAATTAATTTGTAGTAGGATTAAGGCAGCTTAAGACAAACAAAAGAGTTATGCCAATCAGCACCAAAGAGATATGGATTACCAAGTAGGAGACAAGGTATTTTTGAGAGTGTCCTCCTGGAGAGAAGTGCTAAGGTTCGGTAAAAAGGAAAAGTTAAGCCCTAGATATATCGGTCCTTATAAGATTACTAACATAATTGGACCATTGGCTTACAAATTAGCATTACCACTAGAAATGTCTCGAATCCATAATGTATTTCATGTTAGTATGCTCGGGAGATATCAGTTAAGATTGCAACTAATTTGAGTTATGTAGAGGAACCGGTTAAATAGTTGGATATCAGACTAAGCAATTAAGAAACCGAGTAATTCATTTGGTTAAAGTCCTTTAGAGGAACCATTCGAGAGAATAAGCTACTTGGGAGACTGAGGAGAACATAAGGAAATAGTACCCCATCTATTTGATCAATTAGGTAAGAATTTCAAAGACATAATTTCTTAAGGAGGGGAGAATTGTAATAGCCAGTTTCCAAACCTATTGAGGGATTAAAGTGTTAGATTACTGAATTACATCATATTATAATGAATTTGGTGAATTTAGGATATTATTTTATGATTTCATTCACATGTATAATATGGGCATACACACATGAATTTTGATTTAAAAAATTGCACTCAATTGACATGTTCCGGGGTATGAAAGTTTCTAAATAATTATGACATGATTGTGCATTTCTAATGTCTTATATTTTGATTTGCCAATAAAAAGAATTGAAGGATTATAATTAGTAATTTGGAGTTATTTGTCATAATTGGAATATTGATAGATTAAATTGTACATTTAGACTAGGAAAAATTTCAAGTAGCAAGACAATTGACATAAGAAAATTTAGAATGACTAAGCCTATAAATTAAGTGTCAAATGGCCTACGAACTAAGTGACATTTGGCAACCTAAAGAGAGGACATGTAGTTGGCCTAGACACTTGATAAGTGTCCTCTCCACTCACACCACACAACACACACATGGCAGAATCTCTTCATTTGTTGTTTCTGCTGAAACTCTCTCCTTCTCCTCCCTCTCACTACTAAAATGTACTTCCCCCTCACATCTTTGTGTTTTGCCTAAATTTTGATCAATTATTGCACCAAAATCCATGCAAAAATCCTTCGTAAAGATAGTTTTAAAAGTATAACATTGTTAAATTTGATGTAATCTTCTTATCTTTACTGAAACCACCCCACTCCCACCTTATTCTTGAGATGATCTTGAATGCATGTAAGGCAAAGCAGGCTTGATACATTGAGGTGGCATTTGAGCTAAACAAGTAAGTAAAATACTGATCTTTGTGGCATGTGATATGATGACTGATTATGGATGGATTGAAGGTAATGTTAATGTTAAAGTTGTGATGGAAAATGATAGATGAATTGATTACTTTTCTGTTTTGTTTTTGAATGCATGAAAACATTAGTTTATAGGTTGCTATATGGATGATCTAAGTTAGGATTTGAGATATAATTAATGAGGAATTCATGCTAAATATAGGTGATAATGAAGTATTTTCAAATCTGGAAAAGTTAGGACTGCATGTATGATGGTATAAAGTGAGTGGTAATGAAGCAAATGAGTAGATTTTTTAGAGATTTAATGTAACAAATATGGAAGCTAGACTAGCATGAAATGAAGTAGCTTTATAGGACATGAATTCTAGAAAAATTCAAGTACCAGTGACATCTCTAAGTATGTGAAATTCATGGAGAAATGAGGAAGAAAGACTACACACGATCGTGGTCTTTAGTGCACGATCGTGGCCTGGTTACTTACCTTCTATCACGATCGTGGGCCTAGTTCTGAAAAGATAATTTCTGTTTTGTGTACATGTTGAACTATCTGAGGAAAAGTCACTCTAAATTGGTGTAATTGGTCTTGATTAAGACTTATAATGAACCTAGATTGTTGCTTGATTAATTAGTTAAAGAGCTCGATAAGTTTAGGTTGTTAATTGATGTCATAACTTAAAGAATGTATTGTTTTGGTATCAATGTAACCTAATATGGAAATTATGATGTAATGAAGGAATAAAGGTGTTCTTATAAATGCAAACATGATCATAAGGATTTGAGTAATATGTATTAGTTATGGATGAATGAGAATTGGGAAATTGTATAATTATATATTGCTAAAAAAGTTTGGTGAATGTATGATTGATGAATTTGGAGTAAATCAACCTTACTTAAGGTATAAACCTGATTGCAAACTAGATTGTATACAAGCTATAATGTTTGAATGATAAAAATATTTGTATAAGAATACATACTTGGAAAGTCAATTGAGCATGCATTGAAACATGACGCATATACATGTGCATGATTGTATATTCATATGATCAAACATATGAACTATATATGTATTACATGACGATAGATGCGCAAGGTGATCGTCAATATCCAGACATTGTCGGAACATTGAGGCAATAGCTTTTTTGAAGCATACTGTGAGTTAACTTAGATGTGTAAACTCAACTATATGTGTTTCTATGTGAATTAAATGTTTAATCTAAAATATGTGTACAATTGATTGATAAATGTCAGACTTAGATCTGAGGAACTTGATATAAGGTATAAGTATATTAAAATGAAAGCTCATCACATTGAAATGCATGATCAGATAAAGGAGTTGTAACTAGAGTGACCAAAGTGGAAAGAATTTTGAGCTCAGGATTGTGAAAGAAAAAAAAGCCTCAGGCTCAGATGACTTGGACTCGGTATCCACAATAGATACGAGCCAGAAATGATCACGGTGTCCACAAACGGATACGACAGAGTAAATTGGATTGATAGGCACTTGGTCATAACAAAGCAAAAATGAAAATGGAATCACATGTGCAGTTTCATATACATCCCTACATGTATCAAATGATTGAGTTGGAATGTATTATTAAATTGTTTGAAGTAGTGAATTACAATTGAAGTTAATGGATGATGTGTTGTGATATGCAATGCTAGCTTACATGATGTACTTGTTGAAGTATTATGGAATGTGATGTGGTATTCAATACTGGATGGTATGATATACTTGTTAAATTGGGTTATAACTTGTTTTTTTAATCTGAATTAAATGAATACATCGATGATAGTTCACTCACTCTGTTCGCAAACTCATCAAAATTGCAACGTTATTTTTAGTTTCAAGGGAGTTCTAGCTACTGCAGTTATATAGTAGAAGTCTAGTACTTACATTTTAGGGACAAGAATGATTCAAAGGTTTGATCAGCTAAATCTGAGGAGTCTAGATAGATGTCTGGTGTATTAGCATTCCATGTCATGTTATATTTTTGGTACTGAAAGTGAACTCTTAAAAATGATGTGTAATGTATATATATGGATTCTGAATTGTAATGACATGTGACTTTATGTTTGTGAATGAAATGGGAAGAATTGAACTTTTAGGATGCTTATGATATGTTTAATGCCTTTAATGAGCTAGTAAGATTGTCCTAATGTATCATTTTCATAGAGTATGTTTTCGAATATCCTTTGGTATGTTCAGACATATGCTTTATGGGAGTGGTATGTTATAATTAGAATGCTCATTCCATGAATATAGCTCACTAAGTTTACACCAATTGAATTAGAGAGAGAACAGGCAAAAAATAGATGATATTTTATTTCATTATCCTACTTGCATAAAATACATATCCCATTTAGATTAAAAAATTTTAGTTTATCCATTGTAGTAATTATATCTTTGACTATTAGCCAAAGTAAGAAGCAGTGTTGGGCCTTAGAATGTTATTCTAGATAACCCTATACTTGGATACCTCTTGTTCAATACTATGCAACCATTTCTTGTAAAGTTTTCTTATAAATCTCTCAATAGTCATTCTAAGTAATAGATAATAGTCCTAAAGGTTGATATTAGGGGAATATGAGGGTTTCAAGTGCTGAATTGCTTCTGAAAATTACAACCACTAGTTTTGGTAAGTAAGTACAACAACCTTAGCCTTGTATTCTATCCCTGAGAGAGTTAAAACTGCATCTAGGTTTTAGGATTAGGGACTATAGCCTGTACAATTGTCATGCCATAAAAATGCTAAATTCTTATTTCCCATTTTACAACTAACTACATTTTCCACCTCCTTCCTAATCTTTAAAAGTTGATTGAGGAACCAAGAGAAACTTGGTTTTGTAGATAAAGCTCATATACTGTTTCCTTTAAAAAAAAGTAATTATGAAGCAATCTTATCCAAAAGGATTTTTTTTCTTGAAACACTTTCCAAAGTCTTTTAGTCAAAAAGACGTTATTGGTTACTTTAATTAAAATAATTCCCAAGCCTCCTTTCTCTTTAGGTTTGCACAGATCTAACCATTTAACTTTCGGATGACCATTACTCCCATTTGCTTTACCCCATAAAAAGTCTCTCATCATTTTCTCAATGGATTTGAATAACTTTCTAGAAAGGGGAATATGTGCACTCCAATATAAATGTAAGGAGCAAATGATAGATTTAATTAACTAACCTCTTCCTCTAAAAGATAGAAAATTAATAGTCCGCTTGTTGATTCTCCTTTAAATTCTCTCAATTAAAGGAAGGCATTCCTTGAAATATAGTTTTCTAGTGGTGATTGGAATGCCTAGATACTGGAAAGATGGGAATTTTCTACTCATATTTATTAGATTGGAAATACTAGCCAGTAGAAATTTTGTAGTTGATGAGAGGATGAACTGGCTTTTATTAAGGTTCACCTTGAGGCTTGACATATCAGTATACACCATGAGAGTATCCATCAATAGTTTAATAGATACTGGGTGAGATTTAGAGATGAGAACTAGATCATCTACAAAACAAAGATGAGTAAGAGAAACTCTTGTGCACTTGGTAAATTTAGAATTATTAGAGACATTGATCTTCAGCATTTGAGAAATGACTTCCATATAAAGAATGAATAGATAGGGGACTTAAGGTCTCCCTATCTAATTCCTCTTCTCCCCTTAATAATCTCGTAAGGGGTGTCGTTAACAAAAACAAAATAGGTTGTAGTGGAGACACAAGCCTTAATCCAGTTGATAAAGATCTCGAGAAAGTTAAAACCCTTGAGAACCTGGAAAAGGAAAGACTAATTAATGCAATCAAAGGCATTACTAAAGTCAATCTTGATAGCACAATTATAATGTTATCAACAATGTTTCTATCCTTTAGAAATGCGTTCTAATTCTCATCGATAATGAGACTGAGAACTCTTTTTAATATGTTTGCTAAGATCTTAGCAATAATTTTATAAATTAAGTTTGTGTATGATATTGACTTGAATTCTCCAAAAGTAGAGGGGATAGAAATTTTGGGAATTAAGTAGAGAAGAGTTGTATTGAATTCATTTAGTAACACCCCCTCATTAAAAAACTCATGAAATGCCTCTCTAACCATTGGTCCAATAACAGGCCAAGTCTTTTTGATAAAAAAACCATTTAACCCATAGGGTCCTAGGGCCTTCATCCCATTTATAACAAATAATGTAGCGCTAATGTCATCATCAGAGATTGGTTTAACCAGCTTCTAAGAAGCTTCAAAAAGGATTTTATTGGTAATAATAGATTGGAGGGAATCCAAAGAGTTTTGGCCAATATTCCTCAACAATACAAACTCCCGAATCCTATTTATGATTTCTGTAATAAGATGCTCTAGTGAGGAGATCTTGTTTGCAAGTCTTCTGGAGTTCCTTTCTTTCCAATTGTTATGCATACAAAGTCCTAAAGCTAGTGTAAATATCAACTTGATAGGTTTTGAAAGAGTAATATGGGTTGAAAGCCAATGTATGGTATTTGTGAGAGTTTTCCCTGGAGCAGACCAGGGGCATTTCTTTATAGCAATTTCTCATATCCTATTTGTAAAACAACACTTATAAGATAACTGATCTCTTAATTCCTCATGTACCAAACATAAAGGACGTGTTATGTCAACTTGCAGGTATCAAATTTTGTCAATGGTATTGAGCCTATTTTTAATGGTGAGCCACAAAAGGAAAAAAATATAGGTGTTAATACCTTATCCCATACTATTTTGTACCAATGAATCGTATGCTCTCTTCTTCTTAGCATATCCTTAATGAATTTGTTGGATAATTTATGGACATGTTGATCTTTCCAATAGAAAGTATCAAGAACAACTGGATTAGGGGGTAGATAGGTTATATGCGTCTCAAGATACTAGGGAATTGCCAAGAATTACCATTAATTAGTGAATTGTTCTTAGTGTGAAGAGGTAGGATCAGTGAGTTCTCTTATGTGTTCTAAGAGTGAAAAACCTGCCCTTGGCCAGGCTGATTATCAAACCACAAGGAAATTATATTTCCATCACCACTTCTTTATAAAACATCAATTTTGACCATATTCCTCAGCTTCAACATGAAACCACCATTCCATTATTGTTTTGTAAATGGGTTAAAAGCCCTCACAGTAGACAGTCGAAAGATCCAGAACATACCCAGTTAGGGATTGGGACCTCTAAAGATTACGTTTGCTTCGCCATTTCTTCCTTCTCTAGTCCGAATATCCTAACATGATAGTGATTTAATTAGGTAGCTCGCACCTTCTTTAGCTCAATTTAGTTATTGACCTTTACCTGATAGGTCTGATTATTGCTTGAAGATCACACAAACTATAAAGGAATCATTACATAATGGGTCTGCTTCTCTCCAAGTAATTGATTAACTCAAGGCTTCATATTTGTTAATCCTACACTAGATCCTAACATATAGATCGTTCATTTACATTATGTAGGATAACTTGCATGATTACCCTCTTAAATCGTTCCTTATTTTGGAAATTTCTAAGATTCCTTTCCTGTCATAACACCTAAGAAAGAATGTATTGGAAGCATATGCTACAACTAACTTATTAATAGCCTCCAAGAAAGTATTAGAATGCTCATTTCATGAATATAGCTCTCACTAAATTTACACCAAATTGAATTAGAGAGCTCAGGCAAAAAATCGATGAGATGATGAACTGGCTTTTATTAAGATTTACCCTAAGGCTTGACATATCATTATACACCATGAGAGTATCCATTAATATTTTAATAGATACTGGATGAGATTTAGAGAAGAGAACTAGATCATCTACAAAACAAAGATGAGTAAGAGAAACTCTTGTGCACTTCGTAAATTTTAGGAATGTTAGAGACATTGATCTTCAGTATTTGAGAAATGACATCCATATAAAGAATGAATAGATAGGGGACTTAGGCCTCCCAATCCAATTCCACTTCTCCCCTTAATAATCTCAGAAGGGGTATCCTTAACAAAAACACAATAGGTTGTAGTAGAGACACAAGTCTTAATCCAGTTGATAAAGATCTCGGGAAAGTTAAAAACCTTGAGAATCTGGAAAAGGAAAGACCAATTTATGCAATCAAAGGCTTTCCTAAAATCAATCTTGATAGCACAATTAGAATGTTATCACCAATGTTTCTATCCTTTATAAATGCGTTCTGACTCTCATTGATAGTGAGACTGAGAGCTCTTTTCAATATGCTTGCTAATATCTTAGCAATAATTTTATAAAATAAGTTTGTGTATGATATTGCCTGAAGTCTCCAAAAGTGAGGGGATAGAAATTTTGGGAAATAAGTAGAGAATGGTTCTATTGAATTCCTTTAGTAACACCCCCTTATTAAAGAACTCATGAAATGCCTCTCTAACCATTGGTCCAATAACATACCAAGTCTTTTGGATTAAAAAAACCATTTAACCCATAGGGTCCTGGGGCCTTCATCCTATTTATAACAAATACTGTAGCGCTAATGTCATCATTTGAGATTAGTTTAACCAGCTTCCAAGAAGCTTTAGAATTGATTTTGTTGGTAATGATAGATTGGAGGGTATCCAAAAAGTTAGAAGAACCATGGTTTCAACTTATGAGCCCTTTATAAAAATTTATTGCCTCCTCTATTATGGTTACTTGATTTGTAAGGAGTCTCCCATTCACATTAATTATTGAAAAAATTTTATCAATATTCCTCCTATTTGATAAGGAATTGAAAAAGAACTTAGAAGCTCTATCCCCCTCTTTAAACTAGTTAATTCTAGGCCTCTATTGGATGACTGATGAGTGATCTAGTACAACCCTTAGAAAAATCTACAAATCTAGTTTTTCCTTTTGAGTAAGCCCAAAGTCACCAAGATTAAAAGAAGGTAGAAATTAAGTGGCTACAAGACTTGTCTTTATCAACGACTGCTTAACTGTTAGGAGAATAAGAGGTTTTTAGCTTCTACAACATTGATTTGATGACAACTAAACTGCTTAAAGCTAGAGACTTGAGTGGACAACCCCTCCGAAATTGCCTCATTAAAACCCTTTGATTTGATAAGATAATTATTAAATCTAAAAGGATGATGTTTGGTGGTTCTTTGAAAAAGAGCATCAATTAGAATCGGAGTGTGATCTAAAAAAGAGGATCAAAAAAGGTAGCTTTGCTATTGGTGAGTTATGAAAGTCAGTCACCATTCACTAATGCTCTATCCAGTTTCTTCTGTATGAACTATGCATTGTTTTGCTTGTTGCTCCATGTAAAGGAGTAACCTTCTTATCTAAGATCATTTACATATAACTGTTCTACACAATGCTTGAGATCTTCATTGTAATTCCTCATACTACAATTACCCTATACTTTTGATCTATATATAGTAGAATTCAAACTCCACTTATGATTCAAGGACCTAAAAGAGTATCTTGAATATTTCTTTTGCATGACCATAGACTACTATTTTGGAAAGCTATATTAAAGCCATAAACAAAGGTTACAAAATAAAGTGTTCTTTTAGATACATCAATTGCTCACTAAAGAGCTTCTCCTCCACTTTGACAAGATTCTTGTAATAGCCAATTATGATTCTGCTATAATGATGGTGATGATGATTGCAAAGAAATTTTCAACAAGAACAAAAAATGTTTACTTTATTCAAATTCTCATATCTTATTTTTGTTTCAAGTAAAACTATGATTAGAGGCTTAATCATCCCCATAAAATCCCTCAAAGCATTTAGCTTTTCTTGGCTATTGATACCACAAAAAATCAATACTAAAATTTTCACATCAAGATATTTTTCCCTTTAGTAGCTTTCTTCCTTCCACTTCTTTGAGTTCCCTCACTAGTCACATTTTGAAATTCATCTATCATAGTTCCTCCGTTCTCCAAGTCTAGAGGGTTCACTAAGGAATTACTTAAAAGAGGAAGTAGCTTTCTCTTTTTAGGAGATTCAATTTTTCTCTCAATAACTTGAAAAACAACAACCGTTGGTTTATTAATACCCTGTGTCACTTAGAATGACCTTTCCATTCCACTTGAGTCAGTGGATGTATTATCTTTGTCATAAATATTGATAACAATAGCCTCATCCACTTGTTTAGCCTAGGAATCCTTTAGAATGATAATATAAATCTCTAACCCCATTAATTTAGCATAATCTCCCCTAGCAAAAACTTTACCTGTAGGTTTCTAAACTTTCCCTTCAGATATAGATGAAAGTTTCCAATTATAGGAAACTTGCAACACATCCTTTTTTTAGAGAATTATCAAGTCTCAACCTCATAATTGGAATAAAATTAGGGAGCTCCTTAGTTATGTCCACAATGGCACAAATTGCGTGCATAACCAATCATTTTTCTTTTGTCAGTGTTTTCATCAATACATAGTGGTCTGCCAATGTAACTAGCCAACAAACTAAGACCGTGTGTGGTCTAATATTCCAAGGATATGTTATATAAGTTAATCCATATTGGAAAGTTGTGTACCTTGACCTTGTCTAGTTTGATATCAGATTACCATAATTGTAGGAATAATGGAAGTTGAGTAATATTCTAGACATCCTCTTCTGCTATCTTATTTGTAGTAGCTTGGGAGGAAAAGGAGAGCAAAGTAAGGTTACCTTCATATAGTAGGACATTTGTAAGTCCTCTTGATTTCCAATGGTTAACAGCCTATCTTTAGATGACTAGAAAAAGTGACATTTGCTTCATGAAGAATCCTATCAAAGTAAATTCCAAAATTCTAACCCCTACCTTCAGAGTCCCAAGGTTTGGAGTAACCACTTATTTACCTTAAAGTTTTTTTGGAGAGCTGTAATGAAGTATGAAGCTTGAGGACCACCTACTTCCAACTTATGTTCGAAGGAGTACCATAGGGTGGTATTTGAGGGGGTTATGGTAATAGGTTGTTGAGCTATCCATGTAAGAAGGGGAAGGGAAGTTGGCTATAAATTTGGGTTATATGAGGGTAAAGGCAGAAAAGAATCAAGTGCAACAATCTGCATTGCTAAAAAGGGGATGGGAAAAACAACTTTAAACAGGGGTCTGGAGAAATAACAACTTTTTAGAAGGAAAGAAAATAAGTACAAAAACTTGAAAAGGAAAGTAAGTTGGTGAGAAACGAAGGATGCCTAAAGTGCCCTTTTGGAAATAGAACAGAGGAGAGGAGAGTAATGATCCAAATAGTAGAAACTAGAATAAAAAACAAAGACAGATTTTAGAGGAAGAGGGACAAAGAACAAGAAGAAAGGGGAAGGTAAAGCAGTTGAGTAGAAAGCTAAGAATTGGTTCGAACAATTCAGGAATGTAGGGGGCTTGTTGTCGAGAGAAGGCGGAGTATCTATTGTTGAGAGAAGTGAACAATAAAATAAATGATGGTCATTGTTGTATCTAGAGAAGATAATTTTAGTATAGTCAAAATCAATAAGTTCGGCTAAAGTTGACCAAATTTTGAATTAGTTTCATACTTTTTTTGTAATTTTCAGGTTTTAAGTTAGAGTCGAATTTGGACTATTTGAGTCTAGCCTAACTCGAAGCCTAAATATGTCAAATAAAGCAACATTATTTTAAGTAAAATATTATTGTTTTCAAATTTCAATTATTCAAACATAAGACTTGGGCTTAACCCGATCTAATGACAAGCCTAACTATATCAATGACCATATAACGTAGGCATGAACTTAAAACATATATGATCCACCGGCATTTTTTTACATAAAAAAGAAGAAAAATAAAAAAAAAATATGGCACTAGTCGTGAGAAACAAACCCCCGACATATCCTCTAAGAGGTATGTTCTAGTGAATTGCTACCAAGCTTAAACTAAGCTACAAAATTAGCTAGCTAGTTTGCACACCGGCATTTTTTATCGATCAGATAATTGGTTTGGCTTTTATATCAAATTAATGGCTTCGTGCACAAGAGAATAAGTCAATCATTCCCGTAACAAATGAATGGATAAAGGAACAATGCTCTACATGTCTCTTGGGGCTGATAACCAGCATAGTTTGGGGTTAAAATTTATGAGTTAAATTGGATTAATCAAATTTTTTGAATGATTCAATCACTCAGTTAAAATGATATCGTGTTTAGTAAAATTTTTAAAATAATGGTATAAAATTATCAAATTGAATTTAAAGTATATTTTACTCTTATATCCAATTATATCCTGTAGATGGTCCAAAATAATTAAGCGGTCCCCTCTCTAAAAGTCCTTGTGCAAGGCTCTGTGACATATTGTATAAAATATATATTTTAGTTACTTGAGTTTCCTAAAATTTAAGTAGAAACAAAAATTTCAAAGACTATCTTAAAAGACTCTTGGTCGGATCGGCCCTCTTGGGCCTTGGGCCGATCGGTCCATTCAGTATCAAGTCCACACCCCTGCCCCATTAGGCCTATCCATATGAGAGAGTCTCCGGGGCCCATTAACAGTAGACTACTCTCCCTGTATAAGTAGAGATCTACATGATCTACGTGATTTACATGATCTACGTGATCTGCGGGATCTACGTGATTGACCTAATCCTAACGCCCATCTCATATATAAGGGATAATGTCATCGGGATAAAGGTAAGTAATCATAACCTGGTTTTCTCTGTTTCGGCAACCTTACCTCCATAAAATCACTAACTTGAGCGTCGGAGGGGCTAATCGGGACACAACCCCCGACGTGCCTTTTCTTGTTTTGCAGGTATCGTTACGTCAAGTTCTTCACAAGCATCCAACATATGGATCCACACGACAACGTACCGTTCAGTCAAAATCTGGCAGAGCCAACTCTCATTTTTCGTTTTTAAAATACATGATTATGTGACATATTAATTCATTTTAAGATGTCTGTCATTCTAAATACGAATAAAAATGTAATAATATCCGTACTCATTATTACTTTAAATTTTTTTGCTAATATTCATATTTAATTGTATAAAAAATTTGATACTTAAGTTCAAGCATAATTAATTTCTGCTAACCGCGGGTGGCCTTTAAATAATTCAAAATTATGATATTTAGTTCTACTTAAATTTTTTAATTTTTAAATTTAATGGAAACGTATTGGTTCAATTTTTTTTCTAAACTTATAAAAATCATTAAAACTGATTTTGGTTTTCTATTTTCTTTTTTATCTTAATTTGAATCAAAAAAATATGAATAATATAATCTTATTATTTATAATTAATTTAAAATTAAAATATTTTTAAATTTAGTATTCATATCATAAATATATTTTAAATTTAATATAATTCTTAAAATATACAAATATAATAATTTTAAAAACATTTAGTTATGAAATAAAAATTTTAAATATCAAATAGATATTAATAAATCAATATTAATTTATATTTTATTTAGTTTTATTTATTTTTAATATTTATTAAAATAACATTATATAAGTAATTAAAATAAATTAGTTAATTAATATTTATTTCTACTTTTATTTAATATTTAATTATTATTAATAACAAAATAATATTATTATTACGTAAAAATTAAACTTAGACAAAAATGCAATTAAAAATGTGAGATGAACGCCTTAAATATGTCGTTACTATTGTATCTAGAGATAATAATATTTGTTAGATCTAAGTCATCAGGTTTGGCTAGAGTTAACAATATTTTGGGGGTACGTTTTGACTTTTTTTTTTAGTTTTAATCATTTATTCAAACCGAAATCGTTTTCAGTAAAATTTTTAAATAAAATTATGAAATTATCCGAATTTTGAATTGAAATCAAAGTACAATTTTTTAAGGCCAGTCTAGTCCTATCCATTGCCAACTCGATGTCCACCCCTAACCTGAAGATCCTTTAAAATAATTAAATTGTCTCTTTTGTGTAACCTCCTAACAAGAAACAATAGATTTTGGAGAACCTACACGACAACCGAGAGAGGAGGGGGGTTATTTTGGACAAGGCGTGAGCTTTGCTTTCGGACACAGAAACAAAACATTGTTGTCCTTCAGTTTTCGGAGGAACAAAAGTTTTTGTTTCTGTCATCCGAGGACAGAAGACAAAACCCTTGTGACAACAACCAAACAGGAGGGGAGATAGGATTTATTTGTTTTATCATCTATCCCCAGTCACGGCGACAGCAACCATACACTGCGTTAGAGATTCCTAAAATCTAAGTGGAAACAAAAAATTCAAAGATCCCCATTTTTGAAAAATACATGATTATGAGACTGCTTTTTCCCATGTTGTGAAAAGAACTGTGAGTAACCTCTAAAATTTTTTCACTTTAGTATGCCTACCGTTCTAAATAATAAAATCCTTAGTCCTTAATCACACTTTTAAAAGTTTTTTTAATTCCCGCAGCGAAGGGATTAGTCACCAATTCCGTCAGTGGATACCTTGAGTGCACCAACAAAAAAGTTTTTTTAATTAAGAATTAAAATGGATCAAATTTGGATAGGATGTAATAGTTTCCATACTCATTGTTACTTTCAAAAATCTTTTTTTAATTAAAAGATAGATTATCAATAGATAAAACTAAATCAAAAAAATTACAAGAGATCTTAGCTTGTCGCCATCTTTGATTACTAATAATTACAATGGTAGGGAATAATCCAAAAAAATATAAAACGTGAATCTCATTGAAGTAGTTGAGATCGCTGCATGTTCACGGATAATGAGTGCTGCGCATTTTTGGCATAGAAATGAGCAGCTTTGATGAGGTTAACAATTTTATCTAGAAGCTTATTTTCTCCTCCTTCTTACCTATAGTTCTGCGGCTATTTCTTTCTTTCCAATTGGTGTATATGTTGACCGTGAATGTGGCTTTGAATAGAGGAGCGTTATTTTTCATAGTTTCCGAATTACGAACAGCCCAGCTCAGTGAATGGTAACTACAATTGCTAACAGGTAAGAGACGCCAAATTCAACTCCATAAAGCTTTGGAATACTGACATTGAAAGAAAAGGTGGTCTCGATTCTCAACAATTATGTCAGAACGGAAACATGTGGTATCTTTATGTCCATA
>JANKOD010000004.1:16190064-16202473 GCA_026284645.1 Erythroxylum acuminatum | reverse complement strand
CGCTTATTATGAACCATAATCTTGATGAGTGGTGAACTCATATATGTTTCATTATAGTTCTTGATATGATCGGAATGAATTTTTACAGAGTATTAATCCAGTGTCTGCATGTTGGAATTATTAATTGAAACATGTATTAGGGAACATTCACTTAAATAAAGAGTTTATAGTGATATCATCACTTCTAGATTTTTACAGAGATTGGTGATTAAACTAGCACTAGTAGTTTGATGGACTAGCTATCCATCAATTTTTAACACCAAGATGAGATCTTGTGTATTAATCACCATATAGAGTAAAGCGAGAGATCTAGAAGGAAAAATCAATTAAGGCATTTTACCCTTTATTGTGTAGATGACTATAATATGGTTCATAATAGAGTTTGCAATTGGACATATAATTTGAAACATTTGTTCTCATAATATTTAGTAATTCAAAAGTTTAGCTAATTGTCTTTAGTGGAATGACATTTGGTTAATAAGTTGAAATTAATTCTAATGAGAATAAATTAATTCCGGGCTTATTGGAGCTTGAATTATATAAGTCCAATTAAATTCCCCACTTGGCTTCTAGGAAAGGTTATCAAGCAAAGTAAGAACAATACATAGAGGTTACCATAAATAAGAAAGAAGAAAGGACCCATTATATTCGAAATAATAATACCGAAATAATTTAATTAAGAGTTAATTAAATTGGGTTTTAAGCCTATGATTAAATGATGGGCTTACTCTAACTAAGCATTAATTAGAAGTCCAAAGTAAACATTTAATATTGGGTTGGATTTTGATTTGATTTAATTAATTAAATTAATTAAATTAAAACAAGATTTGTAAAGACAAAAAAGGAGGGCAAAAACTGAAACTACAATGATGTAGTTTTCGGTTTTATAGCTAAATGTATAGCTGCACATTTAGCATTGAATTGCTAAATATAAGATGGGTTTTTATCATGCTTCATCATCATTAAATGGTTTAATAGTTTCCTCATTAAATGGTTTAATGGTCTTATCATTAAATGATTTAATGATTGTCATTTAATGTTGGCACGTAGAAAAACATATCAACCTGTTAGCATTCTTTTGATTAAAGAAGGAGTAAGTGCATTTGTTGCTCTCTCTCCCTTCTTTCATTTTGCAGCCGAAAATGAGAGTATCATTTTTGTTTTTTGTCTTTTCATCTAGCCATATTAAACAAATGTGAATGTCTCATTTATGGCTTTCTCTTTCATTTTGTGAAAAAGAAAGAAGTGGTTTTTTTGTTGGACTTCCTCTCTCCTTTCTTTCATAACCTAAACTTAGCATTAAGAGTGTCTCAATGTTTGGCTTCTTTCAACTAAGGAAAACGTCTACAATATTTCTACTCCTTTCCCACCAAAGGATCTTGTTAACCAAGTTGTCCAAGGGGAACAAGTGGTAGATTGGATTGGTTGAGGATACAACAAAGAGAAGAGGATACAATAGCGTGGAGAGGATACAATAGCAAGGAGTCAAAGCTGTAGCTAAGGAGTCGGTAAAATTTTGATCTTGTTCTTATGCTATTTATTTTTCTAATACCATATCATGTATGGATTAAACATGTTGATTTGGTTATTATGCTGCCGCGGCGTTTTGATTTCGCAAAAAGTTTTTGAAATCTACCATTTAGCCAAATCTAGTATGCCTTTGTTTTCTATCCAACACAAGATACGTAAGAAAATGGCTTAGTGAAAGTAGAGGGTTATTGGTTTATACCCTACAGATAATCATTTGGTTTTAGTTTTATGACTTAATTATTTAAAGACATTCTTTATCTTATGTATGTTTGTTTAATTAAATGGACACAAGATAAAGCCTATGAGAAAATTGTACATTGTAAATAAAATTATGATGAGATTATAATTATGACATTCATATTACAATTACATATTTCCCCTAAATTTTTCCTTGTCATCGTTTTATTAAGACTAGGAAGAATAGCACACATTTTATTTCTTTTTTATGAAAAAAAAGTCAATCTTATACATTAAAATATATAAATACTTAAACAAATGTGTTGGTATTTTCTAGAGAACAAGTTCACTACACTAACCCGATATAAGATTACATTTAGAATAGTACTTGTGTTTTGTTATTATGATGAATGCATAAATGATTATTTCACTTAAGAGCGCAAAAGTATCTCATATAGGGACTGTGATATTTTTATACTACTTAGGACTTGAGAGCTCAATTACTAGTTATTAAATATAGCATGGACTATATGAAGTTTGTCGAGTGATCAATATAGGATTCATCATCCTAAAATGATTAAAGAGAATGTTCTTTTGATCTCGATTAGTATTGATTTGATAAATTCTTAGTCAAAGTATAATTACACTTTGAAAATAGTTTTTCAACTATTATTATTAGAATCAATTACTAATGATGGAGAACTGGCATGAATGGACTCAAATAAAATATGTATTAATTTCATCCTAAATTATATGATGAACTTTGATAATATGATTGAATTATACAGAAAAATTATACATTAAAGGTTAGTCAAAACTACTTTGATAATTCTAATAATTGAATAGTTATAATACATTGCTAGATGTCAATCTTTATATATATATATATTATTTAATTATAGAAGAGAAGATAAATTAAAGTATTTTAATTTATCTAATTCTAAATGTAATTTAGAATTGTAATTTATATCCATTTTCAACATATTTAAGAAGTTAATTGGTTACACATAAAGAATGGTTGAAGAAAGAAAAAGGTGACTTAATCAAGTTGGATTTGATAGTAAAGTTTGCGAAAATTTAGTATTAATATGAGATATTTAAGAAATAAGAACTAATATGAGATATTGGATCTTATTTAGATTTAATTAATATTTAACTATAATTTATTATAATTTTAATAAAATTTTGATTGAAATTAGAATTTTATTTCGATTAAATCATTAAAATCTCTAAACCCTTTTATAAATAGGATTAGGCTTTAAATGATCTATCGCTTCAGACTTGTCCATCTTTACAATATTTATAGAGTTCTTTCAACTCATTCTTATGAATACGATTAGAGGTCGAACATGTATATAACTCCGATAGTTACGATGAACCAGTTTTAGAAGTAGTTCATGGAAACTCCAAGAAAAAGGATCAAGTTATACAGGAAGATACAATTTACATTTATGTTTTATTGTGTACATACATCAATCATGATATAGAATTTAAAGTGAGGTTAGCTTTAAACAAAAAATTTTATTTTTTTTCTTTCCATTTTGCACGAGATCAGATCTTGTCCCTATTTTCCAGCACATTCCCCTTCTCTTTAGTAATGTATGTATGCATTAACTAAACTCAAATGAGATGCTACACCACAGCACTATACCACATTCTTTATAAGCAAAGCAAATACCCAAGTAAATCAAACTAATGTCCAAGCCATGGGATTGTTTGCAGGATAGTTCTTATTTCGAAATATATGCTGTTGTACAATGCTTTGACTGAAAAACAATACTGTCTTCAAACGAACTTTGTACTTTGTGCTTCATTTGTCGAAGTATAGTAGTTCCTTGAGACTAGTTCTGAGAACAGCTTGTTTTTCCTACATAACATCAAGATAAACTAAATTAAAAGACAATTCAACATCTCTGACTTGACACATTAGATTCTGCATCAAAACTTTTGCCAGCAGAGAGGCATCATAATTTCAGAATCAGTCAGGCTATTACAGTGAATGTTGTTGCTGTGGTAAAACAGAAATCTCGCTGTTAAGTTATCTTCATTATCACAAGCATTAGAAAAAAGGTAGACATTTAACTGTGGCTTAGTATAACCAACTAAAAGCTAAATGCAATAATTATCAGATAAAGTGAATTTCACCAAGCAAATGTACGCAAATGAGTCAGAAGAGCTATTATCAAGGCCCAAGGGCTATCGAATTGTCTCCAAGTAACCGAAAGAAATGTTATACGGCTTAACGATAGATCTAAAAAAAGGTCACCTGATTATTACTGGAAGATCTAATCGAGTGATCAAGTAACCTGCCTCTCTCATCATAGAGAATGCGACCACTAAATCTCGGAAGCTCACATTTCTCCCCCATAAGTATCGGCCTTTGCCATACTGGTGACAGCGAGTTCTGGCTTTGCCACTTACTAACCTGCGGTTGAGGCGTTTCTCCCAAAGTCGCAGCATTCTCGTCATCCCATTTTCTCGGTCCACTCCACCTAAATGACCCCATCAACACACTCCTTATTGTAACCCTATTAGCACCACAAGGAGACCATTTAATCAACGCATTTCCGTCTGGATCCTGATTTACCATATCCTTGTTTTGGTCCTTCCTTTTCAGCATTGTTGCAGTGCATAGACAAACGACAGCAATGGCAGAGCACACGAATAGGAGGAGTGCATCTTGTGTTTTTAGTTTCCATTTGTCCTCCAACTTCCACAAGGCCTCCATGGCTGCAGGCTTCAGCTACTGTGAGATCAGATCAAGGTAGGCAGTGACGAAGTTTAGTGTTGCACACGAGTAGCTAGCTAGCTAGCTTGGTTGTGCATGGCTATATTTGAAAATTGCAAGACTTTTCATGTGAGGTCCGCCGCTTGAGAGAGTATTTTCAAAATATTAAATGTATTAAAGGAGGATCACGAGGTTTAGAAGGTTTGCTCCGACAATCTCAAGCAAAATAAATAACCGACAGACATTTGCAATTTTGAAGCAACTAAAGTCCATTCTTAATCTGTAAGCTTTGCAACCAAAAAAAGAAAGGGGGTTGATAAAAACATTCATGGCGTATCATATATCAACTTAATTATACCTTGTTAATGATAAATGTATCGCTAGTCTGGAACTATTGGAAACCGGGACGAGATTTGATGTTAACGGCAGTAGAATAATTATGAAACTTGTTTTATTATAATTTTACAAAAATAAAGATCACTTTAATTCTATAAAATGATTAACTTATAAAACATAATAAAGCATGAATTATAATTCGTACCTTATTTCGAAGCTTCATTGGTTCCGTCAGTAAACGGCAGAATTCCGTCGACAAAATAAATTACCGACGGAAATCAACGACGGACAACGGTATCGGTAAGAAGGCCGTAGGTAAATTTAACGAGGGTCTTAAATTTATTCTTAAATTTATGTTTCCATTGGTAATTTATCAACAGAAGATTTTCCGTCGATATAATTTACCAACGGAAAACGTAAACGACGTAACCGTTGGAAACATTTACCAATGGACGTATTTCCGTCGGTAAACTGAAGTTAATGTAATGGGATATGTTTCATAGTTACAGACAAAAATTGTAATATTGTCGTAAAAACAAATCTAATTTACCGACGGACTGTTGCCCGTGGAAAACCGAGTCAATAAAATTGCAAAAAGTATGCATTTTTACCGACAGAATATATAATACCGTCGATACATGAATCTATTTTACCGACAATATTAACATTTCTGTCGGTAAAATACAATGATATCCCGACGGCATTTTATGTTCCATCGATAATTAGAAGTATAAAAATCCAATTTCATGATCTTGTGATAAATGCATAATTTTAAGAGTTATCAATTATCTGTACATAATAAATTAATTTGTATATATATATAATTTGTTTAATCAAAAAATTAATTGATGCTATAAAGTTAAAAATAGTTTAATTGATAATAAAAAAATTACAGTGTACATAACTTATGTTTGTAATTGAAAGCAAATGACTAGGACAAGCCAATATGGTGGTGATCGCGGGTGCTCTGAGCTACTAAGCCTCCCCTTCAACTGTTCCATCTCTTGTCTCAGCTGAGTCATCTGCTCCATCTCCTCTCTCATCTTAGCCATCTGCTCCATTTCCGCTCTCATCTTAGCTATCTGCACCATGTGCTCCATCTGTTCATTCACGTTAGCCATCTGCTCCTCTTTCATGTGAGCTATCTGCTCCATCAATGTGTGCACTGTGACCCCAAGCTCGGTGACTTCGTTACTGTGTGTTGTCCTAGCAGACGTTGCTATACTGGACATGGAGGATTGCAAATAATATGTGTTCGCATATGAACCTAGCCTGAATATCCTTCCATGACGGTCCCTACCACCCACAGCATCAAGATACGTTTGAGTCTCATCTACAGGTTGTTCGTCCTGAGACTGTTGCTGAATGGAGGTTGAGAACATACATAATGAATAAAAGCTTCAACTCCCTCGACAAATTCAGGATTAATGAAACCATCAGGGGGTTAATCGTCTATACATCCAAGATCTATTCCAGAAACTCATATCTGGAAAATTATTAATTTAAACCAATGAATCCATAGTTAGTATCCTTCATGTTAGCCATAGATAACAAAACATTTAAGATAAGACTTGTGATTTAACATAAGAAGTTCTCGTTCTAACTCCTAGGCTCCTAGTATTTTTCATCGATAAGCCTCATGAGAGCTCCATAATGGGTTATAGGTTAAGGTTTATGGGTTAACATCTAAAATATATTTAAAATGAATATCCAACATATATGTTTGTAATCATATATGTCATAAGACAATTATTGTTAAAAGTTTAATATTTAATGGATATTAATTATGTACTATTGCCTAATCAAATAAGTATTCATAAAAATATGAATGCTTATTTTAATAAATTAGTTTAACATATACAATTTAAAAAAACATGCCTTGCAAAAATGCGCACATATAAAGTAAACAAAACCTCATCATTTAAGAGAGCACCAATGAAATAACGGATTCACATAATTAAGGTAATTGGAACAATAACATAAGTCAAACTCATCCTATATAAATTCATACATAACCAAAGTTCATACTACAAACAAGTTCCATATCGTGTAAGCCATATCAATAACAAATGCAGAAAGTTCAGATGGGAAGTTCATACCGCAAACAAATCAACCAAGAGCAAAAAACGTAGTGAAAAACATAATTACTTACCTCAACCGAAACGCAGAAGGATCTTCCTGAAGTACGTGAAGGAAGATGATGATGACGGAGCTAGCATGAAAAATATAGAAACTAATACAAATGTCATTAAACTGTGTGAAAATTCATTGTTGACATTGTCACACCATATACATAAATGAATGTCATTTGAATACCTGCCAAAGCTTCTTTTCAATTTCCTTCAAAGTATAAATACTGGCAACAAATGAGTTCCTACAACTAAGAATAAATTCATTCACAGTTTAGAAAGCGGGATATATTAAAACAATTGCTCTGAAATATTATAATCAATGAAGGTCATTAACTATACTCAAATAATTCAACCATCAGGTGTTATCCTCAATAATTTGCATAATTATAAGTCTCCTTCATAATAAGATCATAAGTTAATACTAAGGAGCTCTTGTTTTAATTGAAAAACAGTTGTCACATTTTATAAGGATCCTATTGAAAATTCGGTAGAATTTTCCCTATAAAATGGACATCCCCCTTTTGAAATAAGGGTCTCCCTATAATAAAAATACACTTCTATATCGACCAGTAACCACAACTCAAATTGGGTCTCAAAACTACATGTCTATTCGCAATTCAGTCCATTAATAGGGACATTAAAGTCGGGCTATTTTTGGAACAAATAAAAGTTCAAGAATTTAATCGCAACTTTAATTAACACTAAAATTAATAAGAGTATCAATTTAATACAAAGTTTAAAAAAAAGTTAGTCTTAGTCGTCTATGTTTATCTCCCCCAATACATATTGTTTGTTCTTAATTTCCTCCTTACAATCTAAATAAATCTTCACAACCCCAATTGATAAGTTACATAATCCAAAATTGGAATCCATCAGTTTGATCCACTTTACTTAGACTAATTATCAAACTCTTTATACTTAGGAAATAGATCAAAATATTACTTTGTAAACTCTTTATATACACTGTGAAAAAGCACATATATGATACATTTGTTTATATGCAATAGCTTGGTTCTTGAAATAATAAAAAAGGGTACACATCTTCTTTATACTGAGTACTTATTCTTTAATGAATTATATATTTTAATACTTTAAAAATGGTTTCTAGACATTATTAAGTAGATATATACACTCCAATTATTTTTTATTTTTCCATAAACTGATAAATATTGTGGTTTGATTTTCATTAAAATTTAACCAAAAAAATAAACGAAAGGGTGTATGTCTAGTTTTAATAAAGTATGAAAAATTTGCCTTTAGAGTAATGAATTATGAGATCCTTTTTGGAGAAGAAGAAGAAACATACCTTTTATTTAAATAAGAACAATAAAGGTTCATATTCTAATATCATTGACTTAATTAGCAATCCTTACACTACAACCCAGATTGCCCACTAACAATGGCTTGGGTGCATAACACTCTTCACCTTTTTATTTTGATAATTTTTATTTAGGCTAATAGGATAAACTATTGACTTTTAAGAAAAAATAAAATAATGCTTTTATATATCATAAACTTTTATATAAATCATTGGTATAATTTATATCATAAATTAATTGCTCAATATAAATGAAAATATGTATAATTAAATATAATATTTTAAAAATATTATTCGAAACTTGATAAAGCCATTGTAATTTGTAAAATATCAACAATATGTACATTCAAAATATAAATTTTTTTGTCAATTTAATCAATAATTTATTAATTTATATAATGTATTTACAAATCAATAAACATATATTTACCTAATTCATAATTTATTACTTATACTTTATCAATACAATGAATTAAATATCAAATATTAGATGACAATGCGGTTCAATTATAATAATTACAAATTGGTAATTAATTATTATTTAAATGTAATAAAAGCTATTAATGATATTTACATTTTAATAAAATATATTAAATTGGAATAATATTTTTACAATATTATATTTAATTATACATATTTGCAATTATATTGAGCAATTAATTTATAATATAAATTATACCAATGATTTATATAAAAGTTTATGATATATAAAAGCATTATTTTATTAATTCTTAAAAGTCAATAGTTTATCCTATGCTTGTTTTCATTTAATTACTTAAGATGAACACATATTTTAAGAATTTGTATCTTTATGATATGCTATGAAATAATGCATTAAAAAACAATAATTTATTACTATGCAGTGATGATCATCATATAATAAATGATGCAATTGAATTATATTAACGGCAAACTAGGCTAATTATTAGCATAAAAGACTTTAGCATACTCATGTTAATAACATATCCCTTATAAACATTAAGGCATAGTCCTTTAATTAGTGGATTAACCTTTAATTAGTGGATTAAGTAATATATACTTAGTCCTAATAATATATTACTTAATCCTAATAAATACTTAGTCCTAATAATGTCTTATACAAGTTTTATAACAATAAAACATTTGACTTCTAAATGGTTACAACTTATGGTATTCTTATTGTTTGTACTAAGTTGCACTATTTAATTGTTAATCAACTCAAAAAATTCTCCAATGAGATTTCTTCATCATTCAATTTGTGATGCATCTTTTATGTACGTATAAACTATAAGGATAAGATTACCATCTTTTATGTATGCTAGTATATAATTTTTTGTGCCATTTAAATACCTTCAAACTTGCTTCAATACATTATCTAATAGATTACTCCATTATAAGAATAAAACTTGCTTCGATACATTATCTAATTGATGATATAAAAGATTATATTAAAATACATGACTTAGGTTAAATTACAATTTATAATGGGTCACAATTATATTACGTAGGCTTGAAAAAGATTGGCAAATGGGATCAAAAACTTATAGTATAATTAATAATATAGCATCTATTCCAAAAAGATCAACTCTCATATACATACATTTCATCGAACACATGGTATGCAAAAAAATTTCATCCCTAACTATTAACAAAATGACAACATTTTTCCATTATTTACCATCATCTCCAGTAGTTTACACAGCAAACTATCAAACAATAACAACCAAAACCAATGGAGCCAACCCATCGTCAGGAACTAACTCCATATTTTGAAAAAAATTCATCGACGGACACCCACACATCAACAACAAATAAGGTTAGAGAAGATGGCCATACCTTGACAAAAACTGTCAGAGAAGAAGACTCCTAACGCCGGAGACACAACAACTCGACAGAGGGCAGAGGGCAGATCACGTTAGATACGGGAGCGACAGTCGAAGGAGGAAGAAGGAGAGGAAGGTCGAGTGGCAGGTCGGGTGGGGGCGGGGAAAGGGTTGTGTTTTAATTAAACCAAAACGACATCAGTTGGTTTTAAACCAAACGACGTCATTTTGGTTAACTTAAAAAACGTCCTTCAGTTAACTAAACGACGTCGTTTTGGTTAACTTAAAAAACATTCTTCAGTTAACCAAAACGACGTCGTTTGGTTTTAAACCCTACGACGTCATTTTGGTTAACTTAAATAACATTCTTTAGTTAACCAAAACGACATTGTTTGGTTTTAAACCATACGAGGTCGTTTTGGTTAACTTAAATAACATTCTTCAGTTAACGAAAACGACGTTGTTTGGTTAACTTAAATAACGTTCTTCAATTAACAACCAAATGACGTCGTTTTGGTTAATGTAAAAGCATCCGTTTGGAACCAAAATGACGTCGTTTGGATTTCAACCATACAACGTCATCTTTGTTCCAAATGACGTCATTTTGGTACGCAAGAAATAGCTCTCCTGTCGAAACAAAACCACGTCATTTTTCTTTCCTAATCAAAAGCGACGTCTTTTTGTTACAATCACTAACTTTCGAGTAGATGACGCTTTTACCGATATAATTACCTATGTCCTATATTTCTATCGCCACATTTTTTCCTTTTCCACGGCAATATTAATGACCAATATAAGAAACCTGTCAGTCATTACCGACAGAAAATAGTTCGTCAGTACTATTCTGTCGCAAGTTTATATTTTTCTTGTAGTCACGCCTATGGTTTTGTTTCTGTCGGTAAAGTCCGTCTCTATTTTAGAGTTCTCCTGTAGTTTATATTTTTCGTCGGTATTTTTCATCACTAACTTTGTACCAGTACCGACGAATGTATTTTACCGCTGCTAATTCCGACACAAATTTTTCTGCCATTATTTCCCTCCATATTTAATGATGGATATTGTTTCCGTCACTAAATTAATCAACTTTAGCGATGGAAAGCTTATTTCCGTCACTAAAGTCTAACAGTTTTTGTTCCATCGCTAATTTTCCGTCGCCACTCCACAGTTTTCTTGTAGTGAAGTGTGTTTAGTTACTGTAGGATATTAACAAACTATCTCTAATGGGGTCACCTTTTGATGTATTGAGATAAATGAACATGAAAGATTGCTAAGTTTCTTCAACTTCAGTTTTTGCACTTATATATTCGTCAAGTTGCATCTAGAAATGGAGAATTTAATGTTGTTCAGTGCTTAGGTAGTGGGTATATGCTAGGAAGTCTCTCTAATGGGTCCAATCTTGAAGGAAGAAGTTAGTTGGAGCAACAAATTATTGATGTTCTTCTCTTCCAATGAAATGATTTTCAATCCTGATGGCTCAATTTATCAAGTCGTGTCAAATTGACTGTAATATGTAGTAGAGACCTTATTACGTACCTAGGATTAACATGAAAGGATTAAAAATAAAAGCAATGCAGAGTACTTGATTTTGGTTCCATCTCTGATTATGATACCGATTCTGAGCTCTAAACGATCATGAATCTCTCGAGACCTTTATGGAAAATGTTTCCCGACACGTGATTTTGGTCTTTCTACAGTTTTCTCAATATGTAAGCTCTTTTAAGGGGTCGGAGATTCCTTATGCTTATGATTGATATGAGCAACTGCAGGAGACCTGAACCTTTATATAGCTTCCATATCAGGCTTCCCCATCACAAACCTGATATGGGTCCGGCCCACACTAATTAGGATCCATTTTTTACCCAAACTTTAACCTATTAATCTAGATCATTTATTGGGCCACCTTATTACCTTTAGTTGGATCAAATTATGTAACTTAACTGATAATTTATTTAAAAACAAAAAATGCAATTAATAGTTGTCCAAATTTATGGGAAAGGACAAAATTGTCCAACATTCTCCCATTTGGACAAGCATTAATTGCAGTTTTGACTTTAGTTTAAAAATAGTTTAAAAACTCGGTTAAGCCACGCTACTGAATTAGTCGAGTAAGTTTTAAAAAGAAAAAATTTGATCCAAGGATAATAAAAGTCCATCATTCTGTCTTGCAAGGCTTTTGATACCGAAAAGTATCAGATACATGTGTCGTATGTGACACAAATCCAATACAATCACGTATACTTAATACCTCACTAACATAAATGGAAAAATGGAGTGTGGCAAACTACAATGATACATTTATGATCTAAATTATATTATCTTTGTTTGTAGGTCTCGATTTCTCCAACTTTATGCTAAACCACATATGTTAAACTGTATTAAAGAAATC
>JANKOD010000004.1:16149637-16173565 GCA_026284645.1 Erythroxylum acuminatum | reverse complement strand
ATTGCTTTCCTCATAAGTCGACTTGTCGTGGACGTAAGTCGACTTGTCACTCTTCATAAGTCGACTTGTTCATGGTAGGTCGACTTGTGACAACTTTTTCGGAAACTTCTCCGCTCTGAGATAACTCGACTTGTGCAAGGTAAATCGACTTGTGTACTCCATAAGTCGACTTGTTCAGGATAAGTCGACTTGTGACAATGTGTAACATCTTCTCTCTTTGATAACTCGACTTGTATCTTCTTATAACTCGACTTGTGTCAACATATTTCACTTCAGCTCTTTGATAACTCGACTTGTATAAAGTGTAAGTCGACTTGTTTCTCCAACGGATATATCCTATCAAATCTCTCATGATCTTCATTTTTAATGCCTTAATTATGTTGAATATTGTTTCCTTCTTGATTCCTTAATAATTTATAAGTCTTCTAGATTTCTTTCAATCTAAAAACACCTGCAATAAATTTCTTATCAAATCTATACATTTTATTATTATCAAAACATTAAGGGATTTATTTTGTCAACCACCATTGGTCCAACAATAATAAGATAAGATTTACGTATAAATAAGATTGAAGAACAAAATTCATAAAACATGTATATGAATTTCAATGAACAAGCAATAAATAATAGTCCTGTACAACATACGTACATGCCATGTTTTATAATAGTCCTGTACAGTCGATCTCAACATCATGTATAATATTTTAAACATGGCTCTACATTTTTTTTCTTTCTCCGAGGCAAGCTGGTAGGCGGCTCGGCTTTATTAATTTCAACACTTCATCTCCTCTGGCTTGGAAAGCAGGCATGCGTGGTTTGAATCCTTAAAGAAGAAACGACGTCGTATGGGTCATTGGACAGAGTTGGACAGGGTAAATTAGACAGGTGATCTATCCTCGAAGTTAAGGGTGATAGGAAGTGACTAATGGTGGTAACCTATAAGCTAACAGCAGTCTAAGACCTAATCACTAACATGGATAAGTGTGCAGCCAGATGTGCATAATAGAATTCTAATATCTTCGAAAACCTGATGCAATAGACAAAAGACCTTGTCCCTTTCCCTCACAGAAAATGCACTGCGTGGAAAAGAAGATGACGTTGTTTTGTGGAAAGAGAGAAATTGGGGATTGTGAAAAAGAAATGCATGAAAGTAGGGGCAGAAGGAGGACTCTGTTGGATGCCAGGGAGTGGGTGGGCGTGGACAGTATGTCACATGAATGCTTCATAAACCAAAAGCTGAAAAACCAAAGAAAAGAAAGGTAATTATATATAAATATAGCGCTCAAGAATCTAACCCTAAGTTTAATTACTCTTCACAATGACTTTACAAATTTAAATTTCATTAGATAAGTAAGTTAATTTTTCTTTATTTTTTATGTTCAAAGTAATTAAAATTATAAAGGTTTAAGAAAATAGGCAGATTGGCCTAAATAACATTTTATTTAAGATATATATGTTACTGTGTACGAATTGTTCTGTGCTCAGAATTGGTTGCATTGCATTGTATCGGCTTGTTTGTCGGCACAAGTTTGCCTAACGTCCTCTTCACGAGAATGGTCATTTCCATCTCTACTTGTTTTCTTCTGCACTCGCTTCTGTTTGTATTTTTCTCTCTCGAAATCTGTGCTTCACTCTCTCTCTCTCTCTCTCTTGCTAAGTTTGCATACATTGTTTAACTTAGAGAAGATCTTGTTCGCCATTGGCGTACTATATGGTAGTATTGAATGATGAAATGGGCAAGCAAATCAT
This sequence comes from Erythroxylum acuminatum, assembly GCA_026284645.1. Lineage (NCBI taxonomy): Eukaryota > Viridiplantae > Streptophyta > Magnoliopsida > Malpighiales > Erythroxylaceae > Erythroxylum > Erythroxylum acuminatum. Next base: position 16,171,816 of record JANKOD010000004.1, on the reverse strand, counting down.
TACCTTGACTTTAAAGAAAGCACTTGAAAGCAGTCTTTTTTTTTTCTTTAATAGTACAAAGACATGATTTTAAACCAAGAAAAAAGAAAACATTGAAATTATCAAGTAAGAGACTCCAACCCTTGTCCTTAATTTCATGGCTCATGATAATCCTTCCTCTCAGTCCAACCAAGTTGCTAACATTTATAATGGATTCCAGGATCCAACCTATATCAAACATCTCCTTCCAGTCAAAGGAAAAACATGCCTTCACCTGAAAATTCAACTTCATACGATCCTACTTTATACACCGGCCTAAGCGAGTAACCACAACATGGGAGTATTTTGAAGCTCACAAAAATATAATAAATCAGTTGTCCTCTTGATTATCCTTTAAGACTATATTGCCAAACTGCATAATGGTATACGACACTTTTGTGATTCATTTTCTTAGTTGTAATGTTGCTGCTCAAGCCATGGCCAAAATCCAGATTGATCATCTATGCCACAGAACATGTTGCTGAGGCTTTCTTCTTTGATCATTTGATCAATCTTCTGGCATTGAACTTCAGGCCTTGAAGGGTTATGTTGAAAGAATTGAGCCACACTTGCGGGCCTCATGGACGATGTAGGAAAAAGTGGTCGACTTGTTGGAGGATTAGATAGAGGACTATCACTGGCTGGTGTTCTTGAGATATCCAACTTTATATCAGAACTGTCACTTCTGTTGCTGCATGAACCCTCAGTTTCTTTATTCAGGTTAATTGATTCAGTTGGTTCTCTTCCTTTTAGTGTCAATATCTGCAGCCATTAATTGACTTAATCAAGAAGAAACATGCATGTATCACACAAGCTAGTAATTAGTTCCTCTTTTTTTAAATATAAAAAGTCAGCTGAAAATACAAGCAATGTGAGAGACAGAAGTGAAGAGAAATGTAGAGAAGAAAGGGAGGTCAGTTTTGAGGCGGTGAACTTGGTATGATTGGAGACATCTATCTTCTGGACCCTTGATTACCTAAATTAAAGAAAGATCAATTCATCAAAAGGTGTTCCCTTTTCATGCTTTCTTCTCTTCTTCTTCACGTTCTCTTTTGGTTTCTTTTCCTTTTTCTTTCTCCAGTAGGGACAATCAAGGAGTTGCACTAGTGATATTGATTGCAAAAGAAGCTTTTTAAAAGGTCGTCCTAGAAGTTAATAGCAAAGAAAAGGTCCAACGAAATCATTGCAGAAGAGAAAGTCAGCAGCATAAATCATGAACAAATGATCAAAAGTTCCAAATTATGGCTAAATAACATGATCTTGAAGGCATAATAGACTTAAATCTCACAGAAAAACAAAAGATAAGACACACTAGGCATATTCACTAGAGAAGCAACAAACTCATCAAAACTTACTGTACAAACTACAATTCAATGCAATAAACTAACCTCTGCATGTAGTTTCTGATTCTGAGTTTGGAGAGCATCATTGTCGGCTTTCACGGCTTCATACTGTCTCTTCAGAAGATCATAATCTTTCTCAAGTTGCTTGGTCTTCCATCTAGCTCTCCTATTTTGGAACCATATAGCAATCTGTCTTGGTTGCAGACCAAGAGCCCTAGCCAGCTGCATTTTTCTCTCAGGTTCAAGCTTGTTACCCAGCTCAAAGTTCTTTTCAAGTGTCTTCACTTGTTCCATGTTGAGTCTTCTCTTTTTCTCTCCTGCTTGTGAACCATCATCAGACAAGTCATCCTCTCCATTAGCCTCTTCGTGACCCAAATCAATTCTTGAAAATGACGTTGATCTTTTCCCGAGAAACGATGCAACTCCTGCAGTACTCAAAGAAAGCACAAAAGAAGTGAGACACCGTCAGGAACCTATCCTCAAAAAGTCGAAGGAATTGAAGGGAAAGAATAAAGATTATACCCTGAAAATCTTGGGGCGGTAGGATTGGACTGAGAGAAGTGGGATGTTGATGTTCATCTTCATGTGGGGTTTGAAGCATGAAATTTGCTGGGAAAAAAGCCATCCCATTGCTAGACATGACCCAACTATAAGCTTATGCTACTTGTTTTGAAAACAACTTAGGCAATAACCTGCCTGCCATGTTTTGAAGGTCGAAAGGAAGTTGCAGACTTGACGTACCAGAGCAGAAAAAAAGAAGAGGAAACCTTTTTCACTCAAACTGATCAAAAGGAAAGAAGAAAACTTTCAAGTCAAGGATCTGCGAGAATTGGGTTCGATTGACAGCTTATGTACCTTACTGCATTTTCCTCGGAAGAGTTAATATTTTTCCATAGGATGTATTCTCAGAGAAGAACATGATGTGGACGATGATGGAGAGAGAGAGCGAGATGTGCGAGATGATTCTATAGTTCCCACCTCTCTTTATACGAAGAGAGAATTCTGATATTTCAATGCGTTATTTTACTGCTAAAAGGAAACAAACTTTTATCCATCCGCATGAACACTACAGAGATGGGAGCATCAAGTTGTTTGTTAAAAAATACCCTTTGGGATTTAGTCCGATAATGATCGCTTCTCTACACATAAAAGTTATAAAACCTTGATGAACTTTGGGATTTTAGATGAATACGGTGTTGTCTGTACATATATTCTATAAAGTTAGACCATCCAACAAGCTATAGTCGTTTTCATGGTCTCAAATCATACTCATAGTTACTTCAGAGACAAAAATTGATGTGTGCTAATAAAGATGGGTGTGTTCCGATAAGAATTTAACTCTGGAAGTAGCATAACTTTCAATTTGCAAATTAATTGTGATTAATTATGACAGCTAATTAAGGGCAACTAGAGGCTTTTAAAACCTCAAAACAAGTCAACAAAGAGAATTCGCTTCCTAACACTGACGCTACTTAAAACTGAAGTAGTTTATGTGAAGCAAGAAGTTACTAGAGAGAAAACAGAAATGTCTATCCTCCTGAGGCTTAAAAAGGGATTGCATTTGTGTGCGTGCGAGAGACATAGAGAGAGGTGTGTACTGACGCAGGAATCTAAGGAGAGATGGGTCCAAGCAGAGGGACAGGGTTTGCTACCTAACCCACCAACAGGCATCGTGCATTAGGGCCAAGCTCTTTTCCATCCATCCATATTATCTCTCCTTTTCCTGTCTATCTACCTGTCAAATTCCCTTTTTTTTTTTTTTTCATGAAGATCAAATGACTCTTTTGTATGCAAGTGTGTTCGAAGAGAGTTTTGTATACATACGAAATAAAAAGCCTGTGCCTTGTGATAAGGAGAAAATCCCTCTCTTCCTTTTATATAACAATACTGGAGCTGTTTTTTTTTTTTCTTTCGTTTTTGTCTTTGTGTCCACAATTTGTGCTGTTCATCTATATCTCAGTGCTCCTCTCTCTTCTGCCACTCTCTGAAGAGAAAATTCATCCTCATAATCGCCTCTCATTAATTTCCCAGTCAATGCTGTTCCTATATATATATATGTACGTATGTATTATGTACATAGTAATCAATTTAATACGATTCATACATGTATAGACAATTCAACCCGACAGTCCCTCAAATCCCTCTTATGGGGTCTATAAAATTCAGTTGTGAAATTGTGAAGAGTACTCCTTGCCATATAAAATTCATTCAAGCGCATCATCTAATCAGTGCCAATTATTTAGATGTTTCCATCCCTCATAATCTACTGCATACTAATAACTAGTTAACTTTGGGTTAAATTTATTATCTGAAGGTGAAAAACTGCTGAATTGTACCCTTTATGTCTGTATCCATATTTATTACACTGTTGTGTGTGGCAACAAAAAAACATAATGAAGTCTCCCATATAAGCCTTTTAAACTACTGGATAGTATGTCATACATGTTTAAAGGATAAGAAGCAGATACCAACGCGAATAGGTCAAGCTCATTAAACAGGCTTGTATTACTAGTTGTTTATATTTCTTCTATGTGCAGGGGAGATGATCTTCAATAATATTGAAACAAGACCAGCAATATGTTAACAGAAGAGTATGGTTTAATTATACAAATTAAATATGGATAATCCATTGTTGATTTGAAAGATTTTTAAGGTTATGAATATATTCAAATCCCATAATAGAATTTGCTAAAAATAAGTTCTGTCTATTAAATAGAAGATAATGAAATATCAAAGTCAAATATGCAATCTAAAACTTGATATTTGGCTTCTCTGATCCTTAATTATGTTTGACATATTAATCCTTGTGAAGGTTGTAGTAGGTTTAGAAAATAGGCCATTAATGATTTACATGGGATGGGAGTGTTTGCAAGCAAGAGACAGTCACAAGAAAGCCTTCGTGGTACTCAAAATAGGTTTGTTTGATTTTCAGTGCGGAAATGGTGTCTGCACCAGCCAAAACCACAGTGTTTACTATCTGAGGGCCCAAATGAGGAGAGAAATTCTCTTCTGTTCTTCTCTTACTTAGAAATCTATTCGAAGGGGTAAAGATTCACGTCAATCAGTGAAACGCACATGTACAGTAATACTATTTGTGCAATGTAGAATTGATCAACGTTGTAGAGGTGATGTGAATCACAAATAAGACACTGCAAAAGGCAGCTTTCAATTCCACAGTTGCTAACTGTTCTTTTCTCCTACACTATTCTAGCATCACTGTTTTGATAGAAAGATGACAGACACACTTGGCCCATATGAAAAGAATTTAAGTATTAGAAAGGGTTTAAAAATAGTCATAAGGACAGATACCAGAAATTTTCATAGGTGATGGAATTGGTTGGGGTTCGATTAGTCTTTCAAGTGATTGAATTGTTTAGAAATGAAGGGTTGTGATTTGACATTTAGGAAAGCTACTGGCACTGGCACTCGTTCATTTCTATAACCTTTTTGTTTTTGCCAACATTTTCCCCTGTAATCGATCAATGTACACCGATCAAACAACATCCTCCTGTACCCAGCTATCTTTTTTTTTTTTTGGTACATAAGAAGCGAAAACAGAAGCTAAGGACGAATAAAGGCAATTCCGTGCGCATCCGCGCGCAACAAATAAAATAGGCCAGACGGGGGTAGGCCACACACACTCGCCGCGTACCGTACCCGAGCCCAGACGAGCTAGGAAATCAGCGCATTGGTTACCTTCTCGAAAAACATGTGTGAAAGTAAAACTCGGCAGGGCACTGAGGTGAGATCGTATGTCAGAGACCAGGCCGGCAAGGGGATGGAAGGCGAGGACCTCCGGGGGGAGGCTAAGCATTGGAGCGCTTCCAAAGAGTCAGACTCCACCACCAGGTCACGACATGGAAAGTCGCGGGCAAAGGCGAGACCAAACCGGAGGGCCATGAGTTCCGCAACCATGATAGTGGTGATCCCGACAAAGCACGGGAAATCCGCCACCCAGTTGCCATAACTATCCCGAAGCAACCCACCAATTCCCGCCTGGCCAGAAGGATGAAGGACACTGCTGTCAACGTTAAGCTTCAACCAGTAAGCAGGGGGAGGGGCCCAAGAAACCAAAGCCGGACCCTGGGAGGAGGTCAGCCCGCGGTGCTGAACAACAAATTTAATCAAATTTAATGTAATAATAAAAATATAAATAGTCTAACAAAAAGTTAAATTTAAATATTCAAATCTGAAATAAGGAAATAAGCAAAATTTTCAGACTTAATTTAATTGTTATGTGAATTTATTTCTTAATTACATCAAAATTCATTCAAGAACAATATTTTCCCATTGAATACATTGTAATGTAAGTATTTTTTTTTTGGTTGATATTGATACAGATAAGAGGATTAGAGATGCTTAAGATCATCTATCACCTTCAAATACAATCTAACAATAAATGATCCATTTACATCATATCATCATCATCAACACTCAATTAAAGTTCGCTGAACCGTCGGAATCCATTTAAATTATATAGCATATTAAAATTAAAGTTCTTTATAATTTTATAATTTAAGAATATAGATTTAAAAAATTACCCCAACTACGAATTAGGAAAAACAGTAATATACCACTTTGAAAACAAAGTTTAACTTTCTTGAACTAATAATATATTTCTCTGAATATTTCAATTCAATCTTAAAAGTTATACAAAAATATTTCTTGTGAAAGGAAAAAAAATATAAATTTAAAACAAAAGAAAGTAAATAATCTATCACAAATTTTATATGTAATTTACAAATCACAAAAGCCTGAGAAAGCAGAAATTCATCATATAAAGTTTGAATGAGCATTGCGCCGAAATTTCAACCATGGAAATTGAAACAACTTAATTGTCTATAAATTCGCAGATTATCCAAAATCAACTTTTCGGCACGAATAAATAATTACTCTCAATCGCGCAACACCAGAAAATAAAATGCCGACGTTTGGTAACGCAGTTCGGCCAACTTGCCTACGTCTGCAGGGCCCTCACCCAGATTAATATCTTTCACTGTAGTTCACAAAAAAAAATTACAAAGATTGACCAACCCTCAATCTATGTAACTAGCCCACAACTTAACTACCCGTGAAAGATTTCCACGCCCAATAACACGACCAACTCGTGTTAACCTCGATAGAGGATTTTCTTCAAACACTTCTTGCTGGAGGCCAGATCATAGTCGCTTCTTGTTCCACCACAGTAGAGTCACACAGCCGATCCCACTAACATGAAATCAAAGACGTCACACAATCTGCAGCTTCAAGACTCAAACATGTAACTCTTCAGTCATGACATCAGTTACACTTCACCATGGACCACTTGCTGAAGATGAATAAGCGACTGCAAGACAAAGCACTAAGCAAGAGAAAACTCAGTAGGTTAAAAGAAAAACCAACGACGCAGTCAACAACACACAACAATCAACATCAACTTGTCACACACACAATATTCAAAAAGTAAAATCAAACTTGACAGTGCGGCAGTTTTTTTCAAAGAAAACAAAACCAGCAGCTACACTATGTAGACACTTAAGAGCCACACGAAAATCAATCAACCCCACCAACCTAAAAGCTGCGACAACTTATATATATAAATATATATATATATATCAACTTCAACAACCCTAAAGCCCTTGCCACATCAGCCAAGACAATAAAAATAAATAAAAATGCCAAAACTTAAAATAAGCAGGATATATTAAAAATAAATAAATCCTAACAATATGGTATCCTTAAGCATAAGGTCACAGAGATGGTTTTGCATCACATACTCGTAATTGGTTAACCACTAGTTACAAAGTTAGTTCTACATTACTTATTTGTACTAAGTTAACCACTATACACTGGTAATTACAGAATTAATTCTACATCGCTTACTCGCAACTAGTTAGCCACTAGTTTCGGAGCTAGTTTTACATCACTTACCTGCACTAGGTTAACCGCTATGCACCGATAGTTACGAAGTTGTATCTACATTGCTTACCTATAACTAGTTAACCATTAGTTATAGAGCTTGTTTTACATAGCTTACCCTCAATAGGTTAACCGCTATACACCAATATAATAACATGTATAAAACCTATCAATGTACCATAGGCTAAAAACCATTTCCTTTTTATCAACCAATAATATAATTTCAATATAACTTCAAATTGTATGAAATTCAAAATTTAAACTTCAATTCATATATTGCTAAAACATACACTTATACTAGCAATATTCACTTGTAATTAATCATTCACATAAAACTCATAATCATTCAATATAAAGTCACATATCATCAATTCTTTTGTAAAGAATTTATTTATATAAAAAATTAAAATACACTCACTGTCTTGCAAACTTATCACACACTCACGCGTTCTGCGCCTCTCCTTTACCCACACAAATAGCACTTCGTTTAGGCATTTATTTCCAAATTCAGAAATAAGGCATTGAAACAATATATTTGGTTTAACTGAATTCGAGATTAGTATTTCATCGCGTAACAAGTTTGTTAATTGTATTTCCGCTTACTTCCATAAGCTAACTTATTGTTCTCCGTTTCACAATCTAACTTTAAAAATTACTCAAATATCATCTTTTATCTATTCTAGCTTATTAATTTCTTCAAAACACTATCTTCCCCAATTAATTTACCACAACCATAATCAAACTTGAACAACTCACACTAGTAACTACATTTCCTCTTAAGGCCAAATTGTCCTCACTACACACATATATATCATCATTTCAATTTCTTTCCAACTTTTCAACATAATTCACCTAAGATCCATGCCAAGCATCATCCAAACACATCATAAACCATTTCAACTTCATCTTATTCCATATACACTTCATATGTGAATTTTTCCAAATAATAAGATAACACTTCATTTAATAATTTCAATGTCACAAAGACACTTAATGACCATCCATAATCAGCTTCACATGGTCATTACATCAAAACCATACTTTTATACCAAAAATGCCCTGATGGCTAGACTGAACATTTTTTACATCAAACTTGTCCAGTTCAATTCTTTTTCATTTATTTACTTCATTAGCATCAAAACTATGCTATGAACATCATGAAACATCAAAATAAAATTTTTGGATCAATTGACACTAGAATCCTTAGCCATGGCCGATCCTCTCATTCTTGATTTCTTGATTTACTTTCTTGTTTTCAACTCTTAAATGTTTCTAAGCTTATTATCTACTCCATGACAAGTCAAAAATCACCATTGATCTTGAGCACATCCATTCCACATAAAAACCACAAAATTTAATTATCATATTTAATATATATTTATTATTATTATTAACAATATAATTATATTGACATTAATAATTAAAGAGAATTTTATTTTTATTAAAAAATAAAATAAAAATTAAAACTAAGGGATTAGTACTGAGTTTAAAGTTTAACCCAAATTTGACCCAAAAGTTAGTGTTTGGACCTAGGCTCGACTAGAAGTTTGAGGCACACAATTGAGTCTAAGCTCGATTGAGCTTGAATAACTCAAAATTCAATCGAGTCTGAATTAAGTTTGATTTTTTTCTTTTTATTTAAAAAATTTCAAAATAACCTTGCTATTTTAAAAATATTTAAATCTGGGCTGATCTGGATAACCGAAGGTTAAGCTTGGTCCAAAGCCTAAGGAAAAAAAAAGTTCTGACCTAAAACTCAGCCTAACCGAATTGGATCTATTGATATTGATTTTAGGCCGGGCCACGCTTAATTACCGAATCGTACTCCAAACTTTTTGTTACATCATAATCTGCCCCTGAGCTCCAACACTTTTGTTCCTCGTCGCCTCGCATTTCCTTGTTGCCTTCTACTTTTTCCCATTTGCCTTGAATCATTTCAACATTGAGTATCAAATCGGTCTCCCCATCCTTCCATAGATTCTTAATCGAATAGGTTCTAATCGTTAATAGGAAATAGAATTAGTAATGTCTGGAAAGAATCGAGGACCGCCTTTGCCGATGAAAGGAGTAATTCACGCCATTCACGAACCACGCTTCGCCGGCGGAGTAATGCCGCCAGCGCATCCGGCCATTTTGGACGAAATCCGAGAAACCCAGTTCGGGTTAGATCCGAGGAGGCTCCCTGCGCACCCAGCTATAATCGAAGAGCGTTTGGCCGCTCAACATCAAGAAATTCAAGGTTTGTTGGCCGACAATCAGCGACTGGCTGCGACACATGTGGCGTTAAAGCAGGAATTGGAAGTTGCACAGCACGAATTGCAACAAAAAACTCGGTTTTTGGATTCTTTGCATGCGGAGAAGGATGTGCAGATGAGGGAATTGCATGACAAGTCTTTGAGGTTGGAGGCTGATTTTCGTGGTGTTGAGGCTATGCAGTCTGAATTTCGTCGTGTTCGTGCTGATATTAAGGAACTTGGTGATGTTAAGCAAGACCTTACGGGAAGAGTACAGATGATGACTCAGGATTTAGCGAGATATAATGCTGATTTGCAGCAAGTTCCGGTTGTTAAGGCTGAAATTGAAACTATGAAGCAGGAATTGCAGCGTGCAAGGTTATTACTTTAGATAAATTGGTTTTAGTTTCATGAAAAAACCTATTGTTAAATTTGAATGTTTTCTGGTGTTTGTATGGATATAGAGCTGCCATTGAGTATGAAAAGAAAGGGTATGCAGAGAATTATGAGCACGGGCAGGTGATGCAGAACAAATTGATAGCAATGGCTCGGGAGATGGAGAAACTTCGAGCAGAGATTGCAAGTGCAGAGAAGAGAGCTCGCCCCCCTGCTGCTGCAGTGAATCCAGGTACACTAATTTGTATTCAATAGGTGGAATATCCTTTGTTTTTTTTGCGATAATTGAGAGAAAGGAAGCAATGGTCTTGGCATCTGAAAACCCATCTTGTTGTAATTGAATTCAACCTGTTCTTTCTTCAGCTGCGGCTGAAGCCAACGAATTATATTCCACTGTTTTCCCCTTGGAGCTTGAGGGGCCTAATATTTCTATTGCTAAACTCTTATTTCTTATTGCTGTTCTTCCTGTACAGCTTATCATGCAAATTATAGCAATCCTGAATCTGGATATGCAGGACACACTTATCCGGCTGGCTATGGAATGAACCCTGTAAGTTGGCAATGATATTGGTCTCAATTGTCTTGATGTTTGAAATTTGTAAGTTTTACATGTATGTACACATGTTTGCTTGTTTATGCATTTCTTCAAATTGCATGGGTGATTATTCCTACTTCATTATTGATATTTCTTGACATTTCCTGAACATTTAGGTGCAAGCTCATGTCGAAAACTTTCCTCAGTATGGAGTGGCACCTGGTTCCTGGGGTGGATATGATATGCATCGAGGTCAAGGGCACAGATAAACTGATATCAAAGTCAAGCTAAGATGTCTTCCAACGAGTCCTTTGAGCAGCAACTTTAGATACTTGCATAGGTTTGAACTGTTATCTTATGATAGTTTGTTTAAGAGAATTGATTCTCTTGGGGTTTAATTAAGTTGTACTTGAAAGCAAGGACAATTATGCTATTTCCATTTTAAATTCTCTTGTTGCAACTACTGTCTTTAATGATTTTGTTTTTTTTTTCAAATTTCTAGCATTTGGAAAAGAGACGTTTTGATTACCCATGGTTGTAGTGCTGCCTTTTTAGGACAGATTTTTCTGCAATTTGGCAATAGGGTTCTGTTGTTTTGATCTTTAATCATTTTTACATATATGTAGTATCAACATCTTAACTTAAAGTGTAGCCTAATTCCCATAACATCTATTTGATTATTTTGATGGCCTTAACTTTCGTCAATGATGATAATATTACATTTGTAATAAAAAATCTATTTGTCTAATAAGTCAACACGTCCCGCCAAAACCCCCGCTAATCTTTCTCTCTGTCTATGTCGGTCTCCCCTCAAAAGAAATAGTCTCTCTCTCTCTCTCTCTTCTCTCTCTCTTGTTATTTATTCTGCAAACAAGTATGGGCATTACAAAAGAAATAGGCCAACTCCTCCCTTTTTATTGAGAATCCGAGGATGAGAAAGTAAGTAATGGCTACTATGTGACAATCTTTGATAATATTTATTTTTTAATCCTTGAACAACAACCTGATATTTAACCATGTATACCTTTATGTTTGAGTTCTGTTCCTCTTATTCACCCATATTGGTCCTTGGCTTAGGGGAAGTTATGTAAATTCAAAAGTCTATTGGAGGCTGTAGAAATTATTCCCATCAAAAAGGATTTAATTTGAGACAAACTTCTTATTTTGTATTTGAGATTTTGGTACTATTCTAGATTATCTCCACCTTGTTCCTTTTATTTGATTACATTTTTCAAGATTCTTTACGATGACCTCTTTTCAAATAGGCATGGATCTTGTCAAGAAATGCTTTTTGTTTCATTTGGTAGCCTGGCTTGTATGATAAAAATTGGAAGCATGTTCTAGTTTGGTGCTGCCTCAGTCATCTTCTGTCACTTTTTTTATCCAGTCCAAAATTCTTACCCATTTGTTATCCTCTACTTCTTTTGATTTCTCCTCTATGCTTGCTTTAACTTTTAAAACTAATGATCTTATGTATTCAAGAGTCAATTTTCCTCTAGCTTATGAAATTTTAAGGCTACGTAACCTGTTGAATTGCAACGCTCTAAATCATCCGATGATGTTCCATTTTGTTGCTGGGGCTAGTCGGAGTTCTTTTCTTCTTTTTGTTTTCAGTAGGTACAATGTAACATAACTGAGGTGCAGTTTCTAGATGGTGATAAAAGTGTCTATCTCATTGGTCATTGTAGGTTCATCTTCTGTTGAATTAGTTTTTGGATGTCATCCTCAACCTTCCTAGAAATCTGGATTCCCCTTTCTCAGTCTACATCAATTAGTGGGGTTTAATTACTTTTATACCTAGTTTTGGAGTACATTTCAGGAAATAATTGTTATCTTGTTCAGTATTTTGTTGTAGGTGTGGCCTAGTTCTATCAGATCTAGAGAACTGTTAATGCATATAATGTTTGTCATTGGTCTTTTACTTGCTTTAGAAGCCTTACTCGGACACGAATTTTTTTGTTTGGTTATTACCTCATTTAAGTGGTACGTTTTTGATATCCATCTGACGTCGGCCCTTTTTTTCCTTTTGTATTTCCTTGGCATTCTATCTTCTCTCTGCATGTTAAAGTGAGACGTTGGTAGAAACTAGCGTGACACATCTTCTGGTAATGCTCTTAAGTTTTCAGAATCAAATATTCTAATTATAGGTTTCCCTGCAGCTCATTCTTGTACTTTAGGTTAGCTTTAGCTTTTGGGTCATAAGCTGATGCCTCAAAAACATTCTATTGTTGAATTCTGAATGATATGAGTGATGTAATGATAAGCTATGGCTTGTGTTTTCTAGCAATCAATCAGAGTTAAGCTAGTCCATAAAAAATTTTATGGTTGAGGCTTCAAACGTGGCTTACATTTTTTATGGAAATTAAAGTATTGTATTCCAAAAATGGAAGCAATGCCTTACAATTTACAAGGATAAAAGCTTATGGACCAAACCATTATAGTACAAAAGTGAGAGGGATGGTCTACATAATACAAACCACTATAATTTGCATTCAATCTGACTTAGTGGAGCTACTAATCAACAGATTGAGAGATTGACAGAGTGATGCACCTTACAATTAATTAACTCCCCAGCTTGTGGCTGCTATGCTAGTTGTTTTCTTCTTCCCTAAGCTCAACAAGAAGTTTTCCTTCATCTTTGCAAGTGCTTTTGTGTAAAAAGCTGTCCTGTTTTGCTGCTCATTCTTGAATCTCCTCGTGCTTCTTTCCTACCATGCTACATAGACCTCAGGGCTAACTTGAGTAGTTTGGAATTGCCATTTGATGTCAGGTTGCTGCATACTTGTTGGAGTATTTCTTCCCCTCTTTTTCACACGTGTTGAAGTTGCAAGTGAACTGAATTTTCTGCTGTAGTGGTTTAGATTTCAACTAAGTTACTAGATTTTCAGGAGAAGATAAAAAAAGTTTGAATATCATTGGTTGTATTGTGTAAAACATGATCAGTTTTGATATTTGAAAAGATGTAAGAAAGAGATGTGTGGTCTAAGATTGTACTAGATAGAGAGATGGGTCTAGAAACAACCCAAAAATTTTTACAGGCCCATCCTGGGATTGATCGGGCTTGGGCTATTTTGCCAAGCCTGGTACTAGAGGAAAGCATTCCTTAGTAAGGTGGTTAGGGGGAGGACTAGCAAAAGAAAAGTCTAAGACTGCATTATTGAAGTACTTGTTAACTATAATCCTAAAAGCCTAAAGACGAAATTGTGTAGTGAATAATGACTTTCATTTTAGTGGGATTAAGGTCATATTACTTCTAACACTTATAAAATTTGTCATTCTTATTTTGCCGAGCTTGTGACTTTGAAAGGAAAACTCAGATACACCATTGACCCCGAAAACACCTTTTATATACTTTTGATTGAATCCATAACAAAACATATATGTGTAAGACCTATGAAGGTCGTATGCTTTGGATTGTTGAGCACTTAGTTTTCAACCTTTATTTCATTCTGCCTTCAAAATGTTGTTAGCTTTTGAAATGATGATTACAGTTTCATTTTTAGTAGCTCAAATGAGCTTGACTAACTCTTGTTTTGGTGTTCGTGAAGCTAGTTATGTAAAACTTGGGACATTTATGAACTTTTTCATACTTTTTTCTTTTGGTTCAGGTTATTGTTTCTATAACTTAATAACTAATTCTGGCTTTTTACTATACTGCATTTTTTTTGAGCTGTTCATGCTGTTGTGCATTAGGTTAGGTTCACAACTGTTTTGAAATATTACTGAGTTCTGTGTCAGACATGTATTTCATTTGATGCCTGTCATGTGGTTACTCTGTTCAACATCATTAATACTAGCTTTATTTGTTTGTTTGGTTATTTGGCTTTTCTTGCTTCTCTGAGGAGGAGCTCGGTCTTTTTGGTCATCCCTTTATTTATGTAGAAGTTCATGTTTAAATGGAACCTGGTATGAATTTCCAATTTTGTGGGATTATTGCTCTCTCTCTCCATATCTCTATCCTCTCACTTGCTTTCTTGCAAGCTTGAGGAGGGCTACTTAATGCCTGTCCAGTATAACTCACTTAGTTCATATGGGATTCTATCCGATGGTTCTTGGAGGATTTGGTTCTTGGTTGGAATTACAGTCTCTTCTAATCATTATCCTGAGGGTGGGTGGACAACAGCCACCATTATGTCATTCCATTTGAAAGGGATCAACCTACATTTTTAGAGAAGCTTACCCATTAGTTGAGGTATGCTGGTCTGATTGTTTGACATTTCAACATCGAAGCTACGTGAAAGTTTTCTTGGTCAAGCAAATGATATCTTGGATGGTGTGCTTCTTTCACCGTCATTCCTTTTCAATTCTTCCTCTTCATTTGATGTGCCCACTCTTTGTGCACTCAGACCAGAGGGTTAGTACCATTTATCTTTCAGTGCATAGTAAGTGACCTGTAAATCAATAAATTGGGTTGCATAAGCTGTTTTTCTATTTGAATGTAGTAGCTAAGTTGATTATGTCCCTGCGTTGTTGTACTCTGTTAAATTTGTGTTCATCATATGATATTTTGGTGATTAGAACTTTATATTTTGCTGTCTTCTTTGTTCGAGTTTGTGTGTCTTAGTGAAGAATTTTTAGCTCATCTAAGAGTTGAAGAAGGCGTTTATTGGCTATTGAAATGGATATGTCGAAAAGATATTTTGTCATCTTCAAGCTGTGCTGCTATAACATAGGAGTGAAAAGTGATCCAGGAAACATGTTGGCAATCTTATTTTCCTATGTAATTATTCTTCTTTAAGAAAGATTTAGAGGATCTAAATGGGACATTATAGAAGAATCATGTGCATATTGTATATTGGTGGATCCTATCATATAAGATGAAAGTTGTACCATTAGGAAGGAAGCTAATAGGTCTAATGATTATATGCTTGTATAGTTGAATTCCTTAGATGTCCTGGGGTTTTTTTTTGTGGCATAAAACTCAATAGATTCCAAGATGATGTGTGTTGGGAAATATCCAGCTGGATATCTCTTAGATATTATGGACTCGTGAAAGTTAGCAAATCAGATAAGTTAGGATATTATGTACAGATATTAGTTTCCCAGAATAGCCCTCTTTATTTCTGTATCTACTTGTACCTATGTATTGACCTTGTAAGATATTGAGAATAATATACATCTGTTCAGAATTTCTGCCTGGTATCAGAGCATACCTGAACAAACCTAAACCCTAGCCGCTACCTACTGTCTATAATCTTGCCTATCTATGTCAACCATGTCTGTCCAACATTGCTGAATCCTCTAACCTATCTGTTCAAACACCTTCTCCTCATAATCCTACCTCAGATTCACATTCCAATCAGATCATTACTATACGACTGAATGAAGAGAATTTTCTTCGCTGGTCCCAATCGGTTAGAATGTACATCCGTGGTAGAGGCAAGATTGGATATTTGACTAGTGACAAGAAGGAACCGACAGCTGATGATCCTACAGACGGAATATGGGATGCTGAAAATTCTGTGGTTATGACATGGCTGGTAAATTCTATGGAGGAGGATATTAGCTCCAACTATAAGTGTTTCCACACAGCTAAGGAGCTATGGGACAATGTGAATCAGATGTATTTTGACTTAGGAAACCAGTCTCAAGTGTATGAACTAACTATCAATTTGGGTAAGATCTACCAAGGTGAGGACAGTGTCACTAAGTACTTTAATTCCCTGAAATGTTTGTGGTAAGACTTAGATTTGTTTAATGACTATGAGTGGAAACCCCTTGATGACTGTAACTATTTTAGAAAAACAGTAGAGGATAATCGAATTTTTAAGCTCTTAATATGTTGAGTTTGATGAGGTTAAAGGCAGGATTATTGGAAGACAACCACTTCTATCCATTGGGGAAGTCTTTGCAGAAGTCCAACTTGAAGAGAGTAGACGGTTTGTGATGCTTGGCAAACAAAATCCTACACCTACTATTGAAAACACAGCCTTAGTTTTTGGGAATGCTGCTGGCCGTACTAAGAAGATTGAGGAAAAGTCACGGGTTTGGTGTGACTATTGCAATAAAGCTCGTCATACCCGTGAAACATGCTGGAAATTCCATGAAAAGCTTGCAAATTGGAAGGGATCACATGAAGGAAAATTTAATAAAACTTCAGCTCACTATGAATCAAGTAAAACTCCATCAGCCCATAAAGTAGATGCTGGACAGTTCTCTCAAGAGCAGATTAATTCATCCTGAAGCTACTGAAACCCAAATCTGAATCCTCAAGTGCCCTTAATGCTTTTGTTGCGCAAACTAGTAGTGATTTTAATGCCTTATCATGTTCCTTTCCATACAATTTCGGATCATTGATTCAGGAGCATCTGACCATATGACCTATTCTTGTAATTTATTTCATACTTATGACCCTAGTTTTGGCCATGAAAAAATCCGTATAGCAGATGGATCATTTTCTGCTGTAGCTAGTAAAGGTTCAATAACTCTATCCTCTAATATTTGCCTTAAATTTGTCCTTCATGTTCTAAAACTAGCTTGTAATTTGCTATGTGTGAGCAAACTAGCCCGTGACTCTAATTGTACCATTACATTTTTTGACTCATATTGTGTCTTTCAGGAACTAACTTCGAGGAAGATGATTGGCAATGCTAAGTTGATAGATGGTCTCTACTACTTCGTTGATGACAACTTGAAGAAGAAAGAAGCTCATGGCTTAAGTAGTATTTGTTCTACCCCTGCTAAAGAACAGATTTTGCTTTGGCATAATAGATTAGGACATCCTAATTTTTCTTATCTCAAAAGACTATTACTTCATTTGTTTAAATCTGTGGATTCTCCAAAACTTCATTGTGAGCATTGCATTTTATCCAAAAGTCATAAGACTATTTACCCTACAAAACCATATCAACCCTCCAAACCATTTTACTTAATTCATAGTGATGTTTGGGGTCCATCCCTTGTTAAAACTCTTTCCCAAAAAAAAAAAATGGTTTGTAACTTTTATCGATAATCGTACTCGATTATGTTGGGTCTACTTGATGCGTGAAAAATCTGAAGTTGCTCAAATCTTTCAAAATTTTTATACCATGATTGAAATTCAATTTCACACACACATTGGCATACTTCAGTTTGACAATTTGACAATGGTATCGAGTATTTTAATGAAGTCCTTGGAAAATTTCTTAAGTTTAAAGGCATTGTTCACCAATCTACGTGTGTTAACACTTCTCAACAAAATGGTATTGCCGAGAGAAAAAATAAACATTTACTGGAAGTCTCTCGGTCCATTATGTTTACAATGAATATGCCAAAATACCTTTGGGGTGAGGTTGTTTTGACTTCATCATACTTAATTAATCGAATGCCCAGCTGTGTTTTGTGTTACGCTACACCCTTAGATGTGTTTAAACAATGCTTTCTAGAAAATCGGCTTTACTCTACTCTTCCTCTTCGGCTCTTTGGGTGTAAAGTGTATGTTTACAACCCAACTAGGGGAAACTCAAAACTAGATCCAAGAGCTGAAAAATCTGTCTTTATTGGGTATGCTCCTAGTCAACGAGATTATAAGTGCTACAACCCTTTATCACAAAAAATTGTTGTCTCCATGGATGTCACATTTCTAGAACATCAAAAAATTTTCCTTCAGGGGGAGAACTCTAGTGAAGCAAAAAAGTTTTGGATGCTACTATTACTCCCAACCCCCTTCCTATTGTCATTATTGATCATAATATAATTCCTGATAATGAATCCAAAGATACTACTCCTAATCTATCCATGCCAGGTAATCCCGATTCAACCACAGGGGTGGAAATACTACTGTCCGTTCCTAAGGAACAGAATATTGAGCTTCGTGTTTATACTAAGAGGAAGACTCAACTGAGAAGTAGAGAACAACCTACCTCAACAATGCACGACCTCTCAAAACCCTCGGAGAGTGAACCTGGGAACAATTCAGGTAACCCATCTGTTACTTTACCCCTTATTGCGCCTAGTAATGATCAATCTATACCTACTGACCCACAAATTACCAGTGATATGTCCACTGAACTCTCTACTGATAATTACCTATCCATAACATTTAGAAAGGAGAAACGGGCTTGCACCAACCATCCCATATCAAAGTACCTATCTTATGGGAAACTATCACACATACATAAATCCTTTATCTCCAAAATACTAATCTATTTGTACCAAGAAATATTCAGGAAGCACTTCAAGATCCGAATTGGAGATCAGTTGTTATGGAAGAAGTAAATGCACTTGAGAAGAATAGAACTTGGGAACTTGTGAATTTTCCTAGAGATAAAAAGCTGGTAGGTTGCAAATGGCTATTAACTGTTAAGTTTAAGGCTAAAGGCAGTGTGGAAAGGCTGAAGACAAGATTAGTTGCTAAGGGGTTCACTCAGACCTATGGTATTGACTACCAAGAGACGTTTGCTCCTGTTGCAAAGGTAAATACTATTCATGTATTGTTATCCTTGGCTCTAAATTTTGAGTGGACTTTACATCAACTAGATGTAAAAAATGCATTCCTTAATGGAGACTTAGAAGAAGATGTCTTTATGGGCCTACCTCTAGGATTTGAGGATACCTATGGGAGAAATAAGGTGTGCAAGCTAAAGAAGTCATTATATGGCCTAAAACAGTTACCTATAGCATGGTTTGATAGATTTGGAAGAGCTGTGAAGAGCTATGGCTATTGTCAAAGTCAAGCTGATCATACATTGTTCTACAAGCGGTCCAAGGCAGGTATGATATCTATTCTTATTGTTTACGTAGATGACATCATCATAACAGGAGATGATGTATCCGAAATAGTAGGGTTGAAGAAGAGATTAGCCAAAGAATTTGAAATTAAAGACCTTGGACCTCTCAAATACTTCCTTGGAATGGAGTTTGCTAGATCAAAGGATGGAATATTTGTGAATCAAAGTATATATTTTGGACCTATTGAATAAGACCAGATTACTAGGATGCAAGGCAGCTGATACTCCTGTTGAAACTGGTGTAAATTTTAGACCAGTTCAACCTAAAAATATTATTAATAAGGAGAGATACTAGCAATTGGTAAGGAGATTAATATATTTGTCACGCACTAGACCCGATATAGCTTTTGCCGTAAGCTTAGTGAGTCAATTTATGCATCCTCTAGGCCAAGAACATTTGGATGTTGTATACAGGATACTACGATATCTAAAAGGAACTCCCGGGCAAGGTTTAATGTTTCGAAAGCGGAACAATCTTTAAGTCGAAGCCTATACTGATGCTGATTGGGTAGGGAGTGCAACTGATAGAAGATCAATTTCAGGTTATTGCACATTTGTTGTTGGTAACTTGGCGGAGTAAGAAACAAAGTGTTGTTGCAAGAAGCAGTGCCAAAGTTGAGTTTCGTTCAATGGCACATGGAATTTGTGAAGCTTTATGGATTAAAAGGATACTGGAGGAACTGCAAATTCCTATTTCAATTCCTATGAAAGTGTATTGTGACAACAAAGCTACAATTTCAATTGCTCACAATCCTGTTCTTCATGATAGAACAAAACATGTTGAGGTTAACAGGCATTTCATCAAGGAGAAGATTGAAAAAGGATTAATTTGTGTTCCCTAGATTCTAACATCACAACAGGTAGCTGATATTCTCTCATAGGGATTACACAAGAGGCAGTTTAAGCTTCTGGTTACCAGCTGGATATCTCCTAGATATTATTGACTCCTAAAAGTTAGCAAATCAGATCAGTTAGGATATTATATACAGATATTAGGATATTATGTACAGATATTAGTTTCCTAGAATAGCCCTCTTTATTTCTATATATACTTGTACCTATGTATTGACCTAGTAAGATATTGAGAATAATACACATCTGTTCAGAATTTCTGCAATGTGGCTGTGTGCAACATGACAAGTTGAAAACATTATGAAAGCTTGAGCATTTGCAATATATTTCAGTGCTGATTTTGGTCATTGATTTCAAATTATGATGCAATATACAAATCCTAGAGCACATGTCAATTTATGCAATGTATGCAGTTACTTGCTGTCACTCCATGAGATATTTCAATATCAGATAGAAGCCAAGAAATTTTACTTTTTACATAGACCTAAGCAATGCCATCATTTCATATGGTATATAATTTGGCAATTCTAGTTCCTTGTTAACTTTTTTCTGATAGAATAACCGCCTCACAAAATTACAGTCCTGTTATTTCTACTCCAAAACCATGGTGGTAGATCTTTATTTTAGCATTAGTTTGTTTTCTTTGGCCTGTAATCATTGTATGGGATTGGTATTTAGTATTGTATGGGATTGGCATTTAGTATATTTTATCTATAAGGTTTTGTTTCACGTAGGATTAGTACTTGATTAGATTTGGTGTCTTGAATTTTGTATCTAAATCTGATATTTTTACTTTTCAGTGGTGAAACACAACAGATTCTCCCTTTTTAGAGTCTTGTAAGATATGGTACCTGCTGTTTGTGAAAAATCCCCGCAGAGCTACTTTATACATCAGTTATGTTCTAACATCTTTTATTTTTTCCTTTTAGGCTTACCAACTTTTGGCACAAAACTTGCTGCCTTTGGCATGTATCGGTACTTATCCACCAGGTATCTTCAACTACTCTGTCTATACTTCCTTTTCTGTGGTTGTGTTACTTCTCACCATTGGCCGCAAGTTTGAATACTGTAAAACTGAAGCAATGTTCATGCTTGGGAATTGCTTTCATTTGAGAGAGACAGTGATTGTTGCTGCTGGTGTGTAACAGTTTCTTATCTCCGTGAACATGTTAGTGAAGACGGACAATTTATTTGCTGGTTATTAGAGAATAATTGGCTAAAATAGTGAATAAGAAGCCTTCAAAAGTTAGAAGTAGGAATTCCATTTATTTAAAATTCAAATCCAAACTGTTCCAAAAAAACCACTGAAACTATCTCTTGGACTTCCTTTCCTTCCACCCACCTCCATCCTTTTCCCATTGTTTTGCCTCCGTTAAAGTAAATATATGAAATTCCACATCATGAGGAAGATTTAATGGTGCTAGTTTTTGTCTTTCTCCATCATTTACAGCTATGATATTTTGACCTCCATTAACACCTATATCATTAAATCCAACCTTTCTTAAAATCAGTTGCCCCTTTTTGCTTTTTAATAACCTTTCTAGTTCAATGAAGTGAATAATTATGATAATGTCATTACCTAACTTGAATCCAATCACAACTATCTTAAGTAATCATACAACCATGCCTCTTTTGTGTATGAAAAAGCTCCATATGTAGTGGGTAGAAACTTGTACCAAGAGTAATGTAACTTTGGTGGAGATTGGAAGAACTTAGACAGACAAGCACGCTAGACAAAGGAAAGAACAGCACATTAGATAAGCACAATTTTTTTAATCAACAAGACTTACCCAATAAGAGGGATTAAAACTATTGGGAAAAAAATTTGAGGAAGGAAATAGAGGAAAGAAAATGGAGTCTACTTGCTGTAGTACAAATAGAAGAATTATTAACTAATAGCTAAAAATCACAAAATTAAGATATATGGTTGATATTAGGCTGCTAGAATATCAACTTTCAAGGTTGAATTTTGGCTGGGAATGCTGAAATTTCAAGTTTTGTATAGCTGGAATTTTAAGGTTTGATTGCTGAAATTTTAGGCTTAAGATTTCAAGGTTTAATATTGTTGGGAAATATTCAGCTGAATATTTCCTAAGATATTTTTGAGTCCTAAAAGGTAATAATATCAGATCAGATATCATGTATCAGATCTGATATTGTGTACAAATATTAGGAGATTATGTATAGATCTTAGA
>JANKOD010000004.1:16132343-16149537 GCA_026284645.1 Erythroxylum acuminatum | reverse complement strand
ATTATGTACAGATACTAGTTTCCTAAATTAGCTAGCTCTATTTCTATATATACATGTAATTGTGTACTGGTGAATAATAGAAAAAGAAATACAACTATTCAATATTTCCGCAAATATGATGGAAGTTAGGATTTTGGTTCCTGGAATTTTATTGTAAACACAAAGAATGGAAGGTCAAAAACTAGAAATCACTTCTAGGGTCTAAGAATCACTTTTGGAAAAAAGCATCATACTTTCTAGTTGAAAAATCAAGTTTGTAGAAAATTTTCGTAGTGCTTATTATTATTAAAGGGCTAAGTACACACATTTTGAAAACAACCTCTCTACTAGTTAGGGCTAAAAGGGTAAGGCTGCATAGTATTAAACCTTTCCAGACCTTACGTATTAACGGGATTTATACTAGGTGTTATTGTTGTTGTGAGTACACACATATATAGAATTCTTAGAACTCTTATTCTAGTAGGAAAAAGTTCTTAACAAATTTAAATCATATTCTAATAAAAGTTCTATAAGTCCTAAACAACTAAGATAATATATGTAAAATAAAATAACATATTTTAACTTACTACTATTTCCTATCTAATAAGGAATCCTAACATAATCTAAATTTCAGCCCTTATCTTTGGTTGTTAGCTCAATTCTCAATCTTTGTCCAACCAAATTAAGGCTTGTGGTTGACTAATTTTTTCTCGTTTATTTCTTTTAAATACTTGTAAGTTTTTTTACATCAATTCTCCCTGGCTTGTTTGAAGTCGTCCTCAATGTAAAATGTGACAAATACTGTTCATATAAGTTTGGGCTCAACTTTTGAAATTCTGATTCTAGAATCCAAGGACTATCAAAAATTAGTTTTCTTTTCTACATGACAAGAAATTGTCGATATCCTCCATGTCTTGTGCCTATAATACAATTTTTTTATCAAGAACGTCCTCTATTTTCTCTTTAAGATAAGTAGTGGCTAGAAGTCTTATAGTTGCAATAGGGGATTGCTTATTTTGTCCATGATAAATAGTTAAGTCCACAACGTTAAAGACTTGTTCTCATGTCACTTGGTAATTCCAAAACATAAGCATTGACACTTATCTTCTTGATGATCTTGTAAGGTCTAGCATTTCGTGAATGAAGTTTCTTATATTTTTCTTTTTGAAAATCATCTGGACGGATCCTAACCATCACCATATCCCCTTCATTGAATTCCACCAATTGACGATGTTGATCAGCATGTTCTTTGTAGGAAAAATTGTTGTTTATTATCTTTTGTTGTATCTCATCAAATATGTCCCTCATGTGTTGTGCAAAACCTTTAGTTTCAACACTAACTCGTGTTTTTTGTGGTAAAGGAACTAAATCAATAAGCTTTCTTAGTTGAACTCTTGAGTCAAAAAGGCTCTTATCAGTAGACCTATTTATAGAGTAGTTGTATGCAAATTCTGCCATAGGAAGAATTAGGTCCTAATTTTTCACATTGTCTCCAACCAAACATATTAACAAGTCTCTCAAGCTTCTTTCCACCACCTCCGTTTGTCCATCAATTTGGGGATGGAAGGAACATAAAAATTTAAAGCTTAGTGTTCAATGTTTTTCATAGAATTCTCCAAAAATAACTCATAAACTTCACATCAAGATATTAGACAATGGTTATAGGTAATCCATGAAGACATACAACGTCTTTAAAGAATAGTTTAGCAATGTAGACAGCATCACAAGTCTTGACCATTATATTTGCAAATGGTTTCATAACGAAATCATATGGCTTCTCTACTTGTCTCTTCAACTCTTCATTCTCAATAGGATTCAAAGTAGGTTGGAAGATTTGGGAGAGTAGATCCAAGTACAAAGTCAATAGCATGTTAAATATCTCGTAAAGGAGGTAATTCACATGGTAAATCTTCCGGTGTAAGGTCTGAGAAATCAGCTAACAATTCTCCCACTTCTTTTGGTAAGATGAGGGGTGTTTCATGGGCTGTTTTTGTTCCTTTCTTCACTATCATTGCAAACACAATTCCATTTCCTTGCTGATAGCTTCGAATTCTTTCTCTTAAGGATATTAAGAGACTTTTTCTTGTAATTTATGATTGTCTTGTTACTTCCTCTTTGTTTTTCTACCTTGTCCACCTTCATAGGCTTCAAAATTATCTTCTTTCCATGAAATATAAAATGATAGGTGCTAGCTTTTTCGAAGTGCTAAACATCTCGATTACAAAGCCACAGTCTTCCAAGTAAAATGTGAGATACTTTCATAGGAATGACATCACACCAAATAAAGTCCTTGTATATTCTTAATCGGGAAGACATCAAGCACCTTCGAGCAACTGGTATGGTACTATTATCTACTCAAACAACTTTGTAGAGATTTGGATGTTTCTCTACGTGTAAATGCAATCGCTTTACGATGTTCTTCAATACAACATTCATACTACTACATCAATGATAAGCTTGCATACTTTATCTTTGCATCTAACTTGAGTAAAGAAAATAGCTGTACGAAGCCATTATTCTTGTTCTTCTGCTTTATGGGTTTTAATTATGTGTCTCACTACATTAAGATTTGTAGGATTAGCTAGTTCATCATTAGAGTCTCCTTCCAACTCCTCTCTAGCTTCGTTCTCACACATGTATTCATCAGATTCTTCCTCTTCTTCTTCTCCCCCCATCATATGCAAACTTTTATTAAGGCATTCATAAGCAAACTGGCCCCTCTCATTGCATCAGAAGCACTTCTTGTCACTGCTGCCTTCTTTTGTCCCAATTTCAGCTATGACTTTGCCTTCAAGTTCAGTTCCTTGAGAAGTTCTGCAATTGTTTTATGGTGCAGATTTTGATGCATTGGGTGCTGGTCTAAAGTTTTGCACTATCTTAGTTCTCTTCATGCCGAACTCCCCAGCTCGACTTTGAAACATTTTAGTTACTTGTTGTCCCAATTATTGCTTCACTCTTAAAGCCAAGTAATATGATCTTCAAGGCTGTAAATCCTTTTCATTATTAGCTCCTTGTAAATTTCTGCCCTTAAGCTATTTTTGTTGTGAGATATAAGTTGTTGTTCTGACTCCATCCCTTCACATTGAATAAAAAGTTCATCAAATATTTTCGTGTACTTAGTTACGAACATAATCTCTTGTCTAAGGGTTGTGAGTTGATCTTGGAGATCTTCCTGATAATGAAATGGTAAGTATTTTTCCAATAGCTTCAGTTTCATATCTTCCCAATCAACAATTGATGTTTGGCCTTTTTTAAAAGTTTATGCTCTACCGATCTCCACTAGATTTTAGTGTGTCTAACTAGCTTCATCTTTACGAATCAAACTTTTCGATCTTTTGACATGTGGTACCAGTCAAGGAAATCTAATTGCAACTCTCTAGTCTAAGAACAGGTGTGGATCTATCTTTCCTGCAAAATTAGGGGCTTCAACACGAATTTTCTTAGTAATGTCATCAAGTTTGTTGTGCGTTTCAACTCTATCATTGCCTCTAAAGGCTCGAATGCACTCTCCATGTGCTGCTGGTTGATTTCTTTGTTTTAGGTCTCTCGTAGGCGTTGATTTGCTAAACTCATTTGTTGTTGATTAGTGTTAGCTTCTTCGTCTTGGATTTCACTTTCTCCACCCTCACCATCAAGTATAGATTGGTCAGTAAGGTCCAATTTTTTTATAACTCTTAGAAGTATCTCATCTCACTCTTGGTCGTTGAATATTCATCCATATGCCCTTCCACTATGTGTCACCATTGTGAACCAAAGCTCTGATACCAAATTTATGTAGGACAAATAGAAGAATTATTAACTGGTAGCTAAAAATCACAAAATTAAGAAATATGACTGATAGAACTCCCCTAAGAATGACAGTATAATGAGTAGAAAAGAATCAGATGGATCAAAGAAAAGAATCAGATGGATCAAAGCAATCTCATCGATTCCGTATTGTATATTGATATTCTGTAGAAATAGGCTATTACAACCATAATACTGATTAGCCTATATGAGGGGCTGTACCTCCCTAACCAACATTCTCACTGCAGAATACACGCATGTCCTCCTACAAAACATTCCCCTCCTTTTATATCCCATCCTACCCCAATTATTACATGACACCTGTTACTTAATTGTAACTAACTCACGTGCTAGAATTCGCCAACTTCTTCTTACGCCTACTGTAAACTAATGGCCTCCTAGCTCTATCAATGACTAATATCATGCTGGTTTCAAGGTTAGATTTTAACTAAACATGTTGAAATTTTAGATTTTATATAGCTGAAATCTTAAGATTTGATTGCTGAAAATTTAGACTTAAAATTTCAGGGTTTAATATGATGGAAGGTAAGATTTTGGTTGCCGGAATTTTGGGGTGAACACAAAGAATGAAATGTAAGAAATTAGGAATAACTCCTAGAGTCAGAATTACTCTTAGAAGAAAGTATCACACCTTCTAGTTGAAAATTCAAGTTTGTAGAAAATTTCTAGATTGCTTGTTATTATTGAAGGGCTGAGTACACATATATATAGAATTCTTAGAACCCTTATTCTAGTAGGAAAAGGTTCCTACCAATTTTAAATCTTATTCTAATAAAAAATCTGTAAGTCCTAAACAAGTAGGATGACATATATAAAATAGAATAACATTTTTAACTTATTACTGTTTCCCATTTAATAAGGAATCTTAAAATAATCTAAATTTCAGCCCTTATCTTTTGTTGTTGACTCAATTTTCACTCTTCATCCCACCAAATTTAGTTTTGTAGTTAGACTAATTTTTCCTCTTTTATTTCTTCTATATACTTTAAGTTCTTTTGCGTACCTACAATATGCTATTTTGGCATTCAACAACTCAAATAAGCACACATTTGAAGATGAGAAGGGAAAAGAGGGGGGAAGAAAAGGGAGGCAGTTAGAACTTTTCATTTCCTTTATGTTGATTGATGATAAGGGTGGACAATCTCCAAGTAGTGGTATGAGTGCAGACGATACAGGTTGTATACAACTACTCGATAGGGTTATTTCAAATTTCAGTTGCTTTTCTCAAATGAATTAGTTTCTTATCTTCTTAAACAGATATCAGATATATCATTCTTCTATGATAAAACCTCAATAGATATCCTCTTTCATTACCCTTTAATCCTTATGGGTCTATTAAATTAGATGATTTTCTATAAAAGGCATAGGACTTGAACCTATTGGGACTTCGAAAAATGTTAAAAGTTACCGGAAGTTGGTCTTTTTGATTGCAAAATGTTGATTACTAAGATATTGCTGGAAAATTTGCCTGCCTTTTTCACTTTGGAGTTTGTGGTCTAAAAAATATGTTGAGTAATTCTTGTAATGTCTTGGATAAGTGGCATTCTGATAGCACTATATCACACGTCCTCCCCTGTAAAGAGAATTTCCCAACTAAGATGTAGAAAAGTAACTGATGATGCATAATTGATTTAAATTAAATTTAGGAAGGTTTCTTGTACCTGTCTGGCAGTAGTCCTTTAATGACACACTAAAAAGTTGATAAACCTTGTAAGGAATGTCCAAGTCAGGTTCATGCATACTCTTTTATCTATTTTGCACCCCTAGTTGAACCTATTTGTTGATTTATTGAGGCTAAATTGTTTTTACTGTATGTCTATTATGCTCCATGCTTTTCTACTAATTAGTAATAAAATTGCGTATTTCTGGATTTTTTCACCTCGCGTCTTAGCAGGATTTTTATTAGGACGATGACTTTTGATTATGCCCATCTTAACTTCTTGACCAATTTTCTATTTTACGAGTGCATTCATGGATGCATTGAATTGGCCAATACATCACAGCCTACTCTTCCTTATTTTATTTCCAATAGCTGCTGATTATGTTAAATTTTGCATTTGATGTTTGCCCTTTAATTAACCCATTCAACTCGGCCTCATTATTTAGCAAGACTAATGTACATCTCCTGTCAGTAATTAGCAAGACTTATGTACATCTCCTGTCAGCAAGACTAATGTAAATTATAGCCTTTTTAGTTGCTATTAATTTGAATCTGGAACATATTGACAGAAATTCTTTCTAGTTAGGCCTTAGTAGTCTCGATTTCCATATGCTAGCACTTTTAGTGCGTATGCAACTACAAATTATTTAGTGTGCATGCAATGAATCAAGGTTGGTTAGTATCAAAACCATTCTGATATTTTGAAACACCATGGTCACCTATCACCTTATCAATGCCTCTTTCTTGCAGTGAGTACAGCAGCTTTTAACGAGGTTCACTTTTCAGTTATTTTGAGGCATAGCATTCTGGATAATACTTTTGCAAGAGTTGTGGAAATTGTTCTGGATAATACTTTTGCAAGAGTTGTGGAAATTGTTTATCCAAACATTCAATTACTTGGTTAGTCACTCATTGTAAACGTTGTTGTTAAAGCAGTTACATCCTCTTTACAGTTTTGAGTAGTGTAAGTTCTATTCTCTTCTGATTCAAGAAAAAAAGGGTTTTTAATTAAATCAGTTAATCCTCCGACTAAGTTTTAATTTTATTTAAACATCTATGATTTAGAATCGGGAAGATTTGAATCAATGTTATGAATACGGTACTGGTATCGGATTGAGTTCTAGTATAGTACTATTCCTGTTTCGGTCAATATTAGGTACTATTTCAGACAATTTTTTAAATTTATGAAATTGTCCTTAAATTTTTTAAAATTTGCAAAATAATTGATCAGTATATTATATTGTATACTTTATAATTTTACGTAAACTATATCTCCAAAAATCGTAATAAAAAATTAAAATAATATTTATTTATTTATTTATATTAATATTAATTTTTAAATATTTCACTTATAAATAATAATCACAATTAATATAAAAAAATTATCTCAATATTTTGTTGAAATGATATTAAAATCTTATTAAATAAAGTTAAATTATATAAATGTATTCTTTCATACTTTGTGGTTATAGTTATAATTTATTTATTTTGGCTCTCAAACATTAAAAAAGTGTGATATTTTAGTATCGAAGAATTTAAACTTTTATATTGAATAATTACTTAACAAATATTGTGAATCAAAAATATTATATTTGTTCTTATTTATCTATTGCCGAATTATACTAATTATATTTAAATAAATGTAAAAAGAGATTTATTTAATTAAAAGATACTAAAATTAGTGAAAATTTTATAATATTATAATTTTTTGTTAAATGTTGTCAAGCTAATAATTATTCACATTAAAATAATAAAATCTATTTTAATAATAAAGTAAAAAATTATTTCCCTAAAACCCACGTGCTTGTGTGAACTTTTTTCGTTTCACCTCCTCTCTTGCCCATTTGTTTTTACACGCAAAAGTCAAAACTCACATGCTTTTATTTTCATTCTATTTCCTCTCCTTTATTTTCAAAACTTGTGACGCATAACTCACCTGCTTGTTTTTACTTTTTTCTTTCCATTTTACTTCCTCTCCTTACCCATTTGCTTCTATTATTTCGAAAACTTATTTGCTGGTGAGTTAAAACAAGATACAAGATGGGAGGCAGGTGGTTCTTACGGCAAAAGGACTTCGTGGTGGTCTGTTTTGGTTCCGAGAAGCCATGGCTGTAGCCTCTCCTCCACAGCAACTTAGATACAGGCCGTTCCTATAAAAAAGGGCCCCCTAATAAATGACTCTAATATAGGCCCAAGGCGAAATTAAAAAAAATAGTCCCTAATAAATCGACAATATACTTAAGTTTACATATTTATATGAAACATAAATGACTCAATTTATAAGTTTTTATAATCAACTAAATATTAAATGATCATAACACTAACAAATACATAGAGGATTATGATTTATGAAAAACAATTTTTCCGTGCATTTTTAGATGTAAAATCATTAATAATATTATAAAGATCAATATTGTCCAACATATCCTTCTCAATACATAATATAATTGAACCATTCAACCTTTCTTGTGACATTAACAATAGAATCGTAAAAATTTTTGCTACTAATTTTTGAGTTGGAATACTTTAAATACATATATTGATGAAAATAAAAAAATTAGAAAGTAAAAGTACACTTAAATATTTCAAGACTATTTAAACGCATAAGGACCACAAAATTACCTTTACCTCAAAAATAAAAAATGTTATAACGTTAAATTATAACTTTAAAGTCATGAAATGACTTAGTAAGTAACTTTAAAGTCATTTAATGACTTTAAGACTTTAACGTCGGAGAGAGGGGGTTGTATAAGACTTTAACGTTAGAGAGAGGGGGCTCTTGAAGTGGGACCCCCTCTTATTGGATGCTTAAAAGTTAAAACATGTTCTCCTTAAACCTCCACCACTAATAGAATAACTCCAAGCCTTCAATTGATGCTTGTAAGTTTAGAGAGGGGGCTATTGAAAGCCCCCCCCCCCCGCTAGGATGAAATGACACAGAGTTGGGCCAGAATAGCTGGCACAGAGGATCACATCCCCCCAATCAAACTCGAAATAATGGGGTCGCGGTCAACCCTAAATCTGAATTTGAATCAGCTTACTTAATCCAAAACTAACTATTCATTTACGTGGGACTCATGTAAATGGATGGCTAAGATAGAGTGGCACAGAGTTGGCCAGAATAGTTGACACAGAAAATTTGAGGGGTTTGATTGGGGCTAGGCCTAGGGCCTTAGCGGCTGGCAGTTTATATGGTTTAATACTATTTCTCCATAAATAACCTAACCTAAGCTCAATGTTTTACTTAGGCGGGACAAATTAAATGCGGCATTCGCATTTCCCGCCAAACTTTTGCTGCAAACGGAGCTACTTCCCGCCATCTTCACTTCCCCAATTCAAATCCCACTTTCACCACAACCACCTTTGTGCTGCTAAATTGAAAACAAGCAAAGCCTTCTTGTCAAAAAAAAATTCTGAAAATGGACTCCCAATTTCAAGCTTTGCCTCCTCTCAAAAGATTCAGCCTCTTGCAAAAGCACCAGCATCACCAGCCCGTGGAAGATGACAAAGAAAATCTACATATGACATTGCAGCTTCCGACCAAGAAACGAAAGGAGTCTAGGAGCCAAGCATTCCCTGACCCAACCACCATTTCCCCTGCCTACTGTTTGCCGGCCAAGAAACGAGTGTGGGCGTTGCAGTCCGATTTCGTCTCCGGTAAGCCCCTTTTGCCTTTGGATCTCAATGTTGAATATAAACCATGTTTTGATGAAGAACAGAGGGGTGTTAGTGCCAATCTGTTTGTTGAAACTCGCCGCCCAGACAGCGAAGAAAAGACCCCATTGGCAGGTAGTGATGGACAGTCCATCGGACCTCCCAGAGAAGAGAAGAAAGAGCCATTTATTTGCGGAAACAACAGTTCAGATGATAACGGAGAAGCAGAGAAGGACGAAGGGAAATTGGAGAGCAGAGAAGAGGATGATGATTATGATGATGGGATTTTGTGTGCAATCTGTCAAAGTACGGACGGAGACCCAGCAGATCCCATAGTGTTCTGTGATGGGTGTGATCTAATGGTCCATACAACTTGCTATGGCAATCCTTTAATAAAGGGTATCCCTGAAGGTGACTGGTTTTGTACCCAATGTATGCTTTCTCAATCCTCGGAGCAAAAGAAGCCCTTATCCTGTCGTTTGTGTCCAGATAAGAGTGGTGCCATGAAACCCACAGTGGCTGGGTCTTGGGCACATGTTGTGTGCGCGTTATTGGTTCCTGAAGTGTTCTTTGAGGACCCAGATGGGCGTGAGGGAATTGACTTGTCAAGAATTCCTAAATGGAGATGGGGAGGGAAGTGTTATGTATGTAAAAATAGAAAAGGTTGTGTTATTGAATGCTCTGAGCCTAGATGCTCTTTAGCATTTCATGTCACCTGTGCATTAAATGGGGGTCTTTGTATCGAGTATCAAGAGGGAAGGAAGAATAAGGAAGCCATTGTAGCTGGATTCTGCAAGAACCACACTGAACTGTGGAAGAAAGTGAGTACAAAGCTGGCTTCTTTTAGTCTTTAAATTCAAGATCAAATTTTTGGGTTACTAATAATGCTTCTTGTTGACAGCAACAGCAGACGGGAAGATTTAAAATTGTCGCCAAAGCACACAAGAAGTAGGTGAACTACGGAGATTAATTGTTTCGGCAATTCGGTATGGCATTGAAGGATGTTTGTCTTACAATTAACTACATGTATTAGTTTGGCTACCAGAACTAGTTTTTCTTCTAACCAAAATTTGGGTTGGTTATGGTTGTTTAATGTCTTGGACAAATTCAGAATATGAATAGTCGTACTTTTTCATGGGCCTGATGCTTTAGTTGATTGTTGACATTCTTTTTATGGTCAATTTTTGATACAAGCGTAATAACTCTCAAGTTGATTTAAAAAAAAAAGTAAAATCTTGTAAATATACTATGAATGAAGTTGTGAAGTTACAAAGGGATCACACTTTGGAGTAAACTCCACTCCAAACTGTCAACAACTACTTTCCACTTTCTTCAATTAAGATTGCTGAAGCACAATGAGAAAGAAATTACATTGAGCATGAAACCAGAGTTTCTAAATTCTCTATGAAGTCACCAGTGTGTTGTTGCATTTTCTTCCAAATTGGTTTATTATAAATTGCTCTCTTACGTTTGCTATTGTTGAGGCTATCAGTATGTTTAAGTTCTTTTCCTTGCCTGTGAATTTTGTTGAGTTTCTTTCTTTCTATATCTTTTGAAAACAGGTAGCCAATGCCATTGAGTGGGCATTCTTATCCTCCTTCGATATTGGTTTCACCTGTATCCATTGAATAATGTCAGCTAAGATAGAATTGATTTCCTAGTGATATAGTTTAGTGGTCTTAAATATTTGCTTGGAAATTCTACATTGGAAAAAAAAGTGGTCTCTAGTTTTATCCTCTAGCTTGCATAAAGCATAGGTTTTAGGTAGAGATATATATCTAAATCTATCCATTATAGACTAGATTTAGATGGTAAAATCTTCTTCTACCTCGACTTGGACATCAAACACATCTTCAATTATCTTTGAATCCAACAATTTCCCATTAGCAATCTCTGAAAGAAAACCTCCAACTCCTTGAAAACGTCCCAACCAAACCTACAGCGAAGCAGCTATCCTGCTTGTCACAGTCTATCCCAACATAATCTCCGCCAAACATCTAATCAATCATTGCAATTTCACCAAACTCCAAGGCGCTTTCCGATGAGCCTTTAGAATTGCTTTTTCCTTTTAGCATATTTGACAACTCTGGTTTTCCACTCCAACCAATTCTACAAAAATCAAGTTTCTCTAACGAGCCAAGTTGGCAGACAAGTAATGGGGAATTAGGTAACTTAATGGAATTGTGTGATGAGTGGATGAAGAAATCGAAGAGGGTATTGACATTTGATAGTATAAATGGGACTAAACATTGAAATTGGAGGCCAGATTCCCTTATGTAATGGGACTAAACATTGACGGAAAATGCCCACTTGGACGTGGTGGTGTGAGGCCTTTAGAAACAGTGAAGATGCGAACTCGTGGAAACTTTTGATTGTAGACATTTCTCCCAAATTAAACAAAGTCTTTTAAATTGAATTTGAATTAGGAGTCGGAATCGAAATATAAAAAAAACGAATCCAAAGCTAAAGCCAAAATCGAAGAAAAAAAGAAAAGAAAATTGGGAAACTGCACTGGCGGTTGAGTTGAAGAACTTGGGCTGGAGAATATGGATATAATTTCTTAAAATGAGATATAAGAACAACATAAAGATTAAGTATGCTAATTCGTTTATAAGCTGAGATTGAACTGAGAATCTGAACTCATTCATCATTCTTATCATTTTTTCACTGTTTGATTTAAGTTGCTTTCATTAGTTCAATTTTACTATATTTTATTCATCGATTCCAACCAATCCCTTATATCCTAAATACCGATTCTTTCATTACAAAAACTGTATACACTCTCTTTAGATATGATCCTTACTTACCACTATTATAAATTTAGTTATCTAGAGTTAGGTTTTATTTTCTAGTATGTTCGGCGTGCATCATTCTTCTATGACTTCTTACTTGATTTACCTTTGCTAGAGCTAGGATCAAGGGCTGAGGGAGGATTGGTACTATAAGATTAAGGATCACAATTGCCAGGAATCATATGGAGCCAGATCCTCTGGTCCACAAAAAGTGAACCAGAGGATCTAACGCCGAATCATATAACCATGACTATTAATAGTCAAAGGATCAATTTCGGTGATGTTTCTGGTTTCCTTAAGCGGAGAGTTACTAGAATTCAGAGCTTTACCAAATTCACTAGAGATGCGCACCTTATTAGTACCAATGATGGTAGCTTATGATTAATATAATTAGGCTTATGTGTACCTTCTTTTCTAACATAAATGTCCTTAACTAGTACTAGTGAGGGAGTAGGAGTTAAGCATTTTTTTTTCCTCAGCTGGTTGAGGTGATGGAGTAGGAGTTAAGTTAATTTGTTTATGATGCATTTTCCTCAACTTCTGTCCCAGTCCAAAGTTCCTTAGTCTTAGCTTGCCAGACCTACACTTGCTCATTCTTTTTAGGTTCCCAAGGATAGGAAACATTTTAAGGAGTCTTCATAAAGTTGATTATTCTAGTTCAACCTTATTATCTTCATTGAGTCAGGGAGTTTAGTGCCCAACTCAACCTCCAACATATTCTAATATGACCTATTCTTAAAAAATCAGCAATGTTTTCATCCACGTTAATAACCTTGCCCAAGCACTGGCAATATAACTAATTCCTTCTCCAAACCAATATTAAAGAGATACAAACTGAACATTTGCCAATATGGGGATCCCTTAAAGGTTTTTCCTATCCAGGGAAATATCTAGAGTCTATTTGGTGAATAAGAAAGTCCTACCATAGATATGTCCTGAGCGGTTGGTTGGACATACCTCAACTGTTCAATACCTTCATGGTCTCCTACCCATCTTACACCATATTGTTTTCTGAGGCTTCTCCACCTTGTCCTCACTCACCATTGCTAGAGCAGGAGACGAGGTTTAGAGCCTATTCTAAGGGTTACAGAGGAAGGAGGAAGTTTATTCAAGTCAGAGCTCAAAAAAGAAGGTGAAAGAGGATTGGGAATAGCAGAAGGGCCTGATGTAGATAAAGCATGGTGGTTGGAAATATTCTTTCCCACGGGTTGCCGAGAAGTCAAATATCAATTAGTAATTTAATTAAACAGCCGCAAATAATTGTTCATGAACAAGAGAAGTTTCAGTACATGTTATGCACACGTCAACTTGCTATGATAATGTGATACTGCAACGTCGACACTGAAACTGTCATTTGATATCTCACTATGATTAACAGTTAGAATGTTCTCATATAATGATTTCCTTTGATTGTAAATAACTTTTCTGGTGTCGCATGAAAATAGATATTAAAGATTTGTTAGAGTATTTTATATCGACTACACATGAAAATGTTAAAGAGTTTATAAACAGTAAGGGCTAATTATCTAAATGACTAATTCTAGTCATTTTGACTATGGTTGACTCAAGCCTAATTCTTATTAACGGGTTCTACACTTTACTTATATTAAAAATCTATTATGGTATCAAAGCAGATTTAGTCCAGATTATTAATTTCTCGATTGTTCGTTTGGATGTCCAGTCTCAGCGGCTAAGTTCAGTTACCGCTGTGTTTATTTCAAGTGACAACTGCATGTCCAGTCTCAGTGGCCTAATTCGATTACCGCAACGTTTATTTCAAGTAACAACTGGATGTCGCATATTCCGTCGGTAAATAACGACGGTTTCTATGCGGTCAGTGTTTGTCCGTCGCAAATTCATTATTTTCTTGTAGTGGTTAGAGTATCCGTATTGACTAAACATGAAATTGTTAAAAGATTTTATAAGTAATAAGGGTTAATTATTCAAATAACTAGTTCTAACTTTTTTTTACAATGGTTAACCTAAATTCATTTCTCGTTAAAGGGTTCCATATTCTGCTCATATTAAAAATCTAATTAGATCATGTCAATCTACCATTTTCTCTTAGAATTATTATATGTTTATGCAAATACATCATCATCACGTCGTCATAATTGCACCATCAGAAGTCTAACCAATGTTGCTAATGAGGAAACAAACCTTATCCTTAATCACGTGGACTTGCGTGGAACAGAGCATAAGTCACCAAATTGGACAAACATGACAGCATTTGAAGATTTCATTTTCAATTGTGTACGCCTCGCTTCCGGCGGCAATGTAAGAGTTGGAACTACTAAAAAACTTGGGAGCTGATAGGAATCTAACGTTGAGCAGGGAGAGCCAGTAATCAATCATCAGCTGAACAATTAAGTATGTGAAGATTCCTTGTACGCAGAAGCGTACAGGTTACGTAAGAGCTTGAGGGATCTTGAGGTTTTAGATTACATCCTCTAGGCTCTTGAGGTAAGGTCGTAGGGGATTAGGATTATTCTGGCTATGCCGGGATACCTAATGTAATAAAAAAAAATTTCATTTTCAATTGTTTGTTTGTAGAATGGGTTTCAGAAGTCAAAAGGTTAGGTATACCCATATTTTATAACTCAGCCCTGCCACTGCGTACCAACCAGAGTTGCAGAGTATTATAAGCTTAAGTCGAAAGAGACTCTGGAGAACCCAGAAGAAACCCTATCTTGCAATACACATGGAGCGGAAACCAATTAATTTTGGAAACTCTCTTCTCGTGCCTTGCGTTCAAGAACTAGCCAAAGAGCATGATAAAATGATTCCTCCCAGATACTTACGTCCTGACCAACATCAACCCAATACAGTTCCTATTCATATCACTTCACCACAAGAAGTGCCAGTGATCGATATGCAGCTATTGCTTTCTCAAGACTCGGCTGATTCTGAATTGGCAAAACTCCACTTTGCTTCCAAAAACTGGGGTTTCTTTCAGGTATCCTATGTTACACCTAAACCCCATTAAGTAGTATTCCTGTTTGTTGTTGCGATAGCTACTCTTCTTTGGTTCGTCGTATGAGGCCACTCATTCTTAAAGACTGTTGTCGAGGTTGATCATTTTATTATTTGTCCACTATTAACAGTCTTGATATATCCATCGCAGAGATACAGTGGTTATGGTAGAGTGTTAATTAGATTTTTGTTCATTAAGTTAAGCAGAGGAAAAAACTAGAAAGAAACCATAAATTTTCATCTGAGGAGGTAAATGTTTTAACTTTCCTTGCTCAATTGTAGTGTGACTCATTAATATGGCACACCTTAAATGCAAGGCTCAGATGTATAAATAGATGAGATGATATGAATTCTCATTTTAAAATTCAATGATGGTCAATAAAGCATAACTATAGACCAACTACATCTCGAGATGATCTTGTTGGATTCCTGCAATCTTGTCTTGCAGTTAATAAACCATCAAGTAAGCAATACATTGCTGGAAAAAGTAAAGATGGAGGTCCAGCACTTCTTCAATCTCCCGTTGGAAGAGAAGAAGAGTTTTTGGCAGTATCCAGGAGAGGTAGAGGGCTTTGGACAAGCATTTGTAGTGTCCGAGGAACAAAAACTTGACTGGGCTGACCTATTTTTCATGACAACGCAACCAGTTCATGCAAGAAAACCCCACTTGTTTCCCCATCTCCCTTTGCCTCTTAGGTCAATCTCCTTATCTCTGTCTTTCGCTGCGCACCATTTCAATTGTCAAATATATCAGTTTTATATGGTCTTTACCGAAATCTGCTTTTTTTTTTCTAAAAAAAAATTCTTTTCTATAGAGACACGCTGAATAGTTATTCACTGGAGCTGAAAGGTCTAGCCACAAAAATCCTAGCACAAATGGCCAAAGCCCTGAAAATGGAAGCAAAGGAAATGAAGGAACTCTTCGAAGACGGGCATCAGGCGATGAGAATGAATTACTACCCTCCTTGCCCACAACCAGAACAAGTCATTGGCCTTACTCCACATTCAGATGCCACAGGTCTCACCATCCTGCTGCAACTCAATAATGTCGAAGGTCTGCAAATCAACAAAGATGGCCAATGGGTCCCTGTTAAGCCCCTCCAAAATGCGTTCGTGGTTAACATCGGGGACATGTTAGAGGTAACATCTACAGATAAAACCAACATTACATCTACATGTCATTATATAGGAGGCAAATTAGTCGGGAGATTGATTGTTACTTTATTTGGCTTCTGTTTATCTACAGATGATAACCAATGGGACATACAGAAGCATTGAACATCGTGCAACCGTGAATTCTAGTCAGGAAAGACTCTCAATTGCAACCTTTTATGCTCCAAGATATGGAGGAAAAGTTGGGCCAGCATCTAGCCTGATATCCAAAGAAACACCAGCTCTGTATAGAACCATGGACGTTGAAGAATACTTCAGAGGCTTGTTTTCTCGTGAGCTTCATCGAAAATCTTACCTTGATGTCATGAAGATATGAACGGATCTACCAATATTTAAGTATCGGAAAATCGGAAAATCTTTTTTAAACAAAACATATTTTAATATAAATGACCAATAAAGAGTGACAAAGTATTTGTTGAATAAAGAGAAGTCTCCATTCATAATTTTGGCAACAATAAAATATTTTGCTACTAGCCATTTCAATTTTTTTAATGATTTTTGTAACCCAAATTTGTCAAAGAACATATCAATAATCTAGCAAAATATAAAGGAAAAATTTGAATCAATTGAACATGAAAGACCAACAAATTGAGTATCAAAGCGCTTAAGGGCGAGCCTTTCGCGAGGGTGAGTGTCTAGTGAGGGTAAGCGAGAGCAAATGTATGGCGAGGTCGAGCGTCTGGCGAGGGCGAGCAAAACACGAGGGTGAGCATCTAGCGTTCTCGAGCCTATGATAGATGGATATTTGACAATATTTTACCTCCCATATTTGATGTATTTTGCTTGATATCTTATATTTTTATCGTATATTTGCTGCTTAATATGGTTCATGTTGGGACCCGATCCGGGAGCCGGATCCCAACCGGAAAACGGAAACGAAATCGGAAAGAACGAATCTCTTAACAAATTCGAAGCGGAACGAAACGGAAACAAATCGAAACTAACGTTTCGAAACGAACGGAAACATATACCGACATCAGCAAGCGCAAACTTTGGAAATGGAGTACTATATTTATTTTGAAGTTCTAAGCTTTATGAGTATTCGTGAAAGGCTTCGAAAGTGAAAGTGTTTGAACTACGATTGAATTGGAATAAGGGGTCTTCTGGAAAGTTATAGAGCAAGTTAAGATCTTGAAATCGGTATAAAATGGGTCAT